>CM053585.1:72872839-72935938 GCA_028646515.1 Pseudochirops corinnae
TACAATAACTTATAACAAACCAAACATCTCTTTGGTTTTTGTATTGCATAGGCAACTCAAATCCTATGACCTTGTTCTAGAAATTTATATTATTATATATTATACCATTTTATTATATTATTAGGTGTATATATATATATATGTGTGTGTGTATGTGTGTGTATATATATATATATATATATATATATATATATATATAAATAAAATTACATATTATAACATGACCTTGTTCTGGAAATTTTAGTGAGCGGAACACTTTGTGGTCAGTTACATTGGATTTCCTAAATCATCAAATCAGAAGACCCTAGTATATATCACTTCAAGCAAGAGCAAAGAAGGGTACTTGTCTCTAGTAATACCTTTTCAGTTTCATTTGGCAGAAACACAATTCCAAACCATTTAAGAATGTTATTATTATTATTATTTTTAGAAAATTCATTCACATATATTACCATAACCGGCTGTTAATTTCCACTAAGACAAAATTTTCCTTATGTTAATATATCCATTCTCAGCTGAATAGCCTTTTTAAATTTAAGGTCACTCTTTAAAATATTTAAGTACTTTAAATATTTGTAAATAAGAACTGGATTAAATGTGAAATAAAGATCAGCAGTTAGCCTTGGGAACAGAAGAATACACAGAATGACAATTTATCCCTCTATTAAGTTTCATGAATATTACTTTCTTAATTTGCTTCCTGAATTCATTACTTTTTGTTGATCCCGGTGGGAATCTCACCAAATTAGGGATAATCCGGGGTTGTAAGGCAAACAAGATGTACAGTCACGAAATCATCGGAAAGCATTACAGTCCTGAATATAATGATCTTCTAAATGAATGCCTCAGAGTATAATGCAAGGGTAGACCAGGGGATGGAGAGAACACAGGCTGGGGGTGGTCAGGGAAGGCTTACTGGAGAAATGAGGACTTGAGTTGGGCATCGAGATGGGTAGGATTTGGGGTAAAAGAATCGAGTTACTTGAGCCCCTCTAAAGAAAATGATAAAATGCTGGTGCCTTAACCAGACCATACCATTTTATCACTTACTTTGGATGAGGTAGCTTGATTAATTTATTTAATTACTTTACTCTTCCCCTTACATATAGAAAGAGGGGAAAGGACAGAGCCACCATCAAAAACATGGCACCCATATTGTCCTTTCTGGGCTTGGGGTTAATTCTCTGTGTTGAGATCAAGAAGATATAACTACCCTTCCTCTTTCCTGCCTAAGGCTGTGGTCCATGGAGACAAGTATTATCTATGCTATATATTAGGGGCATGATAAAGTAGAAGCAGTGACCTGAGAATCAGAAGACCGTGACTCTTTAACTGTACTATATACTGCCTGATTTACTTCTTTGAGACCCACTTTCCTTACCTGTAAAATGGGCCCATACCCTGCCATGCCTCCCTTGACAGAGCTGTTATAAGCATCAGATTAGATAAAGTATGTACTGTTTAGCCCTGTAAAGTGCTATATTCATGAACTTCTAGATTTGGAAAGGACCCTAGAGATCATTGAATTCAATTCATTTAATTCAGTTCAATATTAAGCACCTGCTAGGTACAGGGAACTATGCTAAGCACTGGAAATTTTTGTCTTTATTCAATTGTGTCTGACTCTTCAGGACCCCATGGATCAAAGAATGTCAGGTCCCTCCATCCTCTACTATCTCTCAAAGTCTGTCCAACCTTTCATGCTTCCATGACACTCTCCATCCATTTCATCTTCTGCTGTTTTCTGTTCCTTTTGCCCTCAATTTTACCCAACATCAAGGTCTTTTCCAGTGAGTCTTGTCTTCTTCTCATGTGGCTGCAGTAATTAAGCTTCACCTTCAGTCAATGACCTTTTAGTGAATATCCTGAATTAATTTAAAGATTGATTGATTGATCAGAAATGCAAAGATACAAATGTTGTTCCTGCTCTGAAGGAGCTTACATTCTATCAGTTCAATTCTTTAATCTTACAGATGGGGAAACTGAGACCTGGCAAGGATAATTGGTTTGCTAAAGGTTACAAAGACATAGGATTCAAATGCACTTTTTCAGTAGCGCATTTGAAGTTAGAGAGAATTGAGGCCAAATTCCACTTCTGCTCCTTACTTGTTATGTGGCCATAAACAAGGCATTTAATTTTCTGAGCTTCCATTTTCTCACCTGTAAAGTAGAGATAGTAATATCTGACCAAAGGAATTAGTCTGAGGATCAAATGAGATTAAGCATAGAAAGCATTTTGTGAACCTTATAGTGGTATATGTTTTATTATCAGCCATTAACACTGTGTGCCCCCAGCTGCAGGGTAGAGGAAGTTTGCTCCCCAGGGGGGAATGGAGGAAAAGTTGGATTGGACTACAGTCATTAAAAATGAAGAATGAGGCAAGAACCGGCTTATCTTGTGTCCTGTGTGCACTTGCAAACCAAACTCCTATAAGCCCAACCAAACTTTTATTTCTGAATCTGTCCATTTCTTTATAACCCATCACAACCCTCCTGCTTAGCACTCTGGTTTTAGGGATCTGCATCTGGTGTCTGTGACATTATTGCTTTTAAGCTGAAACTCTTCCTGTAGCCAGTGTGGATTCCAGTTTTGTTTGTCCACGTGCTGATGAATCCATTTCTTTGTCAATCTCAGAAGGCCGCGTAGAGAACCTGATTCCTTGGTGTGTTGTCCAGGATGGACACATAAGATTGGGGAGTAAAGAACAAAGTAGAAATAGGGGAGGTAGTTAAACTTAGAAAAATGGATTAGGTGACCTCTGAGATTCCCTGTAGCTCCGGATCTGTGGTCCTATGAACGGGGCTGGTCTTGGGGAAGTGGCTGAACATTTACTGTAAGATCTGGGTCTCAGTTTCCTCCTCTGAAAAATCAGGGGGTCAGGCTAGACACTGGCTAAGCCCCTTTCTGTTTCTCAGGCCTATGACTCTATTATCCTAGAAGGAGCATTAGATGTGGCAGGGCTTTTTAAAAAGCCTTACAGATAATTTCTCTTTGGCCTGGGGTTGAGAATTCTCCAATTGCACAAACAAGGAAAAACCCTAGGGAGAGAAAACAAGCAACTTTCTAGAATACATTAGGTTGATTTATGTGGTCGTGTCATTTACATTGAATTATGATCAATATTATCGACTGTCTTGATCAACATAATGTAGTGCTTATGGAGGAAAGAAAACATAATTTTACTGTCAGCTCTGCATCATTTTCTGCAATGAAGACCTCTCTGATCAGGAGGAGGATAAGACGGGAGACTTAATACTCATTTGTGGATTAAGTGTTAAGCTTCCTCTGAACATGGTTTAATTATCAGTAGAATTGGGAATATTCATATTTCTCACTCTCCACTTCTGTGTTAGTTTGCCTTAGATATACCATGCAGTTTTACAGTGGTAAAGAGAGATAGTGTACCTGTCTTAGAATTAGGAGGGAACTGATATCAGATTCCAACACTGATTTGACTGAAATGAGTGTGAGCAATCTTCCCTGAATCTCAGTGTCTGCATCTGTAAATGGGGGCAATAATACATCTACCATTTACCTTGTCTTGTTTTTTTGTTTCGTTTTGTTTTTGGTGGGGAGAGAGAGGCTGTGATGAAAGCATTGTCTCAATTTGAGTGCTGTATAAATGTGTATTATTATTAACAATACGTTCTCTATCCCCTCCCCATTACAAACACATAAAGCCAAGCAAAACAAATTCCTGCATTGACCATGTCCAGTAAAAAATCTTTTTCACTGAGTCCATTATTTCTCTGTCAGGGAGAGAGTAATATATTTCATCGTGAGTCCTCTGGAATCAGGATCTGTGATGAAAAATGCCTTTCATCTCCAGAGAAAGAACTGATGGGAGTCTAAATTCAGACTGAAGCATACTTTCTCTTTACTATCTTTATTTTTCTTGTTTTCAGTTTGTCTTCTTTCACAACATGACTAACGTGGAAATATTTTTAAAAATTTCTTTGCCTTTTTTTTTGGAGGGGGGAAGGCAGGGCAATTGGAGTTAAGTGACTTGCCCAAGGTCACATGGCTAGTAAGTGTTAAGTATCTGAGGCCAGATTTGAACTAAGTCTTCCTGACTCCAGAGCTGATGCTCTATTCACTGTGCCACCTAGCTGATCCACAAATATATTTTACATGACTGTGTATGTATAACCCTTATCAATTTGTTTACCTTCTCAATGATGGGAGCAGGGGAGGGAGCAAGAGAATCATAACTCAAAAAATTTAAAAAACAAATATTAAAAGTTGTTTTTACATGTAATTGGGAAAAAATGAAATATTAAATGCATCCTCTGGAATTGTGGTTGATCATTGCATTGATTAGCATTCTAAAGTCTTTCTAAGTTGTTTGTACTTCCTAACAGAGGGTGATCTGAAAGTCTTATTAAAGTTTAAAACTATTAAAATCTAAAACTGCCACCACACATTGTTCTCCTGGTTTTGTTCAATTCACTCTGAATCAGTACATATGTGTCTTTGAAAACGTCCTTCATCATTTCTTATGGAACAATAGTTTTCCATTACATTCGTATATCATAACTTGTTCAGCATCCCCTCTGTTTCCAATTCTTTGCCATCACAGGAAGAGATGCTTATCAATATTTTTGTACATATGGCTGATTTTCCTTTCCTTTGATCTCTTGAGGGTATAGACATAGTAGTGGCATGCACAGCTTAATAACTTTTGGGGAAAAGTTCCAAATTACTTTCAGTAATATGATGTTAAATCAAATAGGAGTGCAGAGGCTAGGATTCTAGGATGGTATAGTCAGGAAGAGCTGGGTTCAAACTCTGATTCTGATGTTTATTAGCTGTGTGACCATGGGCAAGTCATTTTTATCTCTAGGAGACTCAGACAATTCCCTAGCTTGTGCCTATAAGTCATTAAGGATTCAGTGTGGTGAAGTTAATAGGGATTCTGGATTTAATGGTAGAGTTAAGTCTTTGCCCTTGAATGTGTTTGGAGGTGAGTTTGTCTGCTATGTGACCATATAGTTACCATTCAAGTCCAATCAGGCAGGACTCATAGTTTGCTGAGCTCGCACTTGATTTCATCATGACCAGAATTTCCTCTCACTGTGGCCTTTTATTTCCTGAATTACTTCCCATCTCCACTGTCCCAGATGCCTCAGTAGAGACAAGGGTGGGTGGAAAGAGCCCACCACATTTCAGCATGCCCAGATTGCTTCTTCCAAGTCAAAACAGGATCCAAGTAAACAGCCTTTCCTCCCTGCCCTTTCCTTCTTACATACCAGGTTTCTGTTTTTCAGAATTCCTCACAGATTGCCTCCCTCAAAGGTGGCAGCAGTGTGTCTGTGAGCCAATTGAAGAGAATATTTGAGCCTCGTAACATGAATTGCCCCCAAAAGCAATGGAGGAAATTTATCATCATCATCATCATCATCATCATCATCATCATCATCATCATCATTATCATCATCATCATCATCATCAGTGTTCTTGTTGGTATAGTTGTTGGTACTAAGAACAAAACCTAGAATTTCTGTAATACTTCAAGGTTACAGAACATTGTATACGTTATCTCATTTAATCCTTGCAGCAACCCTGTGAGGTAAGTCCTATTATGATCCCCATTTTGTGGATGAGATAATTGAGGGAAACGGATGTTAAGTGACTTGACCTGGTTCACACAATTCTTACTTGTCTAAGGCAGGATTTGAACTCTGATCTTCCCAACCCCAAATCCAACGCCATATCCTCTCTACTACCTTGGTGCTTAAGATTAAATTTCATAGAATTTTAGGACCAGTAGAGAACTGAATTCCCTCACCTGTAAAATGGCTGGAGGTTGGAGGTGGGTAGTGAGTGATCTCTTTGTCTTGGAGATGTAAAATAACATGTCCGAGGTCCTGTAGGTAAAGAGTGTCAGAAGAGGGTCTGAACCCTCCCTTGGGCTCTTGGCTCCTGGTTCAGCCCGCTTTCCAGGATGCCATACCAGACGAATAATTGGGTCCAGGTTTTTGACTGGATTCATTCACACAGCAGTATTTTCCCCCCTAAATTATCTGGATAGTGTCTCAGCTCTCCAGTTAGCTATGCTTTGTTCTTTCTCTTCATATATCCCATTTGCTGCATCCAGACTCCTTTTTGCTGCTTTTATTCAACATTTCCTGGGATACCTCAGGGTGCCAGGGATGAACTGAAAAGCCCTGTGCTCACCACAGCCGGGTATCCTTGAATCATGAGCTCTGTTCCATTCCCTTTGAGCCACAATGAAAAGATAGCTCTGCCAGTCTACATTATTTGGCAGATAAACCCATCTTTTCTATTTAGGGTAGGTAAATTGCTCCCTGGAAAGCGTTTTGTGATTCAGGCAGGTCAAGTGTTTGCATGGTGTAGTTTCAGGAGCACTTGATTTGGAATCAGATGACCTGGGTTTAATTCCCAGCCCTCTCTCTTATGGCCTGTGTGGACTTAGACAAAGTTTGCCTCTCTGGGCCTTGGTTCCTTCACTTGTAAAGTGACTGGGTTAGACTAGCTGACCTCCAAGATTCCTCTCTCTTCCAAATCTTAGGAGCTATGACCTACGGCTGCCTTAGAACCTCCTTCACATCTGTCTTCTTCGTCCTCTTTTCCAGATGTCTCTTTCTGTATGCCTTTCCTCTGAGGCCACATGGAAGAGCAGAAAGAACTCTAGACTCAGAACTAAGAGACTTACACTAAAAAACTGTCTCTGACACATTAGCTTTTGTGACCGCGGGACAAATCACTTAGCATTTCAGAGCCTCAGTTTCTCCTCCTCTAGAATGGCAGTAATAATACATATTGAGAAGAAAGTACTCTGGAAAATTTAAAGGGCAATATTTTTTGCATGACTTCATATGTATAATGACTTCAAAATGGATGAGGCAGGGGCTAGAGGGAGAGAATTTGGAAATGGAAATAAAAAATTTTTTAATAATTAAAGGCTATATAAATGTCAGGTACAATTATTTATTGCTGCCTAGCCTTTATGTTGCCCTGATCTCTTCCTTAGGAGGAATAAGGTCTTATAAGTTCATTTAGACTAAGATATTAAGGAATTAATATGTTACTCCTTCAAGGGGAGTATTCATAGCCAGACTGAGGAATCTGAAGATGACAATGCACAATCCAAAAAATGTTTCTCTAATGGTAGAATCTTAGGTATCAGTTGGGGAAGATCTTTTGAGAAAAGGGAGACTTTCCAAAAGCCTTTCAAATTACAGCTCAAAGCAAGTCATTTTGCTTCCTTTGCTTAAAGCCAACCCTGAATTGAAGCTGAGTAAAAGGAATATGTAATGGATGTGTACTTGTATAATGTTTAGAAAATGAAGGCAAAAATCTATATGCTTCAGGTAAATTCAAAAAGAGCAGGGATAAAAACCAATGATCGCCAGCGAGGCAATAATAAAAACAGATGATTAAAGGAGATAAATAGAAAAACTACCTTCTGCTTAAAAGTGCCATTGATAATGCCTTAACATCAGTATTTAACATGTGCCAAGTATCCCAAAAGTCTTAGGGCAGGCTTAAACCTGCCCTGCCCCAAGACTTTTGGGACAATTTGTATGTATATATGGGTTTATATGTGTCTATAAATATGTTATATACCCATATAAGCCTATACACAAAGCACAATGCAAATGTGTACTTATATATAAACACATACATACACATATGTTCACATGTAAATGCATATGTTATGTTTTTCTATGTACATATATCAACACACACACATACATGAGATGTCACAACGTTTAAATACTTAAAGAAAAGTTAATCATTTTATAGGAACAAAAGACACTAAAACTCTAAGGGTTGGATAAATACTACGTACCAGTCTCAAACTAGACATGTCTAAGTAGTGCATGAACAAGAAAGAAATCAAGGACCTCAACAGAATTTTAGAAAGTGAAAAATGATACATCTCTGGTGATTACTAAATAGGAATAGAAAGAAGTAGACATATTCTCAGGTATAAATGTAACCTTTATGGAAATTGACCATGTTTTCAGGCATAAAAACCCCACAAATGCAGAAAAGCAAAAAATATTAAGCATACCTTTTATCAACCACAATGTAGTAAAAATAAGATAAATAAAAGGCCTTTGGAAAACTGATTCAAAATTAGCTAGAGGCTAAGTAATTTAATACTAAAGAATTCATGAGTCAAAAAGCAAATCTTAGAAACAATAGAAAATCACAACAATGAGATAATATACCAAAACTTTTGGAATTGAGCCAAAGAAGTCCTGAGGGGAAAGTTTATATCTCTAAGCATTTTCATAAACAGAAAGAGAAAGAACAGATTAATGAATTAGTCATACAGCTAAAAAAGCCTGGAAAACCAAGTAAATTAATAAAAGCTCAATAAACACAAAAATAGAAATTCAAAAAATCCGAGATAAGTTTAACAAAATTGAAAGAAAAGCAAAAAGAAATTAAAGTAATAAAACTAGAAGCTTTAAAAAAACATATATAGATAAATCATTAGCTAGTCTGATTTTTAAAAAGGGAAAAAAGCCAAATTGCTAGCATCAAAAAAAAAAAAAAAAAAAGAGAAGAAATCACAAATGAACACTAAAGGAAATTTTTATAAAGTTTTACTCAATTATATATGTCCAAAACCTGACAATTTAAATAAAATCGATAAGTATCTATTAAAAAACCAAAACACACCGATTAATAGAAAAGAAATAGAGAACTGAACTAACTCCATCTCAGAAAAAGAAGTTGACCAAGCTATAAATGAATTCTCAAAGAATAAAAATCAAGACCAGATGGATTTACAAATTAATTCCATTAAGAAACCAAAGATAAAATAATTCCAATATTGTATTATATAAACTATTTGCAAAAAAAAAAAAAAATAGAAAAAAGGATCCTACCAAATTCTTTTTATAATACAAATATGGTCTTGAATCCTAAAGCAGGGAATGACAAATCAGAGAAAGAAAACTATAGACCACTATTCCTAATATACATCAATCCCTCAATTTTAAATGAAGGATTGGCAAAGAAGCTATAGGAACACATAAACAATTGTATATATTAGAACCAGGTAGGGTTTATACCAAGTATATAAGGTTGGTTTAGTATTATGAAAATGATGACTATAATAACAAAAACAAAGTCACATGATTACTTGAGTGCAGAAAAAGATTTTTGACAAATACAATGTTCATTTCTGTTTAAAAACACTAAGAAGAATAGGAATGAATGGACTTTTCTGTAACATAACAAGTAGTATCTTCCTAAAATTAAGAGCAAACACTACATATAACCAAGATAAACGAGAGACCTTTCCAGTAAGATTAGGTCAAATAAGGATATCCCTTATCGCTGCTATTTAAGAGAAAGCTTTTCAGACCTTTAACAATGATAGAAATGGTAGTTACAGCAATAAGACAAGAAACAAGAAATTGAGAGACTAAACACAGTTAAGAGAAAATAAAGCAAATATTTCTGCAGATGATATTAAGTCTTCATTGAGAATTCTAGGGAGTTAACTAAAAATTAAATGAAACGATGAACGATTTCAGCAAAATAGTATTTATCTAGAAAAAATAAGATCAAGTTTCTTCAGGGAAATAATGGAAAAAGTAGGAAGGAAATATGCCCAACAGTAACAGATCTCAACCTATACTACAAAGCCATAATCACCAAAACTATTTGGTACTAATAATTAGAAAAGTCAGTTAATGGGATCAATCAAGCATATGACACAGAAACTTAGTAGCATAATTTATATAGTAAACCCAAGGACCCTGTTAACTAGGCTAAAGATTCCACTATTCAGCAAAATGCTGGGGAAACTGAAAAGCATTCTGGGGGAAATTTGGTTTAGACCAAAATCTCTTATCGTATAACATAACATACTCCAAATAAATAAATGACCTACCTATAAAAGACCCAATCGAAATCAAATTAGATAAAAGGAAAAAAATTCATTTTATAACTAAAGAATTGACCACCAGGTGAGACAGTCAATAGAGGGTAGGACTTGAAATTAAGAAGCAGAGTTCATATCCTTCAGAAACTAACTAGTTGTATGACCCTGGGCAAATCACTTAACCACTTGCAGCCTCAGTTTCCTTATCTATAAAATGGAGATAATAATAATATTCCTCATAGGGCTATTGTGAGAATCCAATAATGTAGCAATGTTAAGAACTTCAAAAACCTTAAATTTCTATATAAATGTTAAGCTATTATTATCATCATCATTATTATTACATTCATGACCAGATGGGTTGGAGAATAGGGAAGATTCCAGAAGATAAAAAGGATAATATTGTTTACATAAAATTGAAAAGCTCTTGCTCAGATTCAGTGTAGTTAAAATTTGAAGTGAAAGAGGTAACTGGAGAGGAAAAAAATCCTCACCATACAATTCTCTGCAACAGGTCTGATATATAAGCTATATGGCAAATAATTTTAAGTATAGAAAAGCAAGAACCATTACCCAAAAGAATAAAAAAGACCATCTAGAATAGGTGCTTCCACTTCCTCTCCTTCTAACTGTCTTCTTAACCCTTTACAATCTGGCTTCTGACCTTGTCATTCCACCAAAACTGCTTTCTCCAGAATCAAAATACAAAATGTTCTCTTTTGCTTTCAAAGCCCTTTATATCCTAGCCCCCTTTCCAGTCTTATACCTTATTCTTGTTATGTACTTTTTAATTGAGTGACACTGGCCTCCTGGCTGTTCCATGAACAAGATGATCCATTTCTCAGCTCTGGGTATTTTCTCTGGCTGTCTTCCATGCCTGGAATGTTCTCCCTATTCCACTCTAACTACTTACCTTCCTGACTACCTTTAAGCCCCCACTAAATCCCACCTTCTATAGGAAGGCTTTTCCAACACCTTTTAATTTCAGTGCCTTCTATTAGTTAATTCTTTCCTATTTATCCTGTACATAGCTTTCTATGTATATATCTGTGTTGTCTTTCCCAATTAGATTGTAAGCTCTTGAGGGCAGGGACTCTTGCCTTTCTTTGTATCCCCAGCACTTAGCACAGTGCCTGGCATATAGTTGGTACTCAATAAATGTTTGTTGACTGACAGATAGTGTTCAGAGGATATGAATAGGTAGTTCTTAAAAATAGAAATCCAACATGTAAAAAAAAACATGTTCCAAATCACTAATAATAGGAAATGCAAATTGGAACAATTCTGAAGTTTTACTCTACACCCATCAAATTGGCAAACATGAACGAAAAAAGGAAAATGAAATTTTTTAAGTGACTCCAGGAAGCAAAGCATATAGATAGTCTTTCTGTTGGAGCTGTGAATTGGCCCAGTCCTTCTGGAAAGGCCATTTGGAACTTTGCTCTAAAATCTTTAAACCGTGCACCCCCTTGGACTCAGCAGTAACCCCAAAGGGATCAAAGAAAGAAGAAAAAGTTCAGTATCTACAAAATTGTTATAGCAGGACTTTTTTTGTAGCAAAGAACTGGAAACAACAATTGGGAGTAGGACTCATCAGTTGGGGAAGAGCTGAAAAATTATGGCATATGAATATAATAGAATATTATTGTGTCATAAAAAATGATGAAAGGGGCATCTTCACAGAGACTTTGGAAGACTGGTGCAGAGTAATGTGAACAGAAAAAGCGGGCAAACTATCTATACGGTAACAACAACATTGTAAAATAAAACAGCTTGGAAAGACAAGAACTCCAATGGATTCAATGATCAAACATGGATACGAAAGACCAATGACGAAACATACTGTCCACCTCATGACAGAATGGTGATGGACATTACTGGATATTGCAAAAGTGTGGATATGTTTTGTTGACCACGCTTTATTTGTTAGAAGGATTGTGTTTTCACCTATCAATTTTTGTGCTTGTGTATGGAGTAGATTTGGGGGATAAGTGGAAGCTACGGATAGAGGTGCTTAAAAAAAAGAAGAAATAAAAGAGAATCATTGAATACATAGAATAGAACAGAAGGAAGTTCAAAGAGAAACCGACAAGCAAGACAGCTTTGAAAGCAGCATGTTGAATATACTATATATATTTTTAAAAGCAAGTCATATGTAATATTTATAAATTCATATATCATCTTTCTTTTCTATTATGTATGTGAAAATCTCTTCTTTTTTGTGTTTTGTTAAATTCAGAGTAAAAAGAGTTTTCTTTTTTAAAAGAAAGAAAAACAAGATTAGTTATTCTCAACATGTAACTGTAGGCTCTTGGAAATCCCAGAGCCACTAGGCAATAGGGGATTAGCTGGATAGAAACCAAAGTGGCTGGAATTTTAAGAACAAGTCAGCTGGCTGAGCCAAGCTGAACACCAAGTCCCTTACATTCCAGCCCATTGCTCTGTCCTTGTGGCCTCTCCAGCTTCTCTGATAAGACTGCCAGGAACTGCAAGCACAGGCTATGACTAAGTATCTTTTAGACGCACACAGACGATTAGTTAATCTGTTGGTTTTTCTAGCTTGCTAACCTGGCCCTGTTTTCCACTGAAAATTTGTTAAAATGAGGGGCAGCTAGGTGGTATAGCAGATAGAACATTGGCTCTGGAGTCAGGAGAAACTGAGTTCAAATCAGACCATCAGGCAGTGTGACCTTGGGCAAGTCACTTAATCCCTAATACCTTCCCTCCTCTCCCAAAAAAAAGAAAAAGAAAATTTGTAAAAATGAAATGTTATAAAACTGCAAAGTAGGACCAAACACTGGTTATACAATTGCCAAGTGTACTTCTCCCCAACCCAGGCACTCAGTCACCATCATTGAGAAATAGAAACCCAGAGGTGAGCTTAGTTCTCCCCCCAAATTAGCTAAGTTGTACTAGATGGAAGCATGATTTGCTCCATAATAGCCCCAGGCTGCGGGAGTGGTGCTAGCAACCAAGTCAGAAAACCCTGACTAAAACAAACCCCTATGCACACAGCTCCACACATCACAGTGACCAAGCTTGTAGGTTGCCAGCTTCTCTAGCTTGAACTGGCTCCCTAGCCTTACCATGAAATCAGTGTGTAACTAGCACCCATTGCCAGACTGTAGTCACCTTACCCCTTGCTTTCCTGCCAAAGTATGCACTCATCACAGCTATGGCCTCTCCTTTCTTTGCCCTCACGCTGACCGCTCACACCCACTTACAAATGCCCTTTGCCACAAATACCAGTACTCTACATGTTTCCTGTTGGCCATTAAGCCCCTCGAAGAAATATGTAATCAGGCCTCTTTCCAGCTGCCCCTGTATTGGCCAGAGGTGGAGAGGGAAGATTTCCCAGAACGTGTCTGCCTTCCCTTCTCCATTTTTAAAATTTTATTTTTGTTTTAAATTTATGGAATAAAACAAGCATTTCCATAACGTAGTGCAATAAAAAAGATGATTGTACATGAAACTGCAAATCTCCAATTGGTAGTGTTCCAGTCTCCTGGTAGTCAGATACAACCCTCCCATTTGAGGATTCTGGGGAAGATAGAAGCTCTTAAATCATCTATATGATGTTTTATGCAGGGCATTGAGGGCCAGAGAGAGACTACAGAATTTCAGAGACAGTGTCATTGCCATGCTCAGGAAGCATCGAAGCTGAGAACAAGGTAGTAACGATAGTAATCTCCTCTCCTCAGATGACAAGATCCATACCTGGGCTATTTGTCTTTTGTTCTTAGAACCAGCTACTATAAGGCAAAAGTAGCAGGAAAAGGCCTGGAAGCTCCATAAGCCAGAAAAACAGGGTGCTAGTCATGATTCCAGCACTGATTTGTTCTCTGAACTTGAACAAAGAAATCATTAGGACCCTTGGCCCGCAGAATTAGAGTTGATTTTAAAACACCATAGCTAGCTTACCTTCCTCATTTTGTAGATGAAGAACACGGGGGCCAGTTTTAGTGACTTACCCAAGGTCACACAGGGTATTAACAGTTCCTTCCATATTTTGTTTCTTTCGTATATAGTCTCCATATACTTGTATATATGCTGTCTCCCCAAAGAATGGAAGACCCTTGAAGCCAGGGACTGTTTCATTTTTGTCTGTATCCATAGCACCTCATGTACTATTTGATTAATAGCGGTTTGAATTGAATTGAGTAAACAGAAGTAGCAGAATTGGGCTTTGAATTCTGACATTCTAAGTCTGTGCTGCCCCTCACTGTAATTTTTCTAGGACTCAGTTTCCTCATCTGTAAGATGAGGATCATAAAACTTGTTCTGCCTTTATCTCAGAGTCAATCAGCATCATAATTGAGCACCCTACTGTGCCAAACCCTGTACTAAACCATCCCTTCCCTCAAGGAGCTCAGAGTCTAATGGGAGCAGACAACATGCAAAGAAGTACAGACTTATACAGGGTAAGTTACTGATAGTCAGCAGACTAGCTTTTTTGTTTTATTGCTCTGTCATTTTGGTCATGTCGAATACTTTATGACCCCATTTGGGGTCGCATAATAAGTGTCTGAGGCTGAATTTGAGCTCGGGTCTTCCTGACTCCACACCTAGGGCTCTATCCACTATACCACGTACTAGCTTTGAGAAGTTAATTTGTGTTATTTTGAAGATAAAATCAGTATCAACTCACATTTTCACTTTGAGGCTTACTAAGCACTTTGTATAAAAGCACCTTGTCCAACACTGTGTGGAGGTAGTAAAAGCATTATTGTCTTCATTTTTCAACCAAGAAAACTGACAGAAGTAAAAATGACTTGCCTCATGTCACACAGTAAATAACTACCAGAATTGGAACCCAAGTCTTTCACCTCTAAGTCCATCTTTTGGGTATGAAGTGCCCTATAGAGTTTGGAGTGCAAAGCCCATGTTCCAGAGGGAAGCAGAGCTGCCCAGCCTTGGCCACCCAGCAGTAACAGGTGATATGAGGAAAGAGCTGCAGACTATCTATATCCATTGATAGGCCTTCCAAACAAGGAGGCAGCATTGACACCAATAAGTAATGATCATCTTGGCTCCCTGCATGTCAAGCCTTTTCACTCTTCAGTGTTAGGCACTTGAGGACAAAAATGCACTGGTTTCACATGAACTCAGCCTTGCTGCCTGCTGGTACGGCTCTGGCCTTGTGCTCTGGTGACTGGCCAGTGACTCCATCCTTGCTTTCTTGCTCTGGGCCTGAATCTCTTACCCCTGCTAGGCACCCTTGTTCTTACCCAGTCTTACCTCCCTTGTAATTAGGCCTGCAAGTCCAGGCCCTGTCACATTTCTCCCAGACTCACTGACTAGGTCTGTGGTCCCCATCTCCCTCAGATGGTTTACTCTCATTCCCTGATGTGATCTCTACCTGTTGGTCACTGAGAGATCTTCTTAGGGTTGGCTGCCCACCTATCTGGTGTCTCTGCTTCTGGCGTTTGCTATGGGATCTTCCTCTGTTGCTTTCTCTATCCCTGTGAGTTTATCTTTTCTTTCATTTCTAGAAAAAAAAACATGCTATCACAGACTATGCACCTACTAGACCTTCTCCTGGTCTCAGAATTTAAAGGCTTTTAGAGATCATCTAGTTCAACCCCCTCGTTTTACAGATAGAGAAACTGAGGCTTAGTGGGGCCAAGTGGTTTTTGAGAGAGCTCACAATGAGCTGAGGTTTGAATCTATCTTCTCACACTCTACTGCTTTCTGCTATTTCAAGTTGCTTCCCTTGGGATCTTTTTTTTTTTCCTTTTTTTCCCCCTTGGGATCTTGTTCCTGTTGGTTATTTCTCTCTTTCTACAAACTCAGGTCTACCCAAATATAAACAAAACTGCCACATGACCTTGCCACCCCCTCAGGCTAACTTTACTCCCTAGCCTTGTGAAACTTCTAAAAAGAGTCCCCTACATCAGCTGCCTTCACTTCCTTCCCACCCATTCACTTCAGTGACCTGAAATGTGTCTTCTGACCCTGCCCTTCTCTCTCACAGGAGACAGAAGAAAGACAGCAATAAAGGCTGTGTTCTCTGACATCTACACATCATTGAAGAAAGTATGGATGATGAGATGGCAGCTAAATGGTTCCGTGGATTGAGTGCCTGGCCCAGAGTCAGGAAAACTCATCTTCCTAAGTTCAAATCTGGCCTCAGTCACTTATGAGCAGTGTGACCCCGGGCGAGTCACTTAATGCTTTTGCCTCAGTTTCCTCATATATAAAATGAGATGGAGAAGGAAATTGCAAACCACTCTAGTACCTTTGCCAAGAAAACCCCAAATGGTGTCATGAAGAGTTGGATGTGACTTTAATACAACTGAACAACAACAGATGGGTGATCTGTTGAGCAGGGTGTTCAAGGCATGTGTCATGGACCACTTGTCCATGACACTCTAGTGAAGCCTCTTGATACCTTCTCTGAGTCAAGGTTTTAACTTAATAGAATGTCTAGGATTATAAAGCGAACCAATTCTATAGACACATAGTTATCAAAATATTTTTTAAAAGAAAGTTTACAGACCTCACATTAAGGACAAATTTAACATTATAGTCACCTGAGACTTGGTTGATTGAAATTCATACCTGGAGTAGGTTTTAGGAAGGTATATCTTATTTAAAAGGAACAGAATAGGTCAAAGGGGAAATGAAATGGCATCGAATATTAAGAAGATGTGCTCATTTAGGAAATCCAAGTGCCTGAATGTATGTTTAGGAGATGGTAACATAGTGGAGAATGTTGGATGAAGATGAAAGAAGGGAAACGGAAGGGATATTATCATGGGAGTATACTATAGGTTACCTGGACAGAAGGAGGGATTGGATGATGAGTTCACAGTTGCATACAGAATTATGAGGTCTCTATATGAACCTGGGAGTCTTTGTCCAACAATGGCCAGATCTGATGGTCTTTTCTCGGTCTTCATTCTCTTTGGACTTGCTGCAGAATTTGACATTGTTGACCTTTCCCTTCTTCTGAACACTCTTCCCTCTTTTGGTTTCCGTGACACCACTCTTTTCTGGTTCTCTTCCTGTCTACTTGGCTCTTTCATGGTCTTATCTGCTGTTTAATTTTCCTCCTGCTTTTTTCCTAAATGGGTGCTTCCTCCAAGACTCTGTGTTCTGCTGTCTTTTCTTTTCTTTCTAAAGGTAGAATTCTCTTGATACCCACAACCATAACTATCATCTCTATGCAAATAACTCCCCAATATACAGTTACCAAGCCTTCATCTTCTCCTGAGTTCCAGTCTCATATTTCCAAGGGGACATCTCCAACCATATCTCAACATATCCAAACTGAACTCAACATTTGTCTTCCCATAGCCACCCACACATCTGTACCATTTCCCAGCTTTTTTGATTGATGGTCCCACACTTATCCAGGCTTAAAAATCTTTGACTCCTCTGTTATCCTTCCTTTTTCCTCACTCCCCACATTTAATCAATTTCTAGATCCTATTAATTATATTGCCACTGTATCTCTTGCATCTGTCTCATTCACATTACCATTACTTTAGTTCTAGCTCTTATTACCTATCTCCTAGATAACTGTAATAGCCTCCTAACTGGTCTTCACGTAGTCACAGCAATATCTTCATTATGATCACATTTAGCCAATTCACTTAGGTTGACATATGAGGCCTTTCATAATTTGACTCCAGATTAACTTTCCAAATTTATTCCCCTCTGTTGTTCTTCTCATACTCTTTGTTTACCCCAAGATCAATTATTGGCCATTCCCTGATGCTTCCCTTTTTGGGGGAAGTGTGTCTCCCATTCTGGAGTGCACCACACCCAAAGCTTTATTGACATTTATCTCTTTCTTCAAGACCAGACTTGTGTACTGTCTTCTCCATGAAACATTCCTTGATAATAATGCATATTCATTGACTGGCTGATTGGGCCTTTATCCAATCCCACATTCCTCCAACTGAAAGGGCTAACTTCCTCCTAAAGTTTTCTTAGAACCCTTTGTCTGGATGTCTTATTTTATAGGGTCATAGATTTCATGGTGGAAGGGACTAGAGAATCCAGCAAGCCCAATTCCCTCATTTTTCAGAGAAGAGGAAGCATCTAGGAAGTACCTGAGGCAGGTTTCAAACTCTGGACTTCTTGGCTTCAAGCTCAGTACTTTATCTATTATAGCACTTTGCCCTAATGTTTTTATCTTGTAGCAGTATGTGCGTATTCCTTCTTCACTCTATTAGATTGTAAGCTCATTGAGGACAGAAACTGTACTATTTTTCACCTTGATATTCCCCAGTGTGTGTATATGTGTGTATTCACACACACACACACACACACACACACACACACAGCTGATGCTTGTAATTTTACAGAAGGATTAACACACTCTTTACTCTGGGTCTAGTTTAAAAATCTGTTGTGAATGACAGTCTTCTCTGGGCACATGTGGAACCCTATACTTTGGTTATACTTGGTCTGGAGTAAGTCTGGGCCTTTACCATGTAAAGTGAGTGAAATTTAAACACTTTCATTTCCTTGTTGGCAAAGATCCCTTTAATGAAGACAAAATGCCTTACTTAAAATAAATAAGTGATTGTTTTTCATAAAGGAAATAAAAACAAGATCCTACTTAATGAATTTGCTCATTTTCCTCCTTGTTATAGATATTAGAAGGTATCTGACCGGTTGAAGTGACATTTAAAGATGCACGCCATTTAGGGGATTGTTAAGAAAAGGTTTAGGTTGTATTTTCTCTCTGAATTTCAGTTCCTGGTCTGACAGTTTATTTAATTTCAGTTTCTCACTTTTTAATTCCGAGGGAGGTTGATAAAGATGTCATAGTGCCTTTACATGAGGGAGAATGGCAGAGTGAAAAAGAACTTGATTCCAAGGTCAGGAACACTGGGATTTACTCTTGGCCTGGCTCTATTCCTCTGGGGGGATTCTCTTTCCTTGGACTTATTTTACCATGCTGTGGTACACGAATCTAGCAAAAACATACTGTAATGGGATTATCGTGGGCACTTGGAGGGCAAAGTGAGACCAATCCATTAGGCTGGGTTTCCATATTTGTTCAAATATTTGTGATCTAGCAGACAGCTCTTGTCTATCTCTCTTCATGGATGAGAGTTGAAAGGTCTATGGGATAGGGCAATTATGGGAGCCATTATGTGGCACCAGGGTTTTTTAGTTTCTTAAGTCGCAATTCTGAGAATCCTGGGTTCCCATATCCATTGCTCAGGTATCTGGGACACTATTGCTGTTATTACTATTAGGAAAGTCTCAATACAGTCAGTTAGTTGAACCTTCTCATTATATAGAAGAAACCCAGGTTTCTGAGGTGAATAACTTTAGGTCAAGATGGACTTGAGGGAGGAGAAGGGAAGAGGCTTTCATACAGTGCCTACCATGTGTCAGGCTGTACTAAGTGCTTTTAAAAAAAAATCTCATTTGTTGTGATAATAATAACAATATCTAGCATTTATAAAGCGCTTACTATGGGCCAGGCACTGTTCTACGTGCTTTACAATTATCATCTCATTTGTTGGGATAATAATTTTTAAAAATTATTAAAATTTAAAAATTAACATTTTAATATAACTAAATTAAATTTTTATTAAATAACATTAATAGATAAACATAAATAAATAAAATAAATAATATTTATTATTAAAATTAATAAATTATTATCTAACATTTAAATAGTACTTACTATGGGCCAGGTATTGTTCTAAGTGCTCTACAATTATTATCTCATTTGTTGTGATGATAATTTTAAAAAATGATTAAAATTTAAAAATTAAAAATTTTAATTTAATTATATTAAAATTTTAAAAATTAATAGATTATTATCTGACGTTTATATAGTGCTTACTATGTTCCAGGAACTGTGCTAAGTTCTTTACAATTATTATCTTGATTGATGCTCACAATGACCCTCAGACCTAGGTACTATTATTATCCCCATTTTACAGACCTGGAGAATGAGGCAAACATAGGCTGAGTTACTTGTCCAGGGTTACACAGCTGATAAATGTCTGAGGCTGAATTTGAATTCAGCCCCTTCCTTAGTGTAGGCCTAGGATTCTAGCCACTGGCCCACCTAGCTGCCACAACTATTCCAGACCCCCTTTTTCTCTCACTGTGTACCCCTGAGTCTCTTCCCCTGCTTCTTGATAGCACGGTGTTATTTGTGGGTACACTTATAATCGGGGAATTAGAAGATTTGCTAAAATTTTTGCTTTTCCCCTCCTTATCAATGCCCCTGTCTGCTGCCAAGGTGGAGATCTGAATGGTGATGAATGCCCATCGACCCTCCCTCTACCTTATCTGGTGTTTCTTCCTTAAGAGTGACCCACCCTTTTCACCTGCCTGGTGGACACACCTGAGGTCCTTGCTCTGTACTTGAATGTGAAATATAGGAAGGTGAATTTTCAGGGAGGCGAATACCCTCCCCAGACCCAGGCTGTTATCTTCCCTGCCCTCTGCCAGGGAATTTCAGTCCTCTGCCTCGTGCTTATAAATAAACGCATGCTGTATTTAAATCCCTTGGCCCATAACTCTGTTACTTTTTTGCATAACACAGCAGATCCCTCCCCAAGCTTTCTTGCAGTGAATAGAAATAGGCCCTCATGGCCCTGAAAGGGAGAGAAAGAAAATCCAGCCTTTTTTTGTATCTAGAAGCTCAATTGACTCAACTGTGAGAACCAATAAATGGCTTAACTCTGTGGGGTGCCTGCTGGGAGTGGGGGGAGCACAAGTCTAATTGTTCACTTGGCAGGCTAGGGAGGCTTAATGTCCCCAGGTCAGCTGAGATAGGGGACTTTCTCTAGAGCTTCTTTCTTATCTTCTACTGCTTAGGAACATGACTCAAATGATAGTTTCGCTCCAGTATCCTGTGATGGAAAGGCTATCCCATCTCTTGTTCTTTGGGAATAATCCAAAGAAGAAAGTGTCTAATGGTAAAATATCAGGAAATAGAGGAAGAGCTTTTTTTATAATAGGGGAATACAGGGAAAGAAATAAACATTTATTAAGCATTTACGATATGCCTGGCACTGTGCTACCCACCCTGCCATCTGTTAGGTGTCTTGTCTCTTATTACACACAAGAAACTTAAAAGCCACAGTTCTGTATAATGGTCCCATTATTACCCTATCCTATAGACCTTTCCACTTTCATCAATGAAGAGACATAGATAAGAGATATCTGCTAAATCACAAATCTCCTGACTTGGAGGCCTCTGTGTTCACTGTCTATGACTCTCTCTGTCCCGGCAGTTCAGTGGTGTCATATGGGGAAATAAAGTATCTATCACCTTACCCCCTAATATAGTGGTTCTCAACCTGTGGGTTGTGACCCCTTTGTGGGTCTGATGACCCTTTCACAGGGATGGCCTAAGACTATCAGAAAACACATATTTCTGATGGTCTTAGGAGCCAAGACATGGCTCCTCTATCTGTCTCCAGGCGGGTCCGCCCACATGCAGATATGCACACGTATTAAAGGGTGGTGGCATTAGGAAGGTTGAGAACCACTGCCCTAATGCATTAGGAGCAGAGACCTAGTTTGGACAAAGGTTGTGTCTGGGAAGGAAGGGAGGGTTTGGGTGAGCTTTCGGAGGCCTCCTCTTTGAGGAACCCTTTTAGAGGAGGGAGAAGTGGCTGCCTCTCAAGCCCCCTCCCCCATGAGGCCTTTCTTCGTACCCTCCAGCTGTTATCTTCTCTCTTGAAAATCTGACTTTGTATTTCCTTCTCAGTGTACAGAATGCAAGCTTTCTGGGAGCCAGCACTGTTAGAAACTGCTTTTCCTCTTTATGTTTTTATCTTCGGCACTTGGCCTGCGTGGTTCTTACTGGTTGGTTGAGTTGGATTGACTTGCTTTCTCACCGTGTTCCTACAGATGGGAATTTGTAGAGGTTTGGGTAGAGTCCATGACAACCCAAAGGGTAACATGAGCTGACCAAGGCAGGTATACCTCTAATGGGGTTTATGTTGGGTACCAACTGCCCTTCTTCCTCCTCTCTGCAGCTCCTGGTCTGTTACTTCCTTTAAGATGCAACTCAATCCAGCCTCCTCCAGGGAGCCTTCTCTGATAAACCGCACTTTCCTGTGGTGGCTCATTCCAGTCTTTTTCCCCCTCTGTATAGGGAATTTGATTCTGTTATGATTTAGTACCTGATTTGCTTTGTGTCTGGTCCCCTTAGAGGGATCACAGACTTCTGCAGAAGAGTTCTTAAGGTTTTTTGAGTCATGGACTCCTTGAGCAGTCTGGTGAAACTTTCTTATCATCACTTTATTTTTTAATTCTAAATTGAAGGAAATGCTACATTTCAATTAGAGACTAGTGAAAAATAAAGATGTAATTTTTTTCCCATTCAAGCCCACAGATGTCCCCAAATCTATCAATGGACCCCAAGTTGAGAATTCCTGTTCTGCAGAGTAGGAATCATATGTGGCAGTTAGTACTTCTTTCTACCCTCTGCATATTCTACCCGTTTCCAGAGCTGTAGAATAAAAAAAATAGGCAGTGAAATGCAGCATGAGACCCTGAATATGGTGGCAGTAACATGGGGAAGGTTCTTTCTCTTATTTTGCTGGGTGGGTCAATGAATCAAGAAACTCATTAAATTGACTCAGGAAGTTTGAAGCTAAGTAAGCATGAAAATAGGAGGTTGCATATTCAAGATTGTTGGTGACACTTCTGGGACAGCAGAGAAATGTGTGGATTGCATTCTTTTATGAGAATGACAAAGCTCTGTTACTGGGTGTGGGGTAAGGAGATGAAAGGAATCTAGTACAAGGAAACCAGGAGGTTTTAAATATATTATCTTATTTTCCTCTGATGGGCATTCTGCGAATTGCTGTGTTTTTTGGAGAGACTGGTAGTTCTGTGTTGCAAGAAGGCATTTGAATCATAATTGTCCATTAGGGAGACTTACCCATAATGACTTGCTTTTGTGCCAGCAGAAAGTTGTAAGAAGGATCTTACCTGATTGTATGTGCCACTTTTTCCCATCATTCATTCAGTGAATACTTAATGGTATACTTCACAATGTCTTGCACATTGTAAGTGAAGATGGATTGACTCAGTGAACAAGCATGTATAAGCATCTATTGTGTACATGCCTCTCTGGTAGATGATATAGGAGAGAAATTCAATTAAGTTTGAGTATATGCTTAGCTGTTTACATGTTGTATCATCTTTAGGACATGAACTATCTTTTGGTCTGTTGGCATGTTCATCATTTGTATTTCATTCACATTTTGCAAATGAGATGAATTTTTTTTTTTAGTGCTCTGGGGGCTCATATTTGCTTGAACTGTTTGTCCAGTAGTGTACTTTTTTTATTCTGGAGGCAGTTGGGATTAAGTGACTTGCCCAAGGTCACACAATATGTGAGATCATATTTGAACTCAGGTCTTCCTGACTCCAGGGCTAATGCTCTATTTACTGCATCATCTAGCTGCCCCTTAATGATGTACCCTTAACAATTTCACCTTTGCCTATTTGAATGAGGCAACAATGACTTTGCTTTTCCATCCCTCCAAATTTCTCTCAATCAGCAAAATCTTACTCATCCCATTCCCAATCCAAGTTGCTCCCCTCGCCTCAACCAGTAGACAGTTAGATTTCCCTTTAAGAAATGATGTTTTACTTCAAGCAGTCATTTTAAAGGATTTCAGTGTTCACTGATTCTATCTCCTTTACTTCAGGTGGCCATTTTAAAGGATTTCAGTGTTCACTGATTCTATCTCCTACATATATATACTATATTCTAGGCAAAAGGATTGAAGCAAAAGTAAGTTACTGCTTTCAAGAAGCTTATAGTCTAGGGGTGGCTAGGTGGTGCAGTGAATAGAGTACCAGCCTTGGAGTCAGGAGGACCCTAGTTCAAATTCAGCCTCAGACATTTAACACTTACTAGCTGTGTGACCTTGAGCAAGTCACGTAACCCCAATTGTCCTGCCTTCCCCCCTCCAAAAAAGCAAAAAAGAAGAAGCTTATAATCACAAATAGCTAGAACATAAGAGAATGGGAAGTGCATCATAATGGTGCCAGCAATGAACTCTTGAACACAAATGAGGGAGATTGTAGGAAGCATGAGAAAGTGTAGGGCAAGGGGAATGGTAATGAACCAAAACTCTCAGTATTCCCCATCTCTCCTCCAGTAGCAGAAAGCAAATTTTTTCCCCTTGTCTAGAAATGAATGAAGTAAAGAATGTCTTTGGATAGCTAGTTGGCAAAGTGGACAGAATGCTGGGTGCAGAGTCAGAAAGACTCATGTTCCTGAGTTCAAATCTGGCCTCAGACCGTTACTGGCTGTGTGACCCTGGATAAATGGTTTAGCCTGGTTTGCCTCAGTTTCCTCATCTATAAAGTGAGCCGGAGAAGAAAATGGCAAACCACTTCAGTATCTTTGCCAAGAAAACCTCATGTGGAGTCACAAGGAATGGGACATGACTGAATAACAAAAAAGAATGCCTTTATGAGCAGATCTCTACACCGATTTATTTTTCTGAAATGTAATAAATGCTCCATATGCTATATTATTTATTGGCAAGTGGTCTAAAGGAACCAAAGGGAGAAGATTTGATGTCGTCCCCAAAGTACCTTTGCTCCCACATTCTGGAAATACGTTCAGAGGCTGACATGAGGCCCTTGTTCTGTGGTGAAAAAAAATATTGGTGATCGGAGAAATCAGACTCCTTGACTTGGCTTTTGAGCCTGGGGCAGAGGCAGGGTGCTGGTGATGGGGAGAAGGGAACAGGCTCTTTCTTATTTTTCCAAGGTTGAGGATTGCCTGGCAGAGACTAAGGTGCTGACGAGCAGCTGACTTGGAGCAGGTTTGAGGGGGAGGGGATGGTTTCATCTGAAACTTCTACCTTCTTTTTGGCTCCAAAAGCAAGCAGGAAGATCTTGTTCCAAGCATTTGCGGCTGAGTTGGTGACTGGCCCAGTCCCCAGCAACACACCATGTGTTTCCTTACCCCGTTCTTTTCAGTATATCAAATTACCGGAGTCAGCTTGGCAAATTAGTCAGGTTCCTGGACCTTGAACTTCTCTCTGTAATTTGGTTAAAGCAGTCTGGCATTGTGTGCTGGTGTGAGGTTGTATTTGTGGTGGTGGCTGTGGTGGGTGATGGTGAGGGGTGCTAAATATTTTTCAGCCTGGCCAGAGGGTCTGACTTTCTAACAGAAACCAGAAAGCTTCTCCCTCAAACTCTGCCCTTTCCAAAAACAAGGCTGGCACTTTCATTTTACTGATCGCTGGCATTTTCTCTCCCTCTCCCTCTCATTTCAGAGACAAGGACGACCGAGCCGATAGTTTCTCTTGTCATTTTCCTATCATGGGCCAGTTTGGAAAGAGTGGTGGACTTATGGAGTCAGGAGACCTGTTGCATTTATCAGTGGGATTAGGT
Organism: Pseudochirops corinnae; assembly: GCA_028646515.1. Taxonomy (NCBI): domain Eukaryota; kingdom Metazoa; phylum Chordata; class Mammalia; order Diprotodontia; family Pseudocheiridae; genus Pseudochirops; species Pseudochirops corinnae. The sequence goes on from CM053585.1 coordinate 72,898,075, forward strand.
TCAAATCCTGCCTCTGACTCTAGCAGTGTGACCCTGGCGATTTTCTTAATCTTTCTGAGTCTCAGCATTCTTATAAGTATAATAATACCTGTGGTTCTTGCTTTTGTGTATTCGTAAATATACAAGCTTCTGTTTGAATTGTGAACTCTTTGCCCTGACTTAGGCTTCCACATGCCTGTTCTTTTCCCTTGTAATAAATCTTGTTACAACACAGTGTCTCATGGATTTGTGATATGTTTTTAGTTAACACTGGCATGTGTATTGTAGAGCTCATAAGATAACAGAATGGAAAGGAAGGGAAATAAGCATGTAAGTAATGCCTACTGTGTGCCCAGGCAATATGCTAACTGCCTTGCAAATATTGTTTCATTTGATCCTCACAACAACTCTGTTAAATAAGTTGTGTTATAATATCCATTAGTTGAAGAAACTGAAGTGATTAGTCCAGATTCACAGAACAAGCAAGTATCTAAGGTCAGATTTGAACTCAGGACTTTTTGACTCCAGACTGAGCTCTCTATCCACTTTACCACTTAGCTGCCTATAGATAATGTATCCAGTGTACTTTAGATAATAGTAAGTGTTATCTACCATTCTTTGAAGAGTATAAAACCTTTATAAATATCAGTTATCAAGGAGAAAAAGTACTCTGTACTATGTTCCCTGGGGGATGATTACCCTTGAAGGTTTAAGGTACTCTGTGGATCTGTACTCCTAAAACTATAGCTTACCAGCCCTCACCAGTGCATTCACCTTCAGTAGTCAGCTAGAACATCTAATTAGCTCAAGGCAAGGGCTTTTACTGAAATGTCAAAATAAGGACAGTAGGAATGAAATATTCCTTGTATAAACCTGGGGCATACTTTCCCATAGATGCATATAGAGGCAGCTGGTGGTACAATGAATAGAATGCTGGATCCGGAGTTAGAAAGGAAAGAGTTTAATCTAGCCTCAGTTTCCTCAACTGTATAATGGAGATAATAATATCACCAACCTCGCAAGGTTGTTCTGAGGATCAAATATTTGCAAAAAGTGCTTGGCATAGTACCTGGCACATAATATACAAATACTTATTCTCTTCCCCCTAGAATTAGTGGGAAAAGTGGGCAAACACATGGAGTATACTAGTAGAGAAGAATGTACCCAAGTCAAGGGACTCCTCCAGCTGCAGAGCCAAGATGTCTTTTTCCTTCTCAAGGTGTTCTCACCCTGCCTGTCTTAGATGTAATGTTTCTCTAGGGCAGGTCCTTCCATTGGGCTCTCCTTAGCTCATCTGGCTTTCTCCTGGGCATGGCCTCTTCTCCTGAATGGCTTGCTATAATACAATGATGTCAAACCTAAATAGGAATGGAGCCGTTAAAACTCACATATGCATCTCTGCAGTTGCATTTTAATTTGTAAAACAACATATTAACATTATCTATGTTCTATTGTATTTTTATGTATCCTGTTAAGCATTTATCAGTTCCACTTTAATCAGTTTAGGTAGGAGGCTATAAGATACCATTGTCAACAAAGAGATGCTTTCTAGAGAGACCATTCCCTCTCTATTCCCTTCCTCAATAGCTAAGTCTCCTCTTAGTTATCAAGGAAGACTCTCTTCTCTCATCTTATTGAGTTCCTCTTGTCTCAGTTGAACGTAGAGCTAGTGTGCTGGCTTTTTAAAGCCTGACAAAGCCACATCTGAGCCTTAAACCAATCAGTGGCTAGCCCTTCCCCCCATAATTCCACACACTTTGATGAATGAACATTGTCACAACTTCTAAGGAAGTGTAAACTCTTCTTTATATTTCCTTTGAAGATGAATATATAGACACTAGGGAAGATTGATATGAACTGATACAAAGTGAAGTAAACAGAACTAAGAAAACAATAGATACAATGTCTATAACAATGTGAAAAGAAAGAACAATAACAGAATAAACAAAACTAAATTCTATGAAAGTATGATGACCAAGCTTGACCCCAAAGAATCTGCCCTCCCTGTCTTTTGCAAAAGTGGAAGAGTCAATGGGTGTGCAACTCAGTATTTAATGCTGGACTTGATTATTGAATCAGTTTTGCTTAATCTTTTCTTCTTTTTATATTTTTTATAAGCCATGGCTTGGAAGAAGTGATAATTTGGGCAGTGTAGGTGATAGAAAACCAAAATATGGTGAAAATTGTAAATTAAGAAGGAAAAGTCAACAAAATATTTCTTTTTTGGCTTTTTTTTGTTTTTTGTTTTTGCTTTCTGGAGGGGGGAAGTCAGGGCAATTGGGGTTAAGTGACTCGCTCAAGTTTACATGGCTAGTAAGTGTTAAGGGTCTGAGGCTCGATTTGAACTCAGGTCCTCCTGACTACAGGGCCAGTGCTCTATTCACTGTGCCACCTAGCCACCCCAAAATATTTCTAAAACCAATAAATAATTGGGGACAAATCTTTCTAATATCTGAGATTTCCAAAGGGTTTGCTAGTTTTTCTAGTTGTGTACCATCACTATTCCATTTTCTTTTGGAAGAAAATGCCTAATTTATACAGGTTCTTTGTGTATGTGTTCGATCTTAAGAGCTAGCCTCTTTAATTTTGAACAGCATCAGCTACAGCCTTTGGCTATGATGTCTTTCCAACCTCCCAGCCTGGTCTAGTCTATTTCTGTTCACTCCTTGGCCTTTTCCTTGAATACCTCAGGTGCCCAGTACCCCTGTTCACCCCTCCTCACCAGTATAAAGGCTTCCTTTCAAAAAAAGATTTGTACCTTGTTGAGGCATCAATGACTGATCTTTCACAGGAATCAAAGCCTTCAGCTAAAGCACTGAAGTTTATGATAGGGAAATTTCTGTTGCAATCAAGCAAGGTCATTAAGACCTCTCAAGTGCTTTTCAAATTCTATCCCAGAGAAATCAGCTTAGCACCAAATCCATTTAAACACACGGAACTACTAAATCAGTGTGTCATAGGTCATCAGAGAAGACACTCAGAGCTACAAAATAGAAATAAAATTCACAATCCTTACTCTACGTGTTATATCTTTGAATAGATTTTTTTTAACTTTAATATTTCTTTAATGATGCTGACATGACATATTTTAGGATTCTGTAGTGCATCAGGGTCATCATTCTGATTTTATCCAGCTTATCCAATCTCTTCCTTACAATCCTAAAAGCAATGTAACATCATGGTGTGGCAATGGCTGTGGGTTCTTGAAGGTTATAGCAACAGAGCACAAGCTGTGACAGAACTAACATAATTTGGAAAGGCTTCAGCTACAGGCCTGCCAAAATACAGATTTATGATCATTATCCATTAGGATGTGGAAGGACTTGTCAGGAGAGAGAAGACAGAGAACACCTACACTTACTTTGTACTGTCTGAGAGTTTGTCATCTTTCCTTCTGGGGATTTTGGTGAAGAGTGTAAATCAAATAGATCCAGTACTTCCTACCCACTAAGGGAACCTTTTTCTTTCTGCACTTACTATGTGCCAGGCATTAAACTGAATGCTGGGGATAACCCCAAAAAGGAAAAGAATATTTCCCACTGTCAAGGATCCCACAGTCTATATAATAGAGGAGATAATATGTAAATAATTATGTGCAAATAAGACATATACAGCATAAATTTCAGAGAAAAGGCACTAAAATTAAGGGGGACTAGGAAGGTCTTCTTGCAGAAAGTGAGACTTTAGCTGAGACTTAAAGGAAGCCGGAAGAACCAGGAGGAAGAGATGAGAAAACAGAGTATTTCAAGCATGGGAAATGGCCGGTGAAAAGGCTCTGTTGGGAAATGGAGAGTTGTATGGGAAGAACAGGGAATTGAGGATTATGTGGAAGGGAGTAAAGTATAAGAAGATTAGAAAGTTAGGAAGAAGCCAGATTATGGAGAGCTTTGAAAGGTAGGTAGGTGGACAAATAGATAATCTTTTTTCTCATCTCATGGGGTAAGTGATTTGATATTCTCAAAGTATTGTATAAATGTCAGTCAATAAACATCAAACCCTACTATGTGCCAGGCACTGAAGATAGATAGATAGATAGATAGATAGATAGATAGATAGATAGATAGATAGATAGATAGATAGACAAATATTCTTTTCTCTTGTCTCAGAGGGAGAGTGATTTGATACTTTCAAAGCATTATATAAATATCAGTTAGTAAACATTTATTAAGCCCTACTATTTGTCAGTGCTAAGCTCTGGGGATGCAAAGAAAGAGAAGAGACAATCCTTGCTCTCAGGAACTCATAGTCTAATATGAGTTACTATTATTAGAGCTGCTGTTACAGTAGGTGAGTTAGTTGCAGGTCTGTTCTCAGATATTCCTGAGTTTGTGTCAGAGCTGGAGACCTTGACCTTTCTGTTCCCAGTTAACAATAAGAGAGGAACCCCAAGACTCATGAGGGGCATAGTCTAGAAGTAGGTCTATACTGACCATTTTTTTATTGCTCAGGTCTTTGAGTTTAAAGTTACACAAAGATGTGAGTCCTGACCTAAACCACCATCTAGAGAACTGAGCACTGGGCTTGGATTACATTAAGCTATCTTGATGCCTTACTCTCTTAATTAGGGGAGAACTTAAAAACAATCTTCAAGTCTCATCTGTGGAAGAGATAATAAATGGAAGAGACTACAAACCTATGCAGCTTGGTTCCAGAGGAAGAATAAGCATCAATAGGTGGTAATTCCAAGAGCATGTTTAGGCTTGATATAAGGAAACCTTCCCCAAAAGGACAACCCTCCCCAAGAAGAATAGACTGCCTTTGGGACAAAGTGCCTCTCTGCCTCACTGGAAGTCTTCAAGTGGCCTGGCCAATTGTTGAGTATGTTGTAGGGTAGATTCTAGTTCACGTATGAGGTGTTGAATGGCCACCGATATCCTTTCAAATGATGGCATTCTAGGTTCCCCTTTGTTATCAGTAGAAAGAGTACCACTCTCTAAGGCTAAGGTATAGTAGTCACTCCCATAAGGATTTAACCTTGACTTTATCAGCACCAAGGGCTTGTTTGAGGACTTGAAGCACTGTTTCTTGAAGAACTATGAATTGGGGGCACTTTTGGGGGTCCCTCCTCTACAATCCTCTTTGCAGTTTCAGCTATAACTGTGTTGCATGAACACATGACCCAAAGTTCAGCAAACGTTTTGCTTGGAAAGCTGACACTTTACAAAAATGTTAGAGGTAGGTTTTTCTCCCCTACACAGTGACTGATCTTTCCATGAGTTGTTTTTTTTTTTTTAAACTTTATTTGCAGCAGTTAACCTGTGCGGTATCCACTTGGCAGTTAGTCGTGTTTAAAGGCTGCCAATACTGTAGTATCCCAAGGGGAGCCTTAAAGAAGTAAAAACCAGCAATTCAGGGACTTTATGTTAGGCACCGCTCAGCACCTGGGAGCCTGGTCACCAGCAGGCAGGACTGCCCTCCAGTGGTTTGCTGAGTCACTTCTTCTGTGCCAAAAAGTTAATGACAACAGCATTCTCTACCTCCCACATTCCCATATTGAAGGGTTTTCTTCCTTTGGCGTTCTCATCTCTGCCTCTATAGATGCAGTTTCAAAGTGACATCAGAATTTCCTGCAGTAGGGAAGGAAGAGCATTAAGATTCTTGATCCAAGGAGGTAATGAATGAAGATGGGAGTTCTGCCATACTGTGTCTGTATGTGACTACTGCATTCAGGGTATATGGCTCATCCTCTCTTGACCAAGAGTGGAGAAAATGAAGGGCATATCAGGCATACTATAAGGCACCCCTAGAAAAGTAAAATGCATTCTCCTAATGTTGTAGAATCAGAAGTGTGGTTCGGGAGCTTTCTGCACAAGGAGGAAGGAAAAAGAGAGAGAGGCTAGCCTGTGCTGTGTGCAAAGGTTAATCAAGACAAAATGGGTCTCCCAGAGTAAATCTGTTTCCCTTCAGAAAGTCATATAGCAAAAAAAAAAAAAAAAAAAAAAAAGTCATATAGTCAGTTATCTTAGCCAAGAACCAAAATTGACTTTGGGGGTTAAATAACATACCTTCATTCCCCTTCCTCTCATCATTGGTTTTCTCTTTTCATTTCCTTAATTCAGCTCCTTAAAAAAATGCTCATTGTAATTTTTAGTGTTCATTCTGTTTGTGGTATTCCCAAAGCTCACCTCTTCCTGAATGTGATCCTTAAAACCTAAAAAGAAATTTCCTGTCTGCATCAGACTTTACCTGTGGCAAATTTTGGGGACAGGCCATAGAAGGTAGGGTTTGGGAGGGATAAGGAAAAGCTTCATTTAAAACAACACTTACTAATTTTTTTTTTTTGGTCATGGACTACCTTACAGTCTGGAAGAAGTTATGTACCCTTTCTCAGGATAGAGTTTTTGTTTGTTTTTTTTTGTTCATAATTGAGGAAGTGCTATATTTAAGTGAGAGATTAGTGGAAATAAAGATATAATTTTCCCCCCATTCAAGTTCACATGAGCAGAGCGCCATGGACCTCAGATTAAGAACCTTCAATTTAGAAGATGGTATTTGAACTTAAGTCTTGAAATAAACCATGGATTCAAAGAGATAGTGTTGAGGAGCAAATAAATTCTAGGCATAAGAAATAACCAGTGCAAAAGCATCGCCTCTACTTCCTGTTTCCCCACTTGGTTTTTGCATTTTTCACCCATGAAATAGATCAGAGAATAAAATCTCTGAAATCCATTGAAATGGAGAACTAAGTCAGCTATCTTGGTAATAATGGGAAAATGTTTCACTTGGGTTCCCATCAGAATGGGGTGCTGTCAGCCTCAAATTGTTTGAGGTGAACCCTCACATCCAAAGTGGATATTGCAGAAAAAAATTTGTTGCTAAACTGTGGTATTTTGGGAAACCTAGCCATGTAGATATGGGGAAAGAAATACAGTGTGGGAGATGAGAGACTAGTCGGAGAAAGCTCTCTCAAAGGAGAGCTCACTTTGCTACTGTCCTATTGCCTGTGTAAGAGTATCTGACATAGATGTAAATTAGGCATGTGTATTTTAATTTCATCCAGTAAAACATAGATACACTGCTTTAGTCACCACCGGGTCAATACCCATGCTGACAATCTTGCTATGGGACCCATTTCCAAATGATGCTTTGTTTGAAATCTCTGAGCATTGGATGGGCATTATTATGATCATGGGAAAAATCATTCAGAAATTAAAGCAGAGAAAGAACAAAAAGTTTATTCTGTTAAGATTTGAGACACAAATCTTGAAGGGCCACCGGCTCCTTTGCCCTTAGATTACAAAGGAAATACAATATGTAGACAGTTGGGAGGATCTCTGTTCAGACACTCCTGATGGACATTGTTTGAAGCTCTGGGAAGATATAGATAGCATAGAATAATCTCTTTGTGAGGAATTAATTGCTGTTTCCCTTTTCCTGTTTTGAGTAGAAAATGGCTTTAATGTATTGTGTGAGTTCAGCATGAAGAACATGTTCTTTGGCATTACATAAATATTTACTTAATGTTGAAAATTTATTGTCGGGCAACAGTCATTTAACTAGAAAATATTGCAAGCTTATTTTCTTCTGGGGATAAAGGATACCACTCTTTGATTTTTATTTTCAGGATTTTTGTCTATTTCCTCCTTTTCCCTCCTTCCTCACTTGATCTTGGTATTTTTCACCTATGAAATGGATCAGAGACTAAAGTCCCTGAAATCCAGTGAAATGGAGAACGAAGTCAGCTATCTCCACGACTCTAGAGAAAATGTTCCTTTTGGGTTCCCATGCACATAAACTAGAGACTGTAGTCAACGTGGGGTTGTTAGTTGTTGATGGCAACCTAAACCTTGAGGGCTAGTCCTAAATATGGTAACTGAATGTGTAAAGGCTTCCTACCCCCCTCCTCCCACACCCAATACCAGAACATACTCCACAAATAGCAACTGAGCATATTCTGAAGGACAAGATTGGCTTCTGCTATAAAGCAGGGGGATCGAGGTTGGTGAAAAATAGAGGAAGCAGGAAAGTTCATGGTGTGGGCAGGGAACAGTGAACAGATAAACTAGATTGGAGAGTTGGTATAGGAGAATAGTGGAAAATAAGGACTGATACTTAGTTTGAGCAACTGGGTGGTGTGGTGGGTAGAGCACCCAGCGTGGAGTCAGAAAGACCTAAATTCAAACCCGGCCTCAGACACTTACTAGCTGTGTGGCCCTGGGCAAGTCACTTAACCCTGTTTGCCCCAGTTTCCTCATCTGTAAAATGAGCTGGAGAAAGTAATGGCAAACCACTCCAGTATCTTTGCGAAGAAAAACCCAAATGGGATCATAAAGAATTGAACATGTCTGAAACAACTGAACAATAACAACTTAACTAGGAGACTCTTCAGTATCAGGCTGAGAAGTTTATATTATAAAAGCATAGACTTGGTGCTGAAAGGAACTTAGAGTTTTATTCTTATAGATTCTTATAGAAAATCTAGACTTATCCATAGTCATAGAAACAGGATCCAAAATCAGGTCTTCTTGACGTTGAACCCAGTGCTTTTTTCTATTCTGTGCGTACTGTAGTCAGCTGGGAAACATGGTAGGTTCCTGAACAACACACCTGAGCAATATGTTGGGCTTCTGCTTTCTTAAGCCAAGTCCATTGGGATACCATTGTCTTGGGTTGGAGTTAACTCAGATCTGAATGGTACAATGGAAAGAGCATTAAACTAGCAACTAGGAGACCTGGAGTCCAGTCTCAGAAATATCTCTTGTTGGTCTTGTGACTGAGTCACTTGAATTCTCTGAGTCAGGCAACAGAGGATTTATTAAGTCCCTGTTATGTTCTAGGTACTGTACCAAACACAAGAAATACAAAGAAAGGTAAAAGACAGGCCTTTATCTCAAAGACTCAGAGTCTAATTAGTGGAGTTAACAACACATAAACAACCATGTACAAACAAGATATGTACAGGATAAATTGGAGATAATCAGTGAAGGGAAAACATTTACATTAAAAGGGGACACAGGGTCTTGTAGAAGGTAGGATTTTAGCTGGGATTTGAAGGAATCTAGAGGAGCCAGGAGTCAGGGATTGGGGGGAAAGAATTCCAGGCATGGGGGACACCAGGTCTGGGGAAAATGGACAGTCAGGAGATGGAGTCTCTTGGGCGAGAAACAGCAAGCAGGCCGGTGTCACTGGGTAATAGCTTAATTTTTTTTTTTTTTTTAGTGACGTATGTGTCAAAGTTGTCAGTTGAGAGGGGACCCTATGGGACACTTAAGGAGGGAGAAAAGGTTTGGAAGTGCCATTATGGAGAATGGGCCAGTGTGCGTTGATTGGGGAGGTATAAAAGGATTGCCTTGGTGCAGTGAGGGCCCAGTTGAGATTATGTAACATAAATTTGCAGTATTGAAATCAACATGATTTTGTGATTTTTCACCAGCTTCGTTCAACCGCATTTAAGTTGTTGTCCAGTTTCAGTCTTCGTGACTCCATTTGTGTTTTCTTGGCAAAGATACTTGAGCAGTTTGTCATTTATTCTTTCAGATAGTTTTACAGATGAGGAAACTGAGGCAAATAGGGTTAAGTGACTTACTCAGGGGCACATAGCTAGTAAGTGTCTGAGGCTGGATTTTGAACTCAGGAAGAGGTCTTCCTGACTTCAGGTCCAATACTCTATGCACTATGGTGCTATCTAGCTAGTTGTCCAACCATTTAAATAGGAACTTGCTATTTAATTGAAGGTAGGTTATAAGACATAGAAACAAAAATGCAAGCTCTAGTATAATACATTTCCTTGGAATAGTTACCCAAGGAATTATATTTGTTATTTTTTTAAAGGTGAACATGTATTGAACATTAAGTCATATAGGACGTTATTTTTATTCAATCAAACTAAAGAAACTAAAAACCAATTTAAAAAAAATGTACAACTAAATTTTACTTAAAACTACAAATTTGCAAAGGGCTCTTTTTATAATCACTCTTCCCTTTCCCTTAAAATACAAAGCAACCTTTTCAGCCTTACCTACATGGCTACTAAGAAGACCTGGAAAGGAAAGTTCTAATACTCCAAGTCCTTGGCGTTGTCAAGTGGTTCAGCATCAGAAATGGATGTGGTTTCATCAACGGAAATGACATTAATGAAGATGGCTTACCATCCCTTTTGCTACTCTGCCCTAAGGAACACTGGGTTTTTTTTTCCATTTAACTGAAATCTCCTGTATGTTTTCCCTGTCCCCCGACCCCAAATAGAATGTTAGTGACTTGAGATCAGGGACTGTCTTCCTTTTTTGTTTCTATCTCCAATGCTTCCCATAATTCTTTGCACCTAGAAGCACTTAATATATTCATTCATTCATCTTCCTCAAAAAAGCATTCCGGAGACAGGAAGGAGAAAGGTAGATAGCCCACCTGACCCCAAGAGAAACACTATCAGAACAGATACTTTGTGACTCAGTTTTCTCATTCGTAAAGTGAGGGGATTGCGGGCAATGACCCCCAAAGGGGTCTTCTAGCTCTTGATCTGCAGTCTTATGATCCTGGGTAAAAGTTATTAATATAGGGGCTTTGGAGTCAGGGAGATCTGGAATCAAATTCCATCTCTGACATTTGTTAGCTTTTGTGACCACAGGCAAATTACTTAACCTTGGCCTCAGTTTCCTTATTTTAAAATGGGAACAATAACTCAGAAGGTTCTTGTGAAGCTCAAAAGAGGTAAGTTATATAAGTCACTTTGTGTATTTTAAATATCTCTATAAATGTTAATGGTAAAACCCAACTTGCCATTGCAGGAGGGGCATTTTGAGGAATATGGGCTGATAGCGTAGAGCAAGGTGGCCCACTGAAACTGCCAGAAACATTTTTTAATCCCTGAAGGGGAGAGCCTTATCTAGCCTGCTATCCCTCACATTGCCTTGTAGGTCCCCAAGGGATATCCCCAGAGCAATGGAACTGGGCATGGGGCAATGTGGTAAGATGGAAAAAGCCAGAAGAAATTGGGTTTAAATCCCAGTTCTGCCCCTCATTTTTCTTGTGGGCTATGGAAAGTCATATGACCACTCAGTACCTCAGTTTCCCTTCTTGCAAGATGAAAGAGTTGGAATAAATGATCTTTAAGGCCTTCTGTGGCTCAAAAATCTATGATGCTGTGTACTGCCTAGCCCCGAGTCAGCATTAGCTTCTTAGTTCAGAGTGAAGTCGCCTTTGCCTGCTCAGGAAAGGAGACAAATTAAGAGAAGATAAAAAAAAAAAATGTAATAAGAAATGTAATGTGAAATCCTTTCTGGTTGACTGCTAAGCATTCTGCTGATGCTATCACTTGCTTCAGTCTGTTTCAAGGACTCATGAGCACAGAAGCTATGAGCTATTGATTGGCATGAAAATATCTAAGATTTTGCAATCTACAGACTAATTGAATGCAGTGGTAAATTGTCCCTGGAATTCTAACCTGGGGATGTGGTCTGCCTCAAATAACCAGAACTGCCACTTGTATGGAATAGTTGTGTGGGGTAAACCATTCAGGCTGGAGCATGTGCATACCTACACATGTATACATGTCTTTGTAGAAACAACTACCTCTTACCATGTTTCTCTCTTTCTCTTTTCTCCTTACCTTCTTCCCTTTTTCCCTTCCTTCCTTCCTTCCTTCCTTCCTTCCTTCCTTCCTTCCTTCCTTCCTTCTTTCCTTCCCCTCTTCCCTCCCTCCCTTCTTTCCTATCTGCCTGCCTTCCTTCCTTTTCCTGCCCCCCTCCACTGGAAGTATAGTATCCAACTTATGATCCCAATCCCACTATTACTTAGCATGGAAGCTTTGACCTGCTCCGTTTCTGACCTGAGGTTCATCCCTCGTTAGAAGATCTGGTAGCTCTTCGCTCCCAGGGTCTTGCCATATTAGTTCTGTATTTAGTACAGACCCCTGATTAGTATTAGCCTTGCTGTAGCTCAGAATTCTTGAACTTGAACAATCCACCTGCCTCACTGAGCCTTCCCAGAGGGAGGGACCCCAGCCACATACCCAACTCCCACCACGGTCATGGAACTCCTTGGCTGGCTGTTATAAAGTTTATCTCTCATTAGCTTTATGCCTTTCAAATAACCAGCAGCTGCATCCCTGTTATTTATGTGATCAGCCAAGCTCATGACTTCCAAGGAGATTTTTCAGGAAGTTGACTAAGTCCAATAAACAAACCTTTGTGATAACTTTCCCCAGACACAGGGGGTGACCCTCCTCTTTGTTTGAGGTAGCTCATAAACTGGGTCCCAAAAAGCTTTGTGAACATTTTGGGAGTTCAGCCTATCTTTGTTTTTTCCTTAAGTCAGTGGATGGAGCAGCTGATCAGACACTTAAGGTGGCCTGAGCACAGAAATCCAGGCCTCGCCCAGTGACACAAGTGACCCTTCCTTTGGAAACATGAGGGCATTTCCATCTCCTGGGAGAGCTGCTGGGTGGAGACCACTTGAAGCAGGTGCATTGGCCAATGTGTTGTTTTCAGTTCAACACCATTGCCAAAGCAGGGGGTCAGAGTTTTTCTTGTCTCACAGGCTATTTGCTTCATCTTTTGGACCTTTGTCAGTTTCTCTTTCTCTTCCTCTTCCTCCCCTTCACTTCTCCTTTCCTTTCATTCCATTCCCTTTCCCTTTTCCTTCTCCCTTTTCCTATTATAGGAATTGATAAATGAATGAATACAAGTCCCCCCACCCCCAATTCCTTTTCCCAGGAGGGTTTGCATCTTAAGAGAGGAGACTAGAAAATGTAACACTTATTCAAAGCAATGAGCCTCTCATGGAAGATTTTTTAGGCACTATGGTGGGCCAGGGGGAGGCTATGTAAGGGCAATGATGAGGGCTGCCAGTGCTTGTCCCATCACTCCATGCCAGTGGCTGGTGACTGTGTAAGATGGCTCCCTCCCTCCCAAGCAGTCAGCAGTCTAGATGCAAACAAGCTGACACAGAGTTCAGAAAATGGAAGCGAACCATACCTCCTGCTCTGCATTGCACAGATGGCTGCATTGGGATGCTTACTGCCTGTCTGGGGCTGCTTTCCCTGAAGGAAACTAGTCTTTGGCACTGACTCTGAGATGTTCAGGGATTTGTCATGGGGTGGCTCTGGCCTTTCAAATGGTATCCCAGCAGTTGTGATGAGCACAATCTCCCTCTTGGTCCCTGTAATTATACTTCCTCAAAGGTCTTGGGGTTTCAACTCTCCACAGAGTAACGTGGAAAGAGAAGAGATGAGACAGGATGGGATGGGGGAGGGAAGGAGGAAGAGCAGACATCCTGAGTAGTTGGGGAAGGATTAATTTCCCCCCGATAGTGAGAGTCTTGCACCCTATGATGGTGGGTTCTAGGGACCAAAGGGACAGTCCATTTTTAGTGGATCACTTTCCTTCTTAGGTCAGGCTTTTGAAGAACACTGGAGATCTGCTGAATTTCCGTTTGAAGTTATTTTAAGGGTGGCAGAAATACTTGGGTCCAACGAGAAAGAAAAGAGAGGCCAGATCTGTAACAAAGTTGGGGGTTAGACTGGAATCCGCGGAAGTCTGGTGGCCTATAATATACAAGGACTTGAGTCTTTGCCCCAGGAGCACATTGGTGAACGTAACATGAGGGCAGGTTGAATGCTGTTGGCTTCTGTACGACAAATAAAGGACTCTTTCCAGTCTGCCCCCTGCAGGCTTAGTGTCAGTCACCCAGGGATGGAATAGTATCTTATGGAGAAGCAGAGTATTTAAGTCTTATTCACCTTGTTTTTGCTTTTCCTCTTTTTTCATCTCTTTCCAGCGCCCAAAGACAATGAAGAGCGAGTGTTCAGGGAGCGGATGCGGCCAAGGAAGCGACAGGGGGCTGTCCGCCGCAGGGTCCATCAAGTTAATGGCCACAAGTTCATGGCCACCTACCTTCGGCAGCCCACCTACTGTTCTCACTGCAGAGACTTCATCTGGTAAGGCTCTTCTTCCTCTCAAGTTTTTTTTTTTCTTTTCTTCAGTTTAGAGGCCTGGCTGAGGGGAGGGAATCTTACACTTAATTTAGCAAGCACTGACAGCTTGCCCCTTTTATTTCTTCCTCATTTAATTGAGTTCTGTAAGGCTTTTGCAAATGCTTCCAATGCATTTGGTAACATCTAGCCCTAGCTAGGCTTGGGGGGGAGAGGGGAGGTAGGCAAGAAGGATGATGGCATATTAAAACAAATACTAGACAGGGAAACGGAAAATTGGGGTTCTAGTCCCAGTTCCCTCGCTAACTCTCTGAGGGACCTTGGTCAAGTCACTGTTCCTGCAGAAAATAAAATGCTACTGGGGCGGCTAGGTGGCACAGTGAATAGAGCACTGGCCCTTGAGTCAGGAGGACCTGAATTCAAATTCGGCCTCAGACACCTAACACTTACTAGCTGTGTGACCTTGGGCAAGTCACTTAACGCTAATTGCCCTGCCCTCCCCCCTCCAAAAAGCAAAAAATGAAACAAAGCAAAGCCAAAAATAAATAAATGAATGAATGAATGAAATGCTACGGATACAGTCCACTCACCTCCCAGTCTAGGGCATACCTGTATTCATCATCTAAGTAGGCAAGCATCCCTTAGTCCTCAAAGGGAAAAAAGGGTTAAATTCTGTTGTTTAATCCAGTTAAACATTTCCTGGAATACGTGTGCTTTTGGCCTTTGCAGGTAAGTCTCTCTGTCTCTATGTTTCTCTTTCTCTTTTCCTTCCTTCCTTCCTTCCTTCCTTCCGTCCTTCCTTTCTTCCATAAGGTCTTCTTTTATGACCTCAAGCCTCCTTCCCTTCTCTCCATATTTGAACTCTTGTAGTACTTGAAGTCCACTCAGCTTTCAGTTTTAATGGACACAATCTACTATTGCTTGATGCTTCTTTTGCTGAAGCATTGTCTCCCCACCCTCCCCATAGAGAGTTAGTCTCTATGTTTCTCTTTCTCTCTGTCTCTGTCTCTCCCCTTTCCTGCTCCCTCTTTTTTCTGCCTCTCTTCTTCTTTCTTTCCTTGTTCCCTTCCTCCCTCCCTCACTTCTTCCTTCCTTCCTTCCTTTTTCCTTTTCTTTCTCAAATTGTAACTTCGTTTCCTAAAGTGAGCCTGTTCTTGTTTTCAGGGGTGTCATAGGAAAACAGGGATACCAATGTCAAGGTAAGTGGTACAATAAGAACTAAGCCACTGCTGAGTGTGTAACCTGTGAGCAGATCTAAAATCTGAGCCACATCCAAGATAGATGAATGGATGGAAGGTGTATGTATTGTACACCTTCTCATTTGTGTGCTAGACCAAATGAGGCCCTTGATGCCATTGATCTTAGCCCATCTCCCCCCAGCTCTGCTCTCCTCTCCTCAGTTCCCTTGCTGTCTTTTCACTTTTCCCATGTCCTACAGGATACCCCATTTCTGAGACTTCTGGTGAGTCACCGAGAGCACCAGCCATACCTAGTCCTTTATTTGCTGGGTTTAGCAGGCAGCTCAGGCTTTACAGTCCCATTCAGAGATTTTCATTATTTTTTAAAAAAATTATGTCAGACCAAAGTTCTCGTTAGAGGACTGGACCTGGGGGATTTCTGTCCCACTCTCACTTGTGCTAGTGTGCCCTGTGGATCACATGCCTCTCCCTTGCCTGCTCACTGTTTTTAGTATTGAGCACTCCCTTACTTATTCCTTTGTCCCTGTTTGACTTGGGAACCATCCTCAGCCATTTGAAAATTAAAGCCCCCTTGAAATAGTTAAGGGTCATTTTAAAAACTACTCTAAGTGCTAGGCTTGGTTGTCCATATATAATTAGGAAATCGGGTATCACATGTATTCCTATCTTGGCTTTTTTGCTACCAGAGCTATGAAGCAGCCTGTCTAGCCAGGCCCTGGTTTTCTAGCACTTTAAAATTATAGAAATTTAAAAAATCATTTTAGGAATATAGGAATTGGAAAATATGAGAAATTATATTCATTAGCAAATGTCCTACCCTCCAGGGTATGATGCAGGTTCCTCCTGCTGCCTCTTAGCACACTGGGGTGATTTTCTTGTTGATCACCTCAAACTAGGGGCTTGTATGTGCATTGTCTTATGGGAATACTCTAAGGCCTCTGGACACTTTCATGTGGAGATACAAATTAAATGGAAATTTTACAATGTCGAAGGTCAGGACCCTACTTGATAGAAAAACAAAGACACCAGAGAAGGTCTCATGGCAGACTAATGGCCAGAGAGTTTCACTGTTCCATCCACCAGCTGGCACTGTTTTGAGGAGTCATGTAAGCACCGTAATGCCCATAACAGGAACAATTATGCCAGTGGGAGAGCTTAGAAAGGAAATGGTTTCTTGACCTTGGCATATGCTTTGAATGAAACAAGGAAATTGATCAGGGCTCCCAGAACCATGGAAAACCACAGATACTGTTTAAGCATAAATGTTTAATTCTCCTCCAGAAGCATTTAGTAAATCCTAATTTCAGGGATGACAAAGCATCTTTTAAAGAGCTCTATGATGAGTTTGAGAGGAGAGGCTGACAGGCAGCTTTTAAATCAAGACAGAAAGGTCACAGTTCTATGGTTGTCAATTCATGTTATATTTGAAACCCTCCTACCCATTCATTTCTCCCCATAATCCCCCTCAGCATTTGCCACCTCCCCCTGAAGCTCATTCTACCCATCTTTTGTTGTTTACAGTTTGCACTTGTGTGGTTCACAAGAGATGCCATGAGCTTATAATAACGAAGTGTGCGGGCTTAAAGAAACAGGAAACACATGATGAGGTAAACACCTATAACATAAAAGTCTTGGGGGGTTTTCTCCATCATCCATACCCTATAACCTTCCATATGTGTGTGTGTGTGTGTGTGTGTTTGTGTGTGTGTGTGTGTAACTAATTTGTCTAAGTTCCTGTCTCCTCCTTCATTTGTTGAACAAAAGCTTGGGGAGTTGGATTGTAACCCTCTGGCAAATATCAAAGACTGCAGAGAGATTGGACTCCATCTGAGTTCCCTGTATCTGTGGGCACTGTGCCACTGGTAGCTAAGTTCCAGGACTCAAGCCTATAGGGACAATGCTCTATAATTTTATTTTGATTTCTCACTCTTGCCAGTAAATTGGGAGAAGCTGATTGGTGAGTGGGTGAAATATGGATTGCTTCTGGGCTTGAGAAGCTGAGCCAGCATTGCAGTGGGGCTACCTTTAACTCCAGGGGTGATGGATGGCAGACCATCAGACAGAATGATGACCCTGGCAAAAATGCAGGGATTTAACTGACCATGTTCTGGACCTCCATTCTGCCTTTTTAGTCGAAAGCTAACTCATAATTCTAGCTGGTGGTCTTAAAAAATGGGCATTTATGGATAGAGTTGGCATGGTTTTACACAATCCACGCCAACTAGTAGAGATACATTGAGAGCTGATGTCCTACTGGTGGTAAGCCAGAGATGGTGTCTTCACCTGGAGACAGTGAAAATGGAGAAGAATGGGCAAATCCCAGCTATTTGGCAAAAGAAAATGGTAGGATTTTGTGACTGATTGGTTAGGAGTGGGAGTGAAAGGAAAAGAAAGGTCCAAGGTAACTGCAAGAGGGTTCTTTTTTGGGGGAGGGGTAGATTGGGAGAATGATGCAGTCTTTGACAGAAACAGTGAGGAAGAACATAGGGCAGAAAATGTTGAATGTTTGTATGTGTGTGGGTGATCTGCATTTATGTTCAGGGTAGTTGCATACATATACTGTATATATAGAAATATACATACATAATATGTATATATACATATTATATGTGTGTGTATTTGTATCTAGATATAAATACCCAACCACACACACACACACACACACACAAATATATATATTATTGTTTAGTCATTTAGTTATGTATGACTCTTCATGACCCTGTGGATCAACTGTCCATGGGTTTTTCTTGGCAAAGATATTGGATTATTTTGCCATTTTTTCCCCCAGTTTTATGCAGGCAGGAGTTAAGTGACTTACCCAGCGTCACATGACTTTTAAGTATATGAGGTCAGATGTGAACTTTGGTCTTTCTCTCTCTCTCTTTCTCTCTCTTTCTCTCTCTCTCTCTCTCTCTCTCTCTCTCTCTCACACACACACACACACACACACACCCAGAGTCATTATGGTGGACTCTTCTAGAGTCAGAAATATCACTGGCCAGGGCATCTTATTATTGATTTTTTTGGCATTAGGATGCTTTAATAGAAGCAGTGTTTAGGACAACAGTAACAATAATCCCAGCTCTGCAGTATTTTATTGAGATTTGATACCACAAGGGCACTGGCCAAAAAGACCTCATATGGAAGAGGGGGACCAGGTTGCTGACGGCATGCAAAGCTATGTATTGTGTTATAATGGAGATTGGTTGAAGAAACTGAGAATGTTCAGTTTGAAGAAAAGGGGCTTTGGGAGACATAGCAGAACTGTCTTCAACTGATTGTGAAAGAAGGATTTGAATAAGACATAATTGGAAGAGTCCTCAACAGCTGTCTGGTCCAATGCATAGTTGGGAGAAGTACATACTTTGACATGTCCAAGAAGTGGTTCTATAACCTCTGCTTGATTTCCAGTCTGGGGTAACCCATATCCCTGACCAGACAGCCCACTCCTCTCCTGACCAGCTTTCCTTGTTGCGCATATTTTGCTGATGGCAAGCCTAAATTGGCCTCTACAAAGCCAGCCTCTGGGGACAAACACAATAAGCCTAATCTCCCTTCCATTTGACTGTTCTTCAGATATTTGAATGCAGGGGCCAGGTTCTCCCTAAATTTTTTCTCCTCCAGTCAAAACAGCCCCATTTGCTTCACCTGATCCTTGTATAATTCAAGTTTGAGCATCCTGGTTGCCCTCCTGGATTCTCTCCAACTTATCTGTGTCCTTTTTAAACGGTGGTGCTGAGAACCAAACACAACACTCCAGATGTAGTCAGAGATTAGATTTGTACTTGGCTCCAAGGATGGAGCTTAGAGTAATGGGTTAAAATGACTAAATGGTGTTTGCTAAATTGAATCAAATTGAGAAGAAGTTGTTGAGAGGTAAATGTCAAGTAGATATTAGGGAAAACTCCCTAACCAGTTAGCAATTCCAGAGTAGGGCCTTCCTTTAGGAGGTAGCGAATTCTCTGTTGCTGAGAGTTTTCAAATATAAGCAAGGTGATGCTTGTAGGAGAGATTGTAGAAGGTCCTCTGTTCAGATGCTGGATCGGATGGAATGATTAATGATCTCTTCCTACTTTGACACTCTTTGATTCTGTAATTCTAAGGACTTGATTCTCTAAACTACCTTTTGGTGGCCTTGGCCAGGGTTCATGATAGGATAGGACAGTTCAGATGCAAAATCTCTTCTTTTGAGAGGGGAGCATTGCTTCTTTGTGGGAGACTTGGGCTAAGGATCTCAAAGCATTTTCACGCATAATCTCAGTGTACCCTACACCATCTCTGCCTGGATGGTGTCAGTAAGAGGTGGGAATTAGTGTCAAATTCTGATTGCACAGAGAATTAAAAAGAAAGAGTTCCCATTGAGATAAATACTTTAAAGATTATTTGGTTGCATCATGTGCACAATTTTTTTTATAAGCTTCTTTTGCAGACAAGCAAATATATTTTAGTAGAGTTATATCTTTTGACTAGAAGAAGTTAAAAATGGACTGGTCATGGTTTATTAAAAGAGAAATAATAATGATCATAGCTAGCATTTATATAGCACTTTACAAATATTGTATCATTTTATCCTCACAACAATCCTAGGAAGTAGATGTATTATTTGTTCCATTTTAGAGATGAGGAAACTGAGGTAGGACAGCAATTAAGTGACTTGCCTAGGTTACTTGCTAGAAAGGGTCTGAGGCTAGATTTGAACTCAAGTCCAGTGCTTTATCCTTTGTGTAAGCTATCTTCTGAGGTTCTGAAATTTCACTAGTTTGCTAAGTGGTAGGTAGACAGTCCCAAAGATAGGGAATGACTTTTCCAAAAGTCCTCCTTTAGGAAGCAGTGCCAGAATTTCAAGCTGTCATTTGGAACTCCTGGCTGCTAGCTCTAGGCCGTAACTATTAGTCCTCTTATTAACTTATTAGCTAATTATTAGTTATGTGACCTGGGCAAGTTGCTCTGATTGTCTCAGTTTCCTTATCTGTAAAATGAGCTGGAAAAGGAAATGGCAAACTGCTGCAGGATCTTTGCCAAGAAAACCCCAAATGGGGCCACAAAGAGTTGGACATGACTGAAAGCGGCTAAACATTAACAAGGCAATGGAATGCTTCACTGGGGGGCACAAGAGCTAGGAAAACTTGCCGGTATCCAGTAGAGGTTTGACACTTGAGCAGCAGGAGAGTCAGATGATGGAGTCCCAGTTCTTTAGGCACCTGGCTTGTCATAAATGGCAACAAAGACATTGTGTTTGTGAGGTTGGCATGTGTCCCTAGACAGTAAGTTATTGCTCTCTTAGAAAGCAGAAGCCTTCAGGATTCTTTGATAAACAAGAATGGAATATCACCTTAAGTGGAAAGAGTCTTGAACTGGCAGGTCAGAAGTCCTGGTTTCTAGTCCTGCGTCTGCCAAAAATTCTATATCTTTGGACAAGTCACTTTCCCCCTCCCCTCTCTATCTGACATTTAGATTGTCCATCTATAAAAGGAGGTGTTTGGAGTAGATGATCTAAGGTCTGTTCTGGACCTGTGAATGAATGAATGAATGAATGAATGAATGAATGTATGAAAAAAACGTTTATTAGGTGCTTATTATATGTGGAGCTCTATATATAAGAATTCAAGAGTAAAGACAGTCCCTGGCCTCAAGGAACTTACATTCTAATACTGATGGAGATCCACGAATTAGCTTCTTTTGCTTCCTCTCAGATTGTCTCCCCTTCTCTCTCTGCCCTTAAGAGTGACTTTTTATGTATCAGGAAGGAGGTCACACTTATTACAGCACTGTCAAGGGAAGAAATCAGACATTGTTTGGATTTTCTCTCTTTCTTTCTTTTGCTTTCCTCCCCTTTCTCCTCCCCCCCCCCAACTTATTATCATTTCTCTATGATTTCAACACTTTCCTCCCTCTCTTGGTCTTGTTCACTTTCTCTCCATCTCTCTCACTATGTCTCCCTGAGTTTCTCTTCCTCTTTGTCTATTTATAACAGGATGCATGTCTCCCTCTACATCTGTTTTCTGGTCCCACCATCTCTCTTCCCCTTTACTGTGGGATGAGAATATCTTGCTAGCCTTACTGGGATTGAGTCCCCGTCTTGTACTCCTCAAACAGCCAAACTGGTCTTCTCAGTGTTCCTCATATATAATACCCCATCTTCCATCCCATAACTTTGTGTGGGCTTTCTCACACACTTGGAATGCATTCCCTCCTCATTGCTGCTTCATAGAATCCCTTTCCTTATTTAAGACAGAATCCAAGCACCATTTTCTGTATGAAGCCTTCCCTTCCTCCTACTTCTGATACCCTCTCTCCCAAACGATCTTGCATTTAACTACTTTGTGTTTAATCATTTTATATTTATGCCATATATATTCATCAATATAGTCATCTCCTTTATTAGAATGTCAGGTCCTCGTGAGGAGGGGATTGTTTTAATCTTTGCGTCTGTATCTCAAAAACCTAACAGTGCTTTCCAATTAGCAGGTGCTTATAATAAATTCTTGTTGATTGATTGAAATGAAAACATTGCTTCTCTGGGCCTTGGAAGGCTGACCCCAGGGGGTTTGCAGTCAAGGTGGCAGAAGAGGATATTGGATCTGAGTACCCTGCATAACCACACGAGTGCAACTCACATCTTGTTCTTCTCCCTTTGGCCACTTGCCAGGTGTCTGACACTGTCATGGGGAATTTTCAGGGAATTGATGAGGGATAGGTCTACTGGGCAGAAGAGTATATTATTTACTTCACTATCTACATACACAAAAAACGTATAATAATACTGAAGGTTTACCTCCAGGTTTACAGAAGACTTTACATGCATGATCCCATTTGTTCTGATAGATATTATCCATTTTTCATAACCTCTGTAGATATCATCTCCTTCTTTTTTCCAGATGAGAAATCTAATGGAAGGATCTAAATGGCTTACCCACACTCAGCTAGTAAATGTCAGATGCAAGGTTTGAACCCACATCTTGGCTGACTGCATTCCTTCCACTATATACCATACAACCCCCGAGTTCAGGGCAAAATCTGTACAAGTAAAAAACGAGCAATCTGTTCATGAGTATAATAAGTTTATAGAGCTGAGAAATTCATATAAGGCCCTAGCTAGCCAGTGTCTCACTCAGCTCAAATGATATTTAATATAATCTCATCTGCTCCAATAAGAAGGGTGGTCTGGTTCTTAGAGTTTGCTATCAAGGGATCTGCCTGGTTTCTGTTAGGGTAGATTAGCAAGATGGAACAATTGTGTGCATGTGGGAGTCTATGCTTATTTGGGGAGTTTCGACATTTTATCAGCCAGCTCAAGCATAGCAACCCTCCCTCTTCTCCTTTGTCTTAGAGTCACAGAACAGCTGGGAGGGACTTCCTTGCTCAGCCCACACTGAGAAGATAGCAGACAGTCAGGGAAGTCACTCTCTCTGTCTTGTTACTTTTGCAAGCAGACAACAGGACACCTAGCTTTACAAAGACCAGCGACAGCACCCTACCCTCTATGATTGCCCAAGGCCATTTTAAGGGGGAATAGAGGTGGTAAAGTCAGCATATATCTAGATTACCCAATGGGAAGCAGGAGGAGAACATCTTAGTTAAAATAGCAAGAAAACCCAGAACACTTCTCAAAGAAAACTGTTGATAATTAGGCGTTTTATTTCCTTAGCTGCCTAAGTGGTGCAGTGAATAGAGTGCTGACCCTGGAGTCAGGAGGATCTGAGTTCAAATCCAGCCTCAGATATTTGACGCTTGCTAGCTGTGTGAATTTAGGAAAGTTACTTACTCCCAATTGCCTTGCCTTCCCCCCCTCCAAAAGAAAAAAAAAAAAGAAGGAAAGGCAATGTGGTGTAGTGGATTAAACGCTGGACATGGAGTCAGGAGAAACTGAACTGAAACCTGGCCTCAGATACTTTCTAGCTCTATTACCATAGGCAAGTCATCTAATCTCTCCAGTCTCAGTTTTCCTCCTTGCAAAATAGGGATAATAATGCCTGAAAGTCTTCAGAGTTGTTGTGAGAATCAGATAAGACAATTGCTATGAAATTCTGTTCAAATCATAAAGCATCATATAAATGTGAGCTTATATATGTGTATATATATAAATATTTATATTTATTATATTACATATATTATATGTATATAAATTATGACACTTATAACTGTATAGAGTTCTTTCTCATTCATTATTCTCTTTGATCCTCAGAAATTTTGTGGGCTTTGATTGACAGTTGAGAGGCAGTATGGCATAGCAGAATGTGTACTGGACTTGGATTCAGGAAGATATGGGTTCAAATCCTGCCTCAGACATTTACTAGCTATAAATCTCTCTGTGCCTCAGTTTCCTATCCTATAAATGAGGGACTCAGTGGTCTGTAAGGTTACTTCCAGCTCTAAATCTATGACTCGATGATGTAATGAGCTGCCTTTCTGAAGGTCATACCCAGCCAAGGTTTGACCCCAGTGCTGCCATCTCCCAGGTCTTTGCTTTTCCCTCATACCATGCAGCCTTCTACTTACCCTTTTCAAGTAAACAATCAATAGGTTGCTCTTGAACATTTACTTTGTGCAAGGTACTATCCAAGGTTCTGGGGGATTTACAAAAGAAGTGTCAGCAGCCCTGCCTTCAAACAGATTTTAGTCTAGTATGATTAGGGTTGGAGGGGGTAAAGGGACAGCAATCCCAAGAGTGAAGCAATAACAGTAATAATCTAGAATTAAGTTTTGAGTTTGTGGATTATAAGCAATGTGGTACAGAGGAAGGAACAGTCAGAGAAGGCTTCATGGAGGAGGTGAAACTTGAGAAAAATGAATAGGAAGGGCAAAGAAGACTATCCTAGGTTTAATGAAGAGCAGGTCAAGCAAAGTCCCAAGCCTGGCAAGAATTGTTTACCATCAGCATTTCAGATCTTGGCCAGGATCCCCTATGTATGATGCCTGTATTTTTCAGAAAGAAAGAAAAAAATACATT
Organism: Pseudochirops corinnae; assembly: GCA_028646515.1. NCBI lineage: Eukaryota > Metazoa > Chordata > Mammalia > Diprotodontia > Pseudocheiridae > Pseudochirops > Pseudochirops corinnae. The sequence continues at coordinate 72,922,070 of CM053585.1, forward strand.
CGAATGAGTAGCATTAGTGGGAGGGCAAGTGTCCTGAGTAAGCCCTCTGTTCTGCCTTCCTTGTAGGTGGGCTCCCAGCGATTCAGCGTCAACATGCCCCACAAATTCAGTATCCACAACTATAAAGTCCCAACTTTCTGTGACCATTGTGGATCCTTGCTCTGGGGTCTCTTGCGACAAGGTTTACAGTGCAAAGGTAAGGTGTTTTTTGGCTACTCTACGCTCACTCTCTATTCCTCCTCATCAAAATCCCGCCCCCCTCGCATTTTTTTGTCTTACCATGAAAAAAGCTCATTTATAAATTTGGCCAAGCAGACAAGGAAGCTATATATTTTGTACGTGGTAGCTACTAAGTAAACATATATTGCCTTGTTTTGTTCATTGAATTTATATTGCAGTGATAACAATCAGCAAGAATTTATTGAGCACCCACTGTATTCGGAGTCTTATTCTAAGCAGTATAGGGTGAAATACTGAAAAGATTCAAGGCATGGTCACTGCTCTTGAGAGCTTGTGGTTTAGCTGGGAGGGACAGGACAAACACACATATACACATTACCCAGCAACATGTCAACAAAATTAAATAATGTAAACTGACCACATAAGTGTTAGGTCCAATGACAAAAGTAGAAAGCTCAAAGGGGAGAGGTGATCATGGAAGGCTCCTCAGAGGAGGTAAGTTTAAAGCTGACTTTTGGAAGGAGATGATGATGATGGACATAAATTAGGGAATAGGTTTCCCTCCTTTATTCCGTGATGGTACCTAGAGGTATCTTCGATAAGTTTCATCAGGTGGGAACGTTCGAGAATAGAAGAAAGACTTTATCTGCCTCCAGAGAAAGAACTAATAAATAGAAGTCTGTATAGAGTGATTTTACACACACACACACACACACACACACACACACACACACACACACACACACACACACCCCTACCTATTTGTGTCTATTGTTAGCCATTTCTAGGGCTGGGGAAGAGGGAGGGAAGAAAAAAAAAAGGAAAAAAAAGAAATATACATGATAACTTTGTTGTTTATTTGAAAGGAATAGCAAGTTTTGCATAGCAGATTTACACTTTCATGTACAATCAACTTTTTTTTTATTCTCCTATGTTATGGAAATGCTTGTTTTATTTCATAAGTTAAAAAAAAAGAATAGAAAGTGACATCACTGAATGAGGGGATGCAGGTAGGTTATCCAGGGTTTCATTAATTCAGTTCAATCTAATAAATATTTATTTGAATATATTTGACTGTCCAAGGGAAAGAACCTTCAGGCCAGCGTTTTTCTCTACCAAATCAAATGCTTTTGAAAAAAAGTCAGCAAAAAGTAAGCATAATCAGATCTTTTATTCTTAATACTTTGCTGACCTGAATGAAGTTCAGCATTAAGGAAGAATAGAGAAAATAGATTGCCTTGGGTATGAAGTATAAAACTTTTAATAAATATAAGTTCTCCCTGAAACTAAGGTCCATCTTTTAAAATATCACTATTTTTCTGATGCTACTATAGGGCTTTGAGTCACGAGAAATGGGAAGCCCAGAGAATATCATAGGTAATTTAAGAGGTACTGAGTGACAAGGTGCATGCATGATGGAAGTGAGCATATTGTGACCTGTTACCAATGAAAAACTGCACAGGAGAGACAACTTAACGTTATTGTCAGAATGATGCATGACAAGTAGGCCAGTTATGTATTAAGAGTAAAGGACAACCATTGAACAACCCCTGTCCTCTATTGCTCTTCATATGGCATTAAGAAATCTAGAGGAAGCCCTCCATCTTAGGTGTTGAGTGGTCTCTTGTAGAAGATTTATGGGAGGTCACAGACAATAGTTACGAAGACAGGAATCAAGGACAAGAAAATATAGCTAAGTACTGCTAGAGAGAATACCCATATTGATTAAATCAAAGTATCAGAGTGCTAGTATCTTTAGTTCTATCAATTGGTTCCATTCTGATGGTACCATCTGATTTTTCCACTGAGTCCTACATCCCACTAACTCTTGGGAAGGACTTGAATTTTGAGGCCATAGATATTTGTTTCTCAGCCAGAAATTGACCTCCTTCTGTCTAAATCGTATTTCCAGAAGGTTAATTTCTGCAGAATAGTAAGGAGCTTTTATAACAAGAATCTACTGATGGCCTGCAATAGCTTATACCCAGGCCAGTGGTTTCTACCCACTTTATACAATGTGGAGAGAGGAAAAGGGAAAATAGTGGTTGGAACAAATGTATATTGTGGAAAAATTCTGATCTTCACTGAGGCAAGAGTCTTTGTACACCAGTCATCAAACAAGCAACTTAAAGTTGCTTAAATGCTTAAGTATTTACAGTACTTCTACTATGTGCTAAACTCTTTTTTAGATGCCATAGGGGATAGATTATAATACAGAGTCAATACCTACAAGGGAGATCATGATCAATTGGGGTTATAAGACAAACATAATTAAAACCGTCAGAGAACAACAAAGGAATGAAGTTATGAAATGTAATGAATAAATGATATATAAATGAAGTGGTAAATTGTTTGACCCAAATTCAAGGTGCTGTAAAAGTTCAGAGAAGTAATAAAATAATATGGGTTGGAGTACTCAAGAGGTCTTTCTGGAGGAAGAGAGACCTGAGCTAGGTTTTTAAAGATGGATAGGATTTGGGTAGATAGATTTGGAGGGAAGGAAGAGTGGGGAACCATGGAAACAAAATATCAGAATTAAGAATGAGCATATAAGGAGTTAATTCACTGGGACAGAAATGAGACCAGTATGATTAAAGCACAGGGTTCATGGGAGGCAGGGTGGGCTTTAGAGTCTGAGGAGCTCAATTCAAATTCTGAGTCTTCCAGAATTGCCTGGATGATTTTCCACAAGTAAGTTTACCTTGTTTATCCTCAATTCCCTCATTTTAAGAATGTAAAATGTAGATGACTTTTAAGATCCTTCTAAAAACTGTGTTCAGTGTGTTAATAGTTTTTGTTTTTATATCAGTTCAGTTTTTTAAGTATATTTCTTTCTCCAGGAGTCTAGCCTTTGTGATAAAGAATAAAAAAGAAAGAGAAAGAAAGAAAAAGCTGTTTGGCAATATTAACCAACACAGTAATCCAGTCTGACAGTATATATATGTATATGCAATGTTGCAGACAGTCCCTCCCTACTTTTTCAAAGAAGGGAGAGAAGTATATTTTTTCATCTCTCCTTCATGGCAATCCTTGGTCATTATAATTAGAGGGTTCAGATTCTCTTGTGCTACTGTTTCCACTTACATTGTTGCAGTTTTTGTGTATCTTGTTTTCTGGGTCTGCTTCCTTAATTCTGCATCAATTTCTGTGTCTTCTTAAGCTTCTCTGAATTCTTCATATTCATTATAACTTCTGGCATTGTGATAATCGGTTATTTGTATGCATCTCTATCCATTTCTGAGCTGATAGGCCCCTAACATCCCATCTTAGAAACAGTTGAAGACAAAGCTTGATGGGTGGAGTAAGAACAGATTGCAGATGGCTGTGAAATCTGGGCAGAGGAGTTTAGATTTGATGCGGTAGGAAACAGGAAATCTGTTCCCGTTTCTAAGCAGGAAAGTGACAGCTCGAGTTAACAGGCATTTATTAACTGCCCACTATGCACCAGGTGGAGCAGCTAGGTGGCACAGTAGATAGAGTGCCAGGCTTGGAGTCAAGAAGACTTAATCCGGCCTCTAGCACTTACTAGCTGTGGGACCCTGGGCAAGTCACTTCATTCTGTTTACCTCATTTTCCTCATCTGTAAAATGAGTTGGAGAAGGAAATGGGAAATCACTCCAGTATCTTTGCCAAGAAAACCCCAAATGGGGTCATGCAGAGTTGGACACAACTGTAACAACTGAACAATGTACTGAATGCCATGCTAAGGGCTTGAGATAACAGTGAAAGGCAAAAATAGTCCTTGTCCTCAAGGAGCTCACATTCCAATGGGGGAATCAACATGTAAACAGCCATATACATGCAAAATCTATGCCAGGCAAAGTAGAGGTCATCTCAAGGAAGCCACTTGCATTGAGTGGGGAAAAGTCTCTTCTAGAAGATGGCATTTTACTAAGATAGGAAGTAGAGACTAGGAAGGATGGCATTCCAGATATGAGGGATGGCCATTGCAAAAGCAGAGATGTGAAATTGAGTGTCTTTACCAGGAACAGCAAGGAGGCCAGTGTCTTCTAGGATGGGGGGACCTCTGGGAAGATTAATATTGCATGGGCTGTTGGCTCCTACTCGTCACCAAAAAGAAAAAAGAAACCTTCCCTGAATGAATGGCAAAAAATAATGTTGCTTTGGCTAGGATAGGGCAACAATGAGGTGATATCTGATTTTTTAAAATAAATATCTTAAGTGAGTTGTTGGTTTGTGCCAGGCAGATACTGTCATTTCTGAAATATTAATGTGCCCAGAGCCCAGTCACTGACCATTGACAGCACCCTCATTCAGCATGGCAGATGACAGAGAACCATAGTTTCTCAGAGCTATAGTCAGAAGTAGAGGAAAACCTGATCTTCTCTGGTTTCTCTTATAGATGAAGAAAAATTCAGCACATCTGGTGGGTTGCTCATTAGCTACCATCTATACCCAGTGTGACCAGCCAAGTCCTCAGATCATATTCTGGTCATATCTCCAGTCATCTTCTAGTGGTTGCCTTACTAAATCCCAGGACTCCAACCTCCGTTCCTTTCCTCTAGGATTGCCATATAGTATTTCCCCCTTCTGCAAGACTGCAATTCTCACTTAGGCACCTGGAGTCTGCCAACTTGTTCTTCTTAAAAAAAATTCTAATAGCTGCCTTTCAGTGTAATTGATTTCCTTTTTAATTGTATGTATTTTATTTTATGCATTTAAAAATGTTATTTTGAGCATGTCACCAGACATGGCGGGTGATGTCCGTGGGTTGTCCATGACAAAAAAAAAAGGTTAAGAAGCAGGTAGATGAATAAGAGTGCTGGGCTTAGGGGTCAGGAAGACCTGAGTTTGAATTTGGCTTAGATACTTACTAGTTGTGTCTCCCTGGGTGAATTGCTTGACCTTTGTCTGCCTTAGTTTCCCCTCATCAAATGGGAATAATAACAGCACTTACCTCCCAGGCTGTTGAGGATTACGTGAGATAATATTTATAAAGTGCTTTGTAAACTTTTTGTTGTTGTTGCTCAGTCATTTCAGTTGTGTTCAACCCTTCATGACCCAACTTGGGGTTTTCACAGCAAAGATACTGGGGTGGTTTGCCATTTCCTTGGCCAGCTCATTTTATTGGTGAGGAAACTGAAGCAGATAAGATGAAGTGATGTGCCCAGCTAGTAAGTGTCTAAGGCTGGATCTAACTTTGAAAGGTTGTTCTTCCTGACTCCAGGCCCAGCACTCTATACACTGTGCCATCTATCTGGCCTTGTAAACTTTAGAATCAATTAATATGATGCCCATTAAAATGATGATGACTATTAAGAAATCCTTAACCAGTGTGTTATAAGACAAAAGTTTGTATTTAAATGGGAGCAATGTGCTATATAGATCACAGGGCCTTCAAAATGCAAAGAAATAATTCTCTAATTGTCAAATTTCACATATTGCAGCAGGTCGCCAGTGGAAGTAATTTTGTCTTGAATTTTGAGTCAGGGTTGCATTCAGAGTCCTTCTAGGAACTGCTCCTATCATTTCAGCCCTTTTGTCTCTTTGCAATGTCTGTTCCAAATTGAGCTTCAGCAGCCCACCTTCCTTCTTCTTCCTCCTGCCCCAGAGAATATGTGCTGTGTTGTTCTTGTGTGTGCAGGTTTCACGCCTCACTGGCCCAGAGGCCTGCAATGCAAAGGACCCAGGACAAAGGAATCCCGAAACCCCTCATGTCCTTGTTGTTGTCTCCATCCTTCTTTCTGTTAAGTTCTGCCCCTAAAGGAATGCTTCCTTGTCTGTGGGAGGATTATAGTCCCAGAACAAGTTTCCTCCTCACTATTAAAGTGGGATTTCCTGTTTTTCCCCACTTTTAGTTCCCAGGTCCCCTGTTTACCTTCCCAGGAAATTTGCCTGCTCAAGGGAGTTATTGTTCACAATTAGTCCCGCCCCTTCCCTACCTCCTTAATGGGCCACATTCAGCTGAGAGATGAATTTGATTCTTTAATCTCACCATTCTCCTCCCACTGGAAAGTTACTACACAGAATCTCAGAAACTTAGATTTTGAAGGGACTTTGGGAATTACACAATCCAGATTCTTCTCTACTCTTGCCTCCCATTTTATAGATAAGGAAACTGAGGCTTCGAGAGAAAAAATGAATATATCAGAGGACATATAGTCATTATAGTCATAAGGCCAGGTAGATTTTTCACTTTTTTTGATGTTTCCATCCTTTCTTCTGTCTTTGAGAAATAGGCAGAAGTGGTGGAGGTGAGGATGATGGGCTAGGATGGTAGAGATGGTAATGATGGGGTACAGGCTCTGGAAACCCTGCTCCCACCAACTCTCCTTGAATTTTCCCCCATGGTCAAGTCTCTGCAGTTCACCTGAGGCATCTGTCTGTTCCAGGAATCCATTCAACTGACCTTTTTTTGAAGCCTTCACCCAGTTTCCCAATTCTCTGTTACCTCTGGCTACTTCCTACCCTTTATGCTATCTTAGACCTCATTCTCGCTTGGCCCTGTGGTCCAGATCTCTGTTGTTCTCCACCCTTTTCCCAGTCACCCTGATATGGTTAAGGTTAGGGGTGCTTGAGATCCCAAAATACCAACACGCTGGGTCCTGCCAAATGAATTCGACTCAAGTCTTCTCTCAACCAGAGAAAAGTAAAGTTTATTGAAAGTTTGCCATATTGGGTAGACTCTTAAGGAGCCTCGGTATCTGTGATGCTTGCATTGGGCAAGTGGGCCAGAATCATCTGACACAGGGTAAATCTGTGCTAGGTCATTCTATGGCGTTCTCACACGTGTTGGGGGAAGATGGGGTCTTATATACAGAAAAGTTGTGGGAGGAAGTTTTCTTATATACAGAAAAAAGTTGTAGGGGTGGTCTAGAGGAGGAGTTTGGGGAGGGTCTTCAGGATGAGTTAATGAGGTCAATAAGTGATTAAGGGTGGGAAGTTGCTGGAGGCTACCTGGAGCTGACAGGCAATGGTGGGCTAGGTCAGTTCAAGGGTGGATTGATATTTTGATAGGCTCTGGGGTGGGAAGTAGATAGACAATGTAAGGCTAGGCTAGTAATAGAGGTCTGGGCAGAGCCACAATGAAAAGCTTATGACCTCATGCAAATTTCTCATCAAGTGGGAAGATTCAATCAGAGTTCAAGAGGTTTCCCAGAGCCTGTACCTCATCAACACCAGACTACTTGGCCCCTTCTAGATCCTTCCCAAGGTCTTTTTGTATGTAAGATCCATCTTGTCTCCATTAAGGTGCTCAGTTTCCTTAAGAGTCTAGCCAATGGCCTCTTGTCAATACACAAATATGGTGGATTCTCAAAATTTTGCCCACCTAATTGGTGTTCTAATTAACCTTGTCTTTGACTGAAAGAAAGTTTGGGTAGAATTTATTTGGGCAGGATCTGTATGTTGCTATTTTGGGGTGTATAGTAATGACATATGTCTGGGCCAGCTTAACTGTTGTATGACCTCTGAACCACATTTGTCCACTCTTGAGTGTGGGAAGCTCCAGAGGACCCTAGCTTTCTCAAGAGCTCCATGATGATGTCTTCATCTTTCAGAGATTTTTGATGAATCTTGTATCATTTTAACCTTACACACTCCTATGAGGGGAGTTGAACCAGCATCCTCATCATCAGCCAGGTGGCACAATGGATAGAACACTGATCCTGAAGTCAGGAGACCTGAGTTCAAATATGAGCTCAGACACCACCTGCATGACCCTCACTTTGTGTGAAGCAATGCCTATTCAGTGAATAGGCCCCTTTTCTTTCTCAAAGACCAAGCCTGAGACCCAATTCACTCTGGATCTCTTAGAATGGACAGCTATAGGTCCCTGCCCAAGCACCGCTTAATGGTTATTTTGTGGACACTCCTGGCTTGGAAGGAATATAAATGGTAACTGTTTCTCTTTTGGCCAGCAACCCTAAGGGTCTTCCCCTCCCAGTTTGATTTTTTTTTTAAATTAAAGGGCCCATCCCTTTACTCACTTCTTAAAGAGGCCTGTTCAGTGAATAGGTATTGCCTCACTCTAAGTGAGAACCTGAAAAGACCTTAGCTTAAAAGGGCCAGGATTTCCCACCACGTCCTGGGCCATCTCCAGTCCTGATGGACATTGACCACGGGACCCACATGGCTCTACAGGTTGTCTTCCACAGACCACCACCACAGCCAGATAAACCTCAGTTTTCCCAAGTGTGAAATGGGCATAATGATTGCACCTACCTCTAAAGGTTGTCATCATGACGATCAAATGAGATAATGTTTGCAAAGAGCTTAGCCCATTGTTTGGTGCATAACAGGTGCTTTGTAAATGCCTGATCCCTTACCTCACCCCTTTGCTTCCCTCTGCTTCCCTCTTGTCTAACAGAGGAGGAACACAAGTCCCAAAGAAGTATAAAGGTTTGTACAAGATCATACAGCAAACTAGAGTGGAGCTGGGGTTAGAACCCAGGTCTTATGTTCCTTCCACAGCACCATGGTACCTGGGCCATGTGTGTGTATAGTGGAGGAAGGGGGAAGTAGTGCTTCTGGAGAGTCACTTGTAGATTCCTCTTTAGGGGAGAGAACACACTCTGGGAAAGAAAGGGGTGTGTGTGTGTGTGTGTGTGTGTGTGTGTGTGTGTGTGTGTGTGTGTGTAGAAACACTTGCTCATTTTTTCCTTTAGTCCTATAAATCAAGGGCCCACCAAAGTAGCCAAGTCTTTTTCCCTTGACTCGTCCCTTCTTCTCCCTAAGTGCCCCAAGTGTTATTTAACTTCTTAGAAATATGCCTCAGCCATTCTCAGAAGCATCTGTGCAATTTTCTTGTTCTACTTTAAAAAAAAATGCTGAGATGATTTATTAAACATGAGCATTCCTTCAGCTGGATAAAGAATCAGTCTCAGGCCCTAATTCATCTGAGTTTTATTTTTCATGGGACATGTTGAGGCATTGTAATACTGCAGCTACACACACACACACACACACACACACACACACACACACACACTAGTAGCCCTTTCAACTCCAAACTCATTATTTTTGCTCCCATCCTAAACAGGATATTCAGTCCCCACTTGGCCCCCTTCATTTATTTTCTGTTGACACTCCCACCATCACACGTCATGCGTAGCTGCTATGAAGGAGATAGGGATATGATATAAATAGAATTTTTAAAAAAGCTGATAATGCCTCCCATTGTAGGGGCCACCAAGCACCTTGGTTTTCTTTGACCCCATCTAATACAAGGACAGGAGAGTCTGTCTGTCCCCTTTGGCTTTCACTTCAGTTGCACATGACTCTAAGGCTAAGCATAAGGTTTAGAGCAGTGGTTCTCAACCTTCCTAATGCTGCGACCCTTTAATACAGTTCCTCATGTTGTGGTGACCCCCAACCATAAAATGATTTTCGTTGCTACTTCATAACTGTAATTTTGCTACTGTTATGAATTGTAATGTAAATATCTGATATGCAGGATGTATTTTCATTGTTACAAATTGAACATAACCCGCAGGTTGAGAACTGCTGGTTTAGAGGATGCTCCAAGGGAAGAGTCTTCACCCAGGCTGACTTAGCATCTTGATGTAACTTAGTATTTTTTTAGAACTGAGAGGTTCCCACCTTTTCCATGCTATTTCTTCCAGGCTTGCTTCATTTGGTTATTAAGAAGACTATCTACAAAGCTTCAATATGTCAATGGTCAGTGTATCATTGGGTGAATCTCTGATCCCTCTATTTCTAGTGATTAAGTTAGAGGGGGTATCTTCAGAGAATCTCAGAGATGAAAGGGACGCCAATGGACATCTAATCCAACCCAAACCTGAATGAAAATATTTCCTGCAACATACTCAGGTGGCCAAACAACCTTTTTCTGAAAACCCTAAAGAGGGCCTAGCTCCCGTGGCAATTCATTCTACCTTTGGATAACTTTCATCCTTGGAAAATAATTTCTCATGTTAAATTTCCCTCCATATAATTCCCACCCACCACTCCCAATTCTTCCTTCTGGTGCAAAACAGAAGTCTCATCACTTTTCCACTGACACCTCTTCAAATTGGATCTTAGGTCTAGAATTGGAAGGAGATCTTAGATTCCAGCTCCTTCATTTTATAGGGAAATAGAATGCCAGGAGCCATGAAGTGCCATGCTCAGGAAGTCATAGCTAATGTTCCCCCTTAGTCTTCTTTAGGCTAATCAGCCTCATTCCTTTAACAGCCTCTCTTACCTAAGATCTTTTCCCAGCTTGGTTGCCCTTCTCTAGTTATTTTCCAGTGTAACCTCCCTGAAATATGTCACCCAGAACTGAAAACAGTATTTCCTGTGTGGTCTGACCAGGGCAGAGTAAGCAAAGGCTTCTCCTCAATCCTGGGTCATTTAGGACTAGGAAAGAAGACTGTGACCTAATGGAAAGGAAGTCGGAAAGACTGGATTCAAGTCCACACTTTCCATAGTATTAACTCACTGTAAGTTGACTGCTCTGGCCTCATTTAAGCCCCTGCTTACATTTTCCACCCCTGGTATTTCCCCCACAACTTACACACCTGAAATGTCTGGCTACTTTGGACTATTTTTTAAAATTGAATTTTACTTGGTATTCACAAAACAAAATAAATATGGGTGTTCGTTTCATCAGAAAATTAAGGATATTAGGGTGTTTTTTCCTACAGTCCAGTCATCTCTGAGATATGCCATGATGGAGAATGGATTTTTATGGTTAGTCAAATATATTCATTAATTGTGAGGCATTATTTCTGTGGAGGACAGCACCATCCTGCCAATTTCCTCACTTTACAACCCTGACATTATCCTGGGTTCCACATTCTCTTATGGAATTTGTGGGTGGGGCCCAAATTAGGCTGATAGTTGAGATTCCATAATGGAACAAAATTAACCCTAATGGGTAATTCCACAAATGACAAAAGGAAGTTTACTTAGCATAGCTGGGAAAGATATTTAGCAAAGATATTCTCTAATGCCAAGGTACTGATTTAGCTAAGTGCTCCTTCCTGGCCTTGATTTTACTGTTGGTCCACAGTCAGATAATTCATAGAAAGAGTGGGACCTCTTTGTGGCCTTGTGCCCCTCAACCATTTAGGAAGTCAGGTGAATCAGGCAGTCAAGAGACATCTGTTACATACCAACTACTGCCTAGCAATGTGCTTGGGGGATACAAATCCCCTTAGCAGATACAAATCTGCTACAAATCCCCTATAAATCCTCAGCAGAAAAGACAGGTCCTGCCCTCAAGAAGATTACAGTCTAATGAGGGTAAGACAACATATAAAGGGGAACTGAGATGAAGTCTAGAGAATGAAGGATGGCTAGGCTGAGCCCTCTTTCAAAATGGAGGTTCTGAGAGGAACTTTCCAGCATCAGCAATCTGAGCCAATCAGGAGAGAGAAGGGTAAGGTAGCCCAGATAACGAGGCAAAGCCTTGGAAACTTTGCTCCTTTCATGCTTCATCTACCCAGTCCATCCCCAAATCTTGTTATTCTCACGCCCATATTACTACTTACATAACCACCACCCTAGTTCAGTCCTTCATTACATCTCAACTCAGATTATTGCCATGGACTCCTAATTAGTCTCCTGACCTCAGACTTCTCCCCATTCTAGTTTGTTTTCCCTGCAGTTGCCGAAGTGATTTTTACAGAATTTCAGTTCTGAAATGTCACTCCCCTACTCATTAAACTCAAGTACCTCCTTAATGCCTCTAGAATAAAATATAAATTAAAAATTTTTTTTATCAATATATAAATTTCTTTGTTTGACTTTGAAAACCTTGGTTCTAGCCTACCTTTCCAGTCTTGGTATATACATTGCGTGCTTTCCCATGCTTGATGGTCCAGGCCAATTGGCCTTTGGTCAGTTCCTGGTGCACAACATTCCAGCTTTTGTCCCCATACCTTTGCATTGGCTTACTCCCATGCCTGGAATGCACTACCTCTTTGCCTCTCTACCTTGTAGAATCCCTCATTTCTTCAAGATTGATTCAAGAATTACCTTTTACTTGAAACCTTTCTTGATTTGCCCTCCCAATACTAATTCTCTCTTTCCGTAAGCTACCTTGTATTCATTTTTAATTTATATTCTAGGATTTTGATGATTCTGGAAGAGAAAGTGAGGCTGCTGACTGCCCACCTCTGCCTTACTTAAATCCAGTTCACACAAAAGTTGAGATATCATTCATTACACCATGATGCCATTGGTCCTCTTTGAAAGTGAAGGACAAACAACTTATATAATAACGTCCACTTGTATATGTACATTTTGTCCCCCCTTTGAATATGAATTCTTTGAGGAGAGATTGTCACTCTGTCTTTGTATTCTTAGTCCGTGCCATAGCATTTGATACATAGTAGGCATTTAAAAATGCTTGAGGCATTGATTATATTTAGAATTTTTCACTATGTTCAAAACACTGAGCTAAACTTGGTTGATTTAAGAAAATCTAAGGTTCAGTCTCTTCCTTTAACTGGGGAGACAATCGTTAAGATTAAACAATAATAGAAGACACCAGTTTGGGAGATCACAAGGCTGTATTTGATTAAGTGCCAAATTAATGGTAAACTCAAGTGATGTAAAAGAGACCAAGGAGGGAGAGATCCAGATGGGATTGGGGTGGTCAGGGAAGGCTCCTTGGAGGAGGCAGAAGCTTGTGAGTTGTGACTTAAGGGATGGTATGGGATTCAGAAAGGTCATTCCAGGTGGGAAAAAAAGCATGAGCAGTGTCACTGAGACAGGAGGAATGCACTGTGTTCACAGTAAAACTGGAACCTTATTGAACCTGCCTTTGATGATTCAGAGAGCGCTCCACGGTCTTAGACGGCTTCATTGTTAAGAACAGCAAGGATTATTAGGTGGTTGATGAGTACGCTCACCAGTAGATCGAGGGCTGGCTCATATACTGCAGGTAGGACCGATGTTGACTGTCTCCATTTTCTCAAAGAAGCTTTGAATGACTGCTCCCCATGAATTGAGGATTACTCTCTCAAGGCACCGAGGCAAGATGCTACCACTGCAGATGCATGGTGGCTGCTATCTCTGCGTTCAGAGCTTTCTGACCTGAGAAGCTTGCAGAGCCCCCTTTGCCTGCTCTGTAAGATGAGATCACATACTTTTGTACACTTGGTTTTTTCACTGAGTGCATCTGACACACTCTTTAGGTGGCCCCACGTGTCCCCTCATGTGAGGCCAGGAAGTAAAAGCCTTCTGTCCGTGTGAGTAGAGTAGATGGAATTTTCAGCAGAATGAGACAGGCAGAGGGAACCAGGTTTTGTTCACATCTCTTATCTCTTGACATCACTTATGTCAAGGCAGCATGGCACAGAAAAATGAATGTTGGATTTGCAACAGTAGACAGACCACTCAGGGGGTCTGTTTTCAAATCCCAGCTCTTGTGACCATGGACAAGTCACTTGACCTCTGTGGCCTTCAGTTTATTCTTCTATAAAATGACAGTTTGAGTTGATGGTCTATAACTTCTCTCCAAGCTCTTGTCCTGTGATTTTTGTAATCCTCTCATAGTAAGCATCTCTGGGCTTTGACAGAATCTACAATAGTCCTGACTCTCCCAGTATAAAAATTAATGCATGATGACTTGATTAATGACTTGAGCACTAAAGTTATCTAGTAAGCACCTACTGTGGCCAACGCAATGGGGTACAAAGACTAAAACAGTACCTTCCTTAAAGAAACTTAAATTCTAAAGGGGAAAACGACTCCTACATATATAAATAATTACAACAT
>CM053585.1:72936438-72978074 GCA_028646515.1 Pseudochirops corinnae
TTTTCTTATCTCTTCAGGTGCTAATTGCACTCCCTCCCCCATAATTTGCCACTATGTTGTAATTATTTATATATGTAGGAGTCGTTTTCCCCTTTAGAATTTAAGTTTCTTTAAGGAAGGTACTGTTTTAGTCTTTGTACCCCATTGCGTTGGCCACAGTAGGTGCTTACTAGATAACTTTAGTGCTCAAGTCATTAATTCTCTCCCACTAGCTGCTTCTCTGTGTAATTGCCCAGTGGCCAGAAGCCAAGTATGGCCCCAGCATGATTGGCCGAGTTCACCAAACCCTAGGGAAAATGGGCTTGTGCACTGGTGAGGCCTGCAGATTTTTTAATTTCAACAACGAAGACATTTATTAAGCTTCTGTTGTGCTCTAAAAAATGAAAATTAACAGTCTCTGTCCTTGAGGAGCTAATAAATGAGCTCCTAAAAAAGGCACTTTAATGGAGGAAGTATGCTGTGCTGACACATGAATGTGATATGAAGTAAGATGGGAGCAGGGCTAATTAGAGATGGAGGCAGAATGCTGTGACAGATTTGAGGAGGGAGAGATCACTCTGGACCCAGGGAGGTCAGGGGAAATTTTCTGCAAGGAGCCACTTTCACAACTATTGTGTCACATGATGTATTTCATTAAAGTGTGCATAGGGGAATTCAATTTTTCTCCCATTTAAATAATGTTGCTTTTTCTCCCAGGAAGTCTAAAAACCTTTTTTTTTTTTTTCTTTAAATCAAAGATTTTGTTGTGATCATCCTGCCATATCTCAGACATGTAGATTTAGTATCTGAACACAAGAGGGCACTAATAGTTAAGTTATATGGATCACTTTCAGAATATTTTGGTTCTAAAAGGAACTGAGAGTTCATTGGTGTGAGTGCTCCCTCCCTCTGTAAGCATTTTGCAGACTTTCCCTGCCTTACAAGACTATTTTAGTGGTTGCAGTAGTTTCTTCTCTCAAAAAAAAAAAAAAGAATATCTGTCATCTGCTAAGTTTCTGGTGATTAGGGTCCTGGAACTCAGCTAGTTGGGTTCCCAGGCAGTAGTTACCCAGTCTATTTTTGGCTTTTAATTAAGCCCTTTTCAGGTTGGTGGGACTTACAGATCTCACATACTGCTCACATCCTTAACAAACCTAGCATCACCACCTTGCCACCATGTAGAATCTTGGCAGGAAAATGTTTAATAACCAGCTTCCCCTTAAAAACAGTGGACGGGCTCTTAGGTTTAATCTGATTGTTAACATTTTCTCCATTACTTTGTTAAGAGTAGACGATCAAAATCAAGCCTTGATTTGTAGTGTTTGCAGATTTACCAAATGAGTGGAAATTTACCAAACTGTAAATTGGTGTAGACTGTCTCCAGCACACCCCTGAATCTTGGAGATCTATATTTGCCTATATCTGCCTTTCCTTTTCCTCTTAACCCATAATCAACCAGTCAAATAGTTTGTAAACCCCAACTGCATGCTAGGCCCTTTGCTAAGTGTTGGAGATACCACGACAAAAGTGAAACTGCCCCTGCCCTTGGGAAGGAAAAGCTTATATTCTATCGGAGACGCAACAGTACATATGTATGTGTGTGCACGTGCATATGTGTGTGTCCAGTTCACGAGCAAGTCAAGACATTGTCCTTGTGATGTCACAAAGGATGAACATCAGCAACAATATTATCTTCATAATATATTATCTTCATATATATGTAAATGTATATGAATAAAAATAAACAGAAGGTAGGTAAGTATGAGACAGAGAGGGAAGGGACTAGTAGCTGGGAGTGATTGGGAAAGGCTTCTCAGGCATGGCACGTTGGCTGCATCTCCAAAGAAAAGAAGGATTCTCAGAGGAGAAAGAGAGGAAGGAGGAGAGCCTTCTAGGCATGGGAGATGGAGTGCTTTGTGTGAGGAGCACAGAGAAAGCCAGTTTGTCTAGACCATGAAGCCCTGGATTGATGGGTTTGTTAACAGGTAGGGCACTGTAAGGGGCGAAGGGGCAGCTGTTTCTGAGAGGAGTTAAGACAGCTAATTTCTGCTTCCATTAGCCCATAATCGCATCCAATTACCCAGTGGGAATGACATTACTATGTGCAGAGAGCCCCGCTAAGGTAGTAGAGCCTATATAGAGAGTTTATTAAGGATAATTCAGTTTCTTGGGATGACTCCCAAGGAGAGTATGAGAGGCTATAGTGGGTTTCCTTTTCCAAGAAACCAGACCTAAAGTGTCCCCAGGGCAACTGGCATCTCGGTTTGAGTGGTGTAATTCATTTCCTCTCCAAAATGGGTGGGTGCGTGACATCTCCTTCCCTTAGGCCAGTGACCCAGTCTTTCATGGAGAGCAGGTGGCTCTATGCATGCCACTCTGCTTGGCCTCTTTCAGCTCTCCTTTTAACCCTTGGGGAGCAGCAGTGGAAACATTGAAACATCTACCCAACCAGATGATTTGAAAGTGAAACAAGGCAAGTATATTTATAGAATCACAGAATTTTTAGAGTTGAATAGACTTCAGTAGCTATTTAGTCCAAAACATACTCAAAAAGGAATTCTCCCCTTTGTCATGCCTGACAAATAATAATAATAATAATATAAATAAATTATATAGCATTGACAGTATACCAGGGACGGTGCTAAGTGCTTACAATTATTGTCTCGTTCTGTCCTTATAATGACTCTGGGAAGTAGGTGCTGTTATTATTCTCATTTTATAGTTGAGGAAACTGATATAAATAGAGGTTAAATGACTTGCCCAGGGTCACACAGCTAGTACATGTCTGAGGGTGGATTTGAACTCAGGTCTTCCTGACCCAGGGCTAGGTGCTCCATCTACTGAGTCACTTAGCTGTCCTTGCTAGCTTCTACTAGAAGGTCACCAAGTAAAGGAAATCCATCACCTCTCAAGACAACACATTTTACTTTGGGACAGCTTCTAACTGTTAGAAATTTATTCTGATACCAAAATGTAAATTTACTGCCTTTTGTAACTTCTACTGTTATTCCTGGTTCTGCCCACTGGGGCAAAACAGTTCTTTAGGGACACTTGGGTGATACAGTGGAGGGAGCCCTGGATTTGGAGTCAGGAAAACCTGAGTTCGAATTTGAGTTCAGATACTAGCTGTGTGATGCTGCACAAGTCATATAATGTTTGTTTCTGCCTCAGCTTCTCTATCTGTAAAATGGGGATGATAATAGCATCTACCTATCCGAGTTGTTGTGAGGATCAAATGAGACAACATTTGTAAAGCACTTAACACAGGGGTAGGTACTTAATAAATGCTTGTTAGTTTTATTTTAAATAAAAGTTAAATCTTTACATGATATCCCTTCAAATACTTGATACTGCCCTCCAACTCCTGAGTGCTTCTTCTTTGGGTTAAACAATTGATTCAGCTGCCTCTTATGTGGCATTGACTCAAAACCCTGTAGCATTCTAGTTGACTTCAGGGATGCTCTCCAGTTTATCAGTGTCTCTCAGATGTGGCACCTAGAACCGGCCAGGGCAGAGCACTGGGAGGTCCTCTTTCCTGGCAGCTATAACTCTTATCCAGCCTACAAGCACGATCACTATTTTGGCTATCTCATAATGTCTAATAAAATCCTAGGATCTTTTTTTTCTGTTTTTGGAGAAACTGATGTCCAACTAAGCCCTCCATTCTGTGAAATTGACTTTTGGAGCCCTAGTGTGACTTTATGTTCATTTCTATTAAATTTCATTTTACTACATTAAGCCCAATTCTCTAAAATGTTAAGATTTTTTTTTTTTGGCTCTTAACTCTTATCCGGGTGGGTTATTTTCCCTCCTAGTTTTGTGTCATTTGCAAATTTTAGGAGCATGTCATTGACACCTTTATCCAAGTCATTGATAAAAGTATTAGATAGCATAGGACCAAGCACAGATGCCTGGGAAATTCCATTTGAGACCTTTGGAAACACTGACATCAGTCCACCGAACCAAAGCTAATTCTTTGCAACTGTCAGTTCAACTGATTTCAGATCTAATTGTATTACTCTGCTCTCTCTTCCCTTCCTCATTTTGGTGCCTGGTAGACCAGTGCAACTTTATGTTGTTTTCTGTTCTTGAATTTTCTTGTTCCTTTAATAATGATAATAACCAACATTTATACGGCTCTTACTATTTACCAGGTTCTGTGCTAAACACTTTACAATTATTATCTCATTTGATCCTCCCAAGAACCATAGGAGGCAGGTGCTATTATTATCTTCATTCCACATCTGAAGAAACTGAGGCAAACAGAGGTTAAGTGACTTGCCTAAAGTCATACAGATAGTAAGTGTCTTAATCTAGATTTGAACTCAGGTCTTCACTCTAGTCTCTGCTGAATAAATGGCTCTTCAGCTTGCCATCCCTGATCTCATATATGCTTTATCCTATCCTCTCCCATCTTCTCCTACCATCATCCTTATTTCTTTTTTGGCAGGGGAAGGCAGGGCAGTTGGGGTTAAGTGATTTGCCCAAGGTCACATGGCTAGTAAGTGTTAAGTGTCTGAGGCCAGATTTGAATTCAGGTCCTCCTGACTCCAGGGCCGGTGCTTTATTCATTGCACCACCTAGCCAGCCCTATCATCCTTATTCTTTCTCTAATCTTCATTCCCTTCCTATTGACTACTTCCTTCTTTGTTACCTAGAAAGTCTGTCCTTTAAAAAAAAGAAAACTCTCACTAGGAGGGAAGGAAAGGGAACAAACATTTATTCAGAGCCTACTATGTGGTAGGCACCGTGCTAAAGACTTTACAAATATTGTCTCATTTGTTCATCACAGCAGCCCTGGGAGGCGAGCACTATTCTTGTCTTACGTTCTGCTTTCCTCTATTCACAATACAGTCTAGCTATAGGATCCTCTATTCACTATTTGGTCTTCCTCACACATGGTACTCCATCTCTGTCTCTACACCTTTGCCCTGGCTGTTCAGGGTGCCTAGAATACTCTTCCTTCTGACCTCCAACTTTTAGACTCCCGGCTTCCTTTAAGACTCCTGCCTAGTCTGAAAAGTATACAACAACAACAACAAATTTACCAGCTGGTGTTATCTCCTCTAGGGGATCTTTTCTGCTCTTCCTTGGTATCAGTGCTATCCCTTCCAAGGTTATCTTGCATCTACTTCTACAGATTTATCTTGCATGGTCTGGCGCATATATGTTGTTTTCCCCATTAGAACATATAAACTCCTTGAGCTCACGATTCATTTTTGGCTTTTGGTGCTTAGTAAATGTTGATTGATTCTCTGTGTCTCCCAGACTTAGCAGAGTGCTTTCCACAAAGTAAATGCTTAGGATGTAATTGGTGATCAACTTTTCCATCTTTTTTTTTTCTTTTGGGAGGGCAGTTGGGGTTAAGTGACTTGCCCAAGGTCACACGGCTAGTTTTTGTGTTAAGTGTCTGAGGTCGGATTTGAGCTCAGGTCCTCCTGACTCCAGGGCTGGTGCTCTATTCACTGCGCCACCTAGCCGCCCCACTTTTTTTTTAAATTTAATTTCTCCATCTTTTAATAATAAAACTATTATATAGTGATATAATTAACATTTTTAATGAAAAAGGCTATATTTTTTTCCAAAACAAAAAAGATTAATGAAAAGATTAGCATTGTTTTTATAGTAAATCTCTTTTGTGTCTGACTTAATAGAGTCTCCTTTCTACTTCTGCATTCAGTCTGTTGTGGGTTGTTGTTTTGGTTGAAATATAAGAAAATCTAGCCTCACATATATAGATAGTTGCATATAATGAAATAATAGGAAAATAATGTCTTATCTGTTATTATGAAAATCATTTTAACTGCATGAATTCCCTGAAAGGGTCTCAAGATACCCTCATGACCTGTAGACTCATACTCTGAGAATGATTGCCTTGGCTCTATCCTCAGCTGAGCCGATAATTTCAGAGCCGCCAGTTTCAACTCATTTCTCTATCCAACGGGGATGCTGTGGTTGGTAATCCTCCCCCTGACAGAAGGGATTATAACTCTCCTTATATATTCTCTTATGTATTCTCATCCAATAAAGCTTCCTTCAATTTCATCAGTCCAAACCCTTTCCTCAGCCAAGAACAGGTACCATCCTTTTGACTTCTTCTTAAACATTTCTCTTAGTTCCTCTTCTAAGTAAAGTGTTTAATAAATGTTTTTTTTCATTCATTCATTCATTCATTCATTCATTCATTCATTCATTCATTCATTCATTTCTTCTGAAGTCTTCTCTGAACTTAAAAAAAAATGTTTCCTTAGCTCTTCCTGACTGAACTATCACTGCCCTCCCCTGGGTCTTCTCATTTCTTCTACCACCTAACTTAGGGTCAGAAATCCATTTCAGGACTTCTTGTAACCCCTTGGCTGAGCTGTATCTCCCCAGATTGTCATTTCCTCTAACAGAAAAGAGATTGAGAGACTCTGTGATAAGGAAACAATTTTAACCTCAGCAGCCCCTCTGTTCTAGACAGACCAACAAATGTTGTGCCAGCTAGAGAATTCTGAGAAGACCCTGTGACCTTTCCCCCAGTAACGTATCCCAACTTAGTCTTTTTCTCTGACCTCTCTACACACAACCAAGACAAGCAAGCTCTGTTATAATCAGAGTGCTGATTACTGAGACAGGGAAGTATGATATTCCCTTATTTATCCAGTAAGTATATAGGCACCACCTCTCTGCACAGAGAACCCTATTTGGGGAGTCAGTAATCAAGTAGAAATTTGGAGGCTTGCTGCCACAAAATATTGGGAACCACTTAAAAGAAAATACAACTTAAAAAATACAAAATAGTATATTTTCAGCTGCAAATAGAATATAATGAAAGTATGAGCACAGAAGGTAATACAGAGAAGGTAGCAGGTGTATTGGGTTAAATCAAGTGGAAAGAACACTGGTCTGGAAGTCAGGAGATTAGTCTCAGCTCTGTTTCTGACTGTGCTTATGATTTTGAGGAGATGATCTATCTCTCTGACCGTCAGATGTTCCCTCATTTATAAAATGAGACAGTTGGATGTGATAGAAACAACTCACTTTTAACTTTATGAAGTACTTCACTCAAATAAACCTCTGAGATAGGCAGAATGAGTAGTATTAGCTTCACTTTAGGGGTCAAGAAACTAATTGGTATTAATAATAGTAGCTTTTCTATGGAGGTTTAAGGTTTTCAAAACACTTTACAAATATTTCATTTGATCCTCTCAGCAACCCATTTTACAGATGAGGAAACTGGGTATGAGAAAGGTCAGGGAACTTGCCTCAAGTCACACAGCTAGTCAGTGTCTAAGGCAGAGATTTGAACCCAGGTCTTCATGATATAGTCACTGTCTAAGGCAGAGATTTGAAACCAGGTCTTTGTGATTCCAAGTCCTTCATGCTGTCCATAACACCTGCCCTCTTCCTGGTTCTTTAGAAATAAAATGACTTGTCTTTGATCATATACATAGTAAGTGTCTGAGGCCAGATTCAAAAGCAGGCCTCTTGACTCCAAGACAAGTGTTATGTAAAAGACAATCGGGAACTGTTTTTTGCCTCTTTTTGTATCCCTGGTGCTCAGCATAGTGGCTCGCACATAGGTACTTAATAAATGTATATTGCATGACTTATAAGGGTCAGAGATTCAGAGCTGGAAGGGATGTTAGACGTCGTTCCAATTCCCTTATTTTATAGATACAGGAACAGACAATATAATAGGTTAAGAGTGAGTTGATAAAGATCGCACAGGTAATTCACTGGGCCTTCCCTAAACCTGTTTCCTCAATGGTAAAAGAGGTATAACGAAATTTACAGTTCCTGTTTTGGAGGAGGGAAAAGAAAGAGGCAATGTCTGCTTCATGGAAGAGATGAGTATGGAAGGAATAAAAAAAATCAATTTTCTTATGTAAGATGAGGCTTGTTTATCTTCCCGAAGCTCGTGAGGGATTATGGTAATTATTATTGTGGGTTTTTTTTTCTGGGAAATATATGCATCTGATCCTCAATGTCTCCTTTCAGTCTGCAAGATGAATGTACATCGGCGCTGTGAAACGAACGTCGCACCCAACTGTGGGGTAGACGCGAGGGGGATCGCCAAAGTGCTGGCCGACCTGGGAGTCACTCCAGACAAAATCACCAACAGTGGTCAGAGGAGGAAAAAGGTAAAATAAGTGGCTGCTCTGAGCCTTTTCAGTGCTGTTGGCTTTGCCTTGTAGGAAGTGGGATAATGGTATTCAGGAAGCCTGTTTATTCCGGGCCCCAAAGAATCACAGCATTTACTTGAAATACATCCATGTAAAAAAAAAAAAAAGAAAGATGAAGACTGTTTACCTTAAGCCTGTCTCAGTCATTGTCTTATTTTTCGTTGGCCTAAAGGCAGGTTTGTCAAGGAAGATCTAAGTTTAAAGAGCAGGACTTTGAAATTTCCTCCAGGACAAAGAGAGGAAAACCTACCATAAAACCCCACTATGTGCAGAAATATACTTCCATGCCTCCAGGTTGGCAAAAGATCAACATTAGGGAATAGAATCTACCAGTGGCATTGCTTTACTGAGGATAAATATTGAAAACAAGACAAACAAAACAAAAAAACCCTGAAACATCATCCTTTTCTAGAGGGGAAGGAAAGTAGAAATAGGGGGGTGTCAGAATGTAGCTACCCATAGACATGGTCAAAATTCCATGACATCAAGTATCTGTGTCTTTCTACAGAGAAACAAGTCTTACTTCCATCTGTATGAAATTTCTAAATGCACTAGAAAAAGATTCTTTTTCTACTCATCCTTCAGGGGAATGTGTGTGTCCATGCATACATACACACATATACCCATTATGTATATAGCTATGCATTGCATGGATTATGTACATGTATATGTATTTAAGCTTTAATAGCTTAAAACTGCAGTGAGACTTTTGGGACACACTGTAATGTAGTCAAATACATATGTATATGTGTATGTACACATATATACTATAGTATAGGAGCACGATACATGTCACATGTACCACATGTCTGGATGGTATGTGTGCCATGTATATATAATGTATTTATATGTATGACATATACATAGTATATATTTTTTCATAAGCCAAGGCCCACAGATGTAAGTCATTCCCCCAAGGCTTTAGCAGCAGTTTTATGTCCTAGGTCTTCTCCAACTTTGGCTTCCTGCCTAGAAGTTTTCAGAAATCTTTGAAAAAGTTGTTATGAGAAAAGTGGAAGCAAGTTAATTGAACTATAAATCTTGGCATGGGGGAATGATTTCCATCAGCCAGTCCTTTCAAATACTTTATCGTGCTGGCTGGCCCTAGGCAGAAAATTAAGAGGACTGCCATCTAACTTTACAGACTAATCTATACCAGCTTACTCTGACAGCCCAGAAGAAAGAAAGCATGTCCAAGGGACTCAACCAGACCAGAAAAGCAAGAGAACCCCCAATTTCTTCTTAATCATTAGAGCTCACTTAAATGGGCCATCCATTTCCCAGACAGCATCTGGCTATAGATGCTGCCCGCCTTTTTTTCCCTTGTGACTCTCAAAAATGCTTTGGCCCTTGGCTGTTTAAGGATAAATACATTTTGCCTTCCTAAAACAAGTTTTCTAGTTTTTTTCCTTTAAAAAGTATTGTTGCAAAGGCTAAATGGAAAATATCACTCTTGCTAGGGGAATTTAACTATGATCTGCATGTCTCTAGTGGCCATCTTCTCATTCCAACTTTCTCATTATTTCTATATCCACCAAGAGGAATGGGTCTGGACTGGACTCCAAGGAGCAGGAGTAAGCAGTTATCATGGCAGGCAGTATAAATATATTTTTAAGCAGATTTTTTCTATTATCAAGCTTTTTTCCCTTCTCACAAACAAAACAAAACAAAAAAAGAAGAAAGAAAAACAAAACTCTTGTAACAAATATGTGTAGTCAAGGAAAACAAATTCCCATGTTGTCCATGTCTAAAAGTGTGTGTTTTGTTCTGTACCGTTAGTCTATCATCTGTCTGTCTGGAAGTAGGTAACATGTTTCATCATCAAGCCTCTGAAATTATGATTGATTATTGTAAGAAACAGAGTTCTTAGGTCTTCAAAATTGTTTATTTTTTCAATAAAGATTTTATAGTATGACATATTGTCTTGATTCTTCTCACTTCACTCTGCATCAGTCCATAGGAGACTTCCCATATTTCTCTGAAACCATACCCTTCATCATTTCTTATAGCACAGAGCTCTTCTCTTACATTAATGTAGCCTAATTTTTTTTAGCCATTCCCTGAGTGATACGCATCCCTTTAGTTTGCATTTGCTTGACACCACAAATAGATAAAAGTTGTATTTATATAAATTACTTAATTAAACATTTATATAAATTTAAATTTATATATTCTCTGTTGAAGACTTCATTTTTTCCCCTTCTCTTGTGCCAGAAATAATGTAACAAAGCAATCTTATTATTGATTAAAATACAGTATAAAAAATGACATTAAAAACACAGCTTTCTGCACAGTCCTGGTGCCCCTCCAGCAGCTGCACCTCATCTGAATGTCCTGGATCATCATGAGGCCTGTTGGAAGGAAGCCAACATGGATCATTTTAGCGAGGGACATTGCCAAAAATAAGAGCTTATGATGGTGATATTTTTATCACTTGAATTCCATTGAATGTGAACACTGGAAAATGGTTTGGTCTCTTTGTTCCTGCATTATTATTGGAACAACTGCCATAGTTCAACTTAGAATGAGAGGTTGGAAAAAAGAGGCCCCTGTGGCCTGGAACACAAGATTGTTTCTCAGCTGTGGTTCCTGATTTTGATGTAGTGTCAACACCAGCAACTGTGTAGAGGTTCATTCAGAAAGAAAGTGCATCGGAATGACTCTTCTGGGCCAGAAGGGCAAGAGCCAAAGGAATCTAACCTGCTAAATAAACCTCAAGCACAGTTACCAATGCCTATGGCAGGGAATGGTTCCCTGAAGGGAGAGATTGATAAAGTTAGGAGCATGATTAACAAATGTTTCTTGAGGTTGTGTTGTGACTTCCTCATTATACTAGGGATGGTGAGGGGTACAAAGAAACTGAAAACATGCTTCCTCCCCATTTAACTAATTTATAATCTCATTTAATGGATAAAAAGTACACACACTGAAAGGTAGCATGGTTCCACGGATGGAGTTCCACACTTGGAGTCAAGAGTGACTGGATTTGAATTCTGTCTCATACACTTTTTTAATTCATTTTTTCCCCAATTAATAAAACCTAAGTTTTTCTTCTTCCCTTCCCCTCCACCATTGGAAACAAAAAGAAAAAAAAACCCGAAGCCCTATAAAAAATATGCATAGTCAAGCAAAACAGCTTCCCTCATTGTGTTTGTCTAAAAATGTATCTCACTCTGCACCAGGAGTCCATCGCTTCTCTGTCAGAAGGTGGATAATATGTTTCATTGTTGATCCCTTAGAATTGTGATTGATCACTGAATTGATCAGAGTTCTTACAGCTTTCAAAATTGTTTGTTTTTATGTTATTATTGTACAAATAGTTCAGCTGGTTCTGTTCACTTCATTCCTCATCTGTTCATACCAATCTTCCTAGGTTTCTCCAAATTTATCCTTTTCATCATTTCTTATAGCACAATAATATTGCATGATATTAGTATACTTTAATTTGTTCAGTTACTCCCCAATTGATGGGTACCTCCTTAGTGGCCAGTTTTTTGCCACCACAAAATGAGCTGCTATAAATATTTTTGCTATATGGTTCCTTTTCCCCTTTCTTTGATCTCTTTGAGATATACTGTCTCTGTTACTACTTGTGTGACCCTGGGCAGATGTCTTAAGACTCTTAGTGCTCTAACCCACGCTTCTTAAACTGTGGGTCATGATCCTATATTTAAGAAGTGCTAAAGAGCTTGCAAGTGGAAAAAGTTTAAGAAGCGCTACTCTAGGCAACCTCTTAGAATATAAGTTTCACAGAAGGTGCTAACTTGCATTGGTAGAGGGACTTTGCTCATCCTGAAGTTCCATATATCAATCATATCACAGAGCTGATCCCTTTCTCTTTTCCTAATAGCAATCTCACAAGCCTGTTGTGAGGATTAAATGAATTCCTAGACTTGAAGTGTTTTGTAAATTTCTGTGTATAAACTGGCTATTGCTATATATAAATAAAAATTAATAAAAATTATTTTATTTAAATTAAATGCTTAATTTTGATAAAATTTAAATAAATGAGTAAAAAATTAGCAGTATGAGATTAGGGTCCAAATGAGTAATGTAAATAGAAAGTGTTATAAGAGTTCAGGTGATCTGGAAAGGCTTCACAGAGCTAACGAATTTGAGATTGACTTCAAAGGATCGGTGGGATCAAAATAATCAGAACATCAGACAAACCCTTGGAAATCTCTCTCTCCTCCCATCTTTCCCTCTCTCCCTCCCCCCCCTTCCTCCCTCCTCCCTCTCTCTCTCTCTCTCTCTCTCTCTCTCTCTCTCTCTCTCTCTCTCTCTCTCTCTCTCCCTCTCTCTCTCTCTCTCTCTTCTCTCTCTCTCTCTCTCTCTCATATATTTAATTTCTTAATGAGAAGAGGCTGAAGCCTTTTGAGATCATAACCTTTAAAATGAATTATGATATTTGGAAAGCATGCTGCCTGTCAGCTCCTTGGCGGATTTGGGAGCAGAGAACCTCCTAGATAACCATGTGTCTGTGTGTTTTTCTGTATGTGTTCTCAGCTAATTCCAGGTGCTGAGTCTCAGCAGTCAGTCCCTGGGAGCTCCCCCTCTGAAGAAGATCGATCCAAGTCAGCACCCACCTCCCCTTGTGATCAAGGTGAGAAGCTGTGATGTTCTTCCCTCAATTTCAAATTGTGCATTTAGGGAGCTGGCTTGTTCTAATCTTTTTTTGAGAAAGTTCTTGGTATATATAGTAGGTTCTCAGTAAGTGGTAGGTTTAATTGAATGGAATTTGCAAACTTAAGCCTTATTTCCTCAAAGAAAGAAAGCTTGAATTGGAATGACTCATAGTCTGAGGAAGCTCTCCACATTCCCTTTTCTCATTCAGTCATTCAACAGATATTTCTGAGGGCCTACTGTGTGCAAGGCACTGAATTATTAAGCCTACGCCTTTTCTAAAGTTCTGTGCCAATACAGAGAAGCAAAACATCCTTCAGGTTTATGGTCCTTTCCTTCCCTTTTTTTCCTTTCTCTTCTCCTATGACTAGTGGGCTATGAGGTACCACCACTTTGCCAGTCTGTGACCCTTCCTCCCACTATCTGTATCTATCTTCTACCAACCTTCCTATGTCTTCACATCTCCTCATCACCAGGCCATTGTGTTCCTTCCCATTGTAGCTGGCTCTTTACCTTGGAATCAGGATTGGAATAGACTGAGGATGGAGGGAGCTGGAGAATCATATATCTGAGTACCTTCAGTGCATATAGTGACTAGTGGATGGCTATGGAGACTATGCTGGGCTATGCTGGGGTGGGGGGGAAAGTTAGCTTTAATCCTGATTTACTATCAAAATTTAGCCTGCACTTCACAGAAGGTCTTAGGCTTTAGAGCTAGAAGGGACCATCAAGTTTGCCTCCTGCCCTCTTTTATGACTGAGA
Source organism: Pseudochirops corinnae (assembly GCA_028646515.1). Taxonomy (NCBI): domain Eukaryota; kingdom Metazoa; phylum Chordata; class Mammalia; order Diprotodontia; family Pseudocheiridae; genus Pseudochirops; species Pseudochirops corinnae. The sequence continues at coordinate 72,949,971 of CM053585.1, forward strand.
AAACTGAGACCAGGGAGATTAAGTGCTTTGTTCACCTAGGTAGTAAGAAATGAACCAAAACATGAATCCAGGTCTTCAAACTCCACATTCAGTGTTCTTCCATCTTCCTTCTGCTTTTCTTGTTTTCAAAGTTATGAAGACTTGACTTATCCTGGGAAAATATCAGAATGCTAATAAGGTTTCAGTGGGCCTGGGAATGTTAAGTAAATATCAAAGAAGTATCATTTATTCATTCATCCAGTTCATTCAACCAAGTGCCTAATGCATAGGAAGCACTGAGTAGAGTGTTAGAGGCTGTAGAGGTTTAGACGAGATATAATTCCTGCCCTTAGAGAGCTTGAGAGAAGTGTGTGCTTTTCCCAATAACATTAACAGTAGCATTTATTTTTTGCCCTTTCAAATCACCGTCCTTTGTTTCTCTTCATGTTAGGTGAGCAGGGCCAATAGTTTATTACTGCTCCCATTATACAGATGAGGAAGCTAGAGTGTAAAGAGGTGAAGGGCCTTAGGGTCACACATTGAGTTAGTGGTGCTGGCAAGATTAGAACCCCAACCTCCTGGCTCAGAGTGGCTCCCTGTAGCCTAACCTCAAGATAGAGCCCATTAAGGTGACTATTTATAACCTTGCCTTAGCTTCTAATGAGGAACTAATTTCACTTCAGGGTCAGTTTGCTCAGCCATAAGGAAATGAATTCGTTCTTCCTTCAGTGTTGAGGAATGCTGCGGAATGAGGGCCTTGAAAGACTGAAGATAATCTTTAATTTAATAAATACTATACCTGAGGCTTTGGAATGAATAGGAGTGATCTCTGGAACTATGTGGATGTTATCATATGAGCTGTATAAGATGCCCCCCAGAGAAGCCTCAGGGTATATTGGAGAGATGACAAGATTTAGAGTCAGAAGACTTGGCTTGAGAAAGCCACTCTAATGCTTGTGATCTCTAGGGCCATCAGCAGATTATTTCTCCTGGATAAATAAAGAGGTTAGACCAGTTCTTAAGCTTTATTTATGTCATGGTTCCCTTGGCAGTCTAATAAAGCATAAGGATCCTGCAGAATAATGTTTCTAAATGCATAAAATAATGTACATAATATTATAAAGAAAACCTACCATTTTGAAATAGTTATTGAAATTTTTTTAAAAAATAATTTCATAAGCCTGTAGTTTAAGAGCTCCTAGCCCAGGTAATTTCTAAGGCCCTTTCAACTCTAAATCTATAGTCCTATAAAAAAAAATTCACTTATGAACATTAGAGAGAGTTTTGGGAAGAATACTGGGGTAGGTAGGAGTTGGAAGATTTGGGTGTGAGGATTTGACTAATTGACTACATTACCTTGGACTTGTTACTTTGGTTCTGAGCCTCAGTCTCTTCATCTTTCAAGTGAAGATGTTGACACCTGCCTCACAGGGTTGACATGAAGATAGAGAGGAAAAATAAATGGGAGATCACCTTGAATAATGAAAAGCAATATTATATGTGCTGGTCATTGTTATAGAACATGTGGAGGGCATGTTTTCTGTGATCTCCGAAGGCATTTTTAGGAAATAGCCCATTAGCTTCATGCCTGATTAATCTAAATCAATGAAACATTGCCTTCCCAAAGGTGTTCAGACTTCAATATTTAAAACTGGGCTTGTTGCATGTGTCCTCTGGGAGATTTTCTTTTTGGGACTTGCTTTTGTATGACAAGAAGGAGAAGTTAATGCAGTTTCATTTGGAGACAAGAAGTTATGGATTCAAGGAGGGCAGTCACTTTGAGGAGAGGCATTCTTTTGTCCCTAACACTACATACCAATGGTGCCAGAAGCATCATGGTTTAGTGGAAGAACCCTGGATTTTAGTTAGAGGACCTGGGATTGAAGCCCGTCCCAGTCACTCAAAGCTGTAACCTTGGGAAAGGCACATCTTCCCTGGGCTTTGATTTCCTCATCTTTAAAATGGAGGAGTTGGACTGGATAACCCTTAAGGTTCCTCCTAGTTCTTATGTGTTATGACCTATACTTGGAGAAGCAATTTCAAAGCTGGAATTCTGATATATCTGTGTAGGCACATCTTGATTCCTTTGTTATACTCTACGATTTTCAAATCAGCAGGATAAATTCTAGGGACAAAACAACCAAACACACGGATTTGAACCTTCGGATGAAAAGTCACAGATCCTTTTACCTGAGGGGTATCTTGTAAAAGCAAAACCTTATCTTGATCCCAAAGGGTTAATAATTCTATGTACCCCTTCCAGTAATCCTATTTATTCATAGACATATTCTGAAATCAGATTATGCTGAAGATGTCCATTTCAGCACAGTCTAGTGTGTGCTTTTGGTTAACGAGTAGCTAACGATAAAGCTTTTTCAAATATAAAAGGTCAAAGGATTAACTAGTGTTATCGTACACATATGATATACGTCACATATTCTAACAAAGAAAAAGACAATTTGTTCTTGCAAAATCTAAATGTGTAGAAGGATTCCTACCATATCTGACATAATTTTCCATACATACTGGGGGATGATTCTGTTGTTAATCATAAATCATTGCTCACCTTCCTAAGAAGTCCTTCTTGCTACATAGGTAGTTGGGGCAAATCCAACAACAAAGCAAAGAAAAGTCATTGAGATGAAACCCTTTTGAAAATAGGGGTATCAGCTGTGATTTGCTGTTCTTAGGAGCCATGGTCATTCTTGTGGCTGTTTTTAGACCTAGCTAGTTATTGTGAGCATGTCACAAGGCTCTGAGGTCTAACTAGAGTCTCGTCTTATCTTCCTGAATAGGACACTGGGCCTGGCCTTGTATGAAATGTGTTACTGTCTAGTGCTCCTATGTGTTATGAACCTAGAGTCTAAAGTTAATCAACTGGTGGAACACTTTGGGCCTCAGGCACTGTTTGAGGAGGGAGTAGGGAAAGAGATCTAGGAGTGAGGAGGGGAGGAAGCTGAAAAGCTTGAACATTGGAAGGGCAAGGAGGCTGGTGGAACTGCCTGCTTAATTCCATGGTTTATCACCCTTGTTCTCAGAAATCAAAGAACTTGAAAACAACATTAGGAAGGCCTTGTCATTTGACAACCGAGGGGAGGAGCACCGGGCAGCGTCATCAGCAGATGGTCAGCTGGCCAGCCCTGGAGAGAATGGCGAGGTCCGGCAGAGCCAGACGAAGCGGATGGGCCTAGAAGAGTTCAACTTCATCAAGGTGTTAGGCAAAGGAAGCTTTGGCAAGGTGTGTGGTGTCAGTGGTTTCTGTGATTTTGCTTAACCAGGTGTTCAGCTTAGCTCAACAAGCATTTATTAAGGACTCACTGTATTCAAAGCATTATTGCCTCATTTATACTCTCTAATGCTGGGTTGCCTTGTCATGTCATTTCAGCATTTCCTAATCTGCAAAATGAGGGAATGAAAACTTCACTTTACCCTTAAAGTTTCTCTTGTATTTGTGCTTTCTGTTTGTCTGTTTTAGTAATGGCTAAATCTGGTAAATGATATAAAAACATTTTGGAAAGCTAAACTATACATACACATGTGCATGCAGAAATGCATGCATGTATACATACATACACATGCATATACACATACACACATATGCATACACACGTGTGTGTGTGTGTGTGTGTGTGTGTGTGGTCCATTCATCTCTCCTTTTCTTCCTTCTCCTATGTCTCCTCCTCCTTTCTTATGTACTATTCCTCCTTCCTCCTTCCTTTCACCAGTGGTCAGTATGAGGTCTTGTTGTTGATTCATTGCAAAGTCTTTGGAAATGTTCCCTGTGAGCTTTACGATTTTCTCTTAAGTGAGTCTACCTGAACAAGCCCAGCCCCATGTCGCCCTTGTCTTGTCCACATCAGAGAATATATATTGCCCATTTTTTCCCTCTCTCCATGTTGGAGTCTGGCCTGAGTGCTATATGGAGCATGTTACAAGGTGAGGTCTCTATCCTTTATGAGCTTGTGGTCTAAAGTAAATCTAAAAATAGGCTGGTTTATAAGGGAAATATGGTTTGCCACTCACTTTCAGCACTTCTCTCTGCATGTGGCGGGAATACTAGTAACCCAAAGGTCTTAGAGGGAGGAGAGGAATGCTTCCTATGTGTTGGATAGATATTCTGTAGAGGATTAATGGAAAGATATGAGCAAGAATCCCATAGGCATGTAGAAGGATTGTGATCTGCAGCAGGGGATGGATTACTCACATGGATAAGATCATGGGTCCATCCAAAGCAATAAAGCAGTGTCCCTCTGGCTTAGGCTTTCCCTAAGCTTTTCATATTTGACACCTCCCACATGTGTGAACGCAAGGGTAGGTGGTACAGATTCAGTGTCCCACTTGTACAAGGCAATATATGATAATTAGCAATCCTCATGATGATCCTATATATAGAAAAATAATAATAATGCTCATTTTGGGTGGGATAGAGAGCCTAAGAAATAGGTCAGGGTTTGGACTTCAACCCTTGACTTCCTCCATAACCCCAACCTCTGGGTCTAATCTGGGGTCATTGTGTACCTCTCTAAACCAAGGATTGCACAGGGAGCTAATGGGACCTGACCATTCAGAAATCTAAAGAGCAGAGGCACTGGAGGCTTTGGAGACAAGTAGGCAGATCAAGGGGAAACATGTTATGGCAAGTCTGGGACACTTGAAAGCCCTCAAATGTAGGTCAGCTGGCTTTCTTGACACATGGCCCTGTTCCATGTCTCTCTGACCACCTCAAAGACAATGAATGCATGCAATTGCTCCAGGGTACTTGGGGCTATTTTTCCAGGTCCCTTACCTCCCTCTATCTGACCCTGAAATCTCAGGGGCACATCCAGGATGGGAACCTTCAGCTTACTAGGTGGTAATTCTTGAAGTGGCTGCATTCTTTAGACAGGTTAAAGAAGGCCTGGATCACAGCACTGAGACCAAGCTCAACTCCATGTAGTGACAACTTTGCTAGAAATTGGACTTAATATTTCTCATTCTAAGCATGTGATACACCAGCACTATGAGAAAAAAATTAGACAATTCAGCGTTTCCATGTAGTAAAGTCAGAATGTCTGCCTTAACCATATAAATCTATTGCCTATATTTTTAGGGGAAAAAAAACCCCACATAGCTCAAGCTTAAGGCAGTTTTAAAGAATGTGGGTTATGTGTAGGTGATCACAGGTCTTTAGGTGCTATAGCATCACAAATTCCCTAATTAGGTTTTTAAGTTGTTGGATTCAATTGGGTAACAGCCATGAAATTTCATTTTTCAAATGGGAATAAAAGGAACCCCTTCTACCTGGGAAGAAAAGAGTTGGAGGCTTGGATTCCAATCCTGATGCTCACTAGCTGTTTGACCATAGGCAAATCACTTAAACCTTTCTGAGCCTTCATTTTCTCCTCTGTCAAATGGAGAAAATAATCTTTGAATTACCAGTTTTATCTGGTTGTTGTGAAGAAAGTGTTTTGTAAACACTTGGTGCTATATAAATGTGAATTAGATAAATAAAATTAATGATTAGTTTTTGCATATATGATAAAATGTTGTTATTTACAAAGAAATAGTTCTTCAAGTCACTTATGAGGATTTTTTCCTGGGTGTCTGGGTATAGGAATATTTAACATAAATATTTTCTTGGTTTCAGGTCATGCTAGCAGAGCTCAAGGGCAAAGATGAGGTGTATGCTGTGAAGGTCTTAAAGAAAGATGTCATCCTGCAGGATGATGATGTAGATTGCACCATGACAGAAAAGAGGATTCTAGCCCTTGCACGAAAACACCCCTACCTAACACAACTCTACTGCTGCTTCCAGACTAAGGTAGGGTGGGTCAGCATGTCCATTTCCTTGGAGGGAGTGGGACACCAGAATGGTGAGTTTCAGATGGAAAAGCATTTAAAGTATCACTGTGTACTCTGTCTGCAAAGAATTTATGAGCATGGTGGGTTTCTTCCTTTGAAAAACCAGTGTAACCTTGGAGAGAATTTTTCTTTAAGAGTAGAGTTCATGTAATTAGCTGTGTGGGAAAGCCAGGATGCTGGCAGCAGCTAAACTCCCTTATGGCAGCACTGGGCCACACCATGTGGCCAAACTCCTGGTTTAATTGAAGCTACACTGGTCTAGGAGGAAGATGACCTAGGATCTAGTCCCAGCCCTGCTATTGGCTTACTCTGTGATCCTTATGCCACAGTTTCTTCACTAGTCTGACAAAGATTTCATTAAACCTACCCAACCTATTTCCCCATATAATGAGGAACAGATCATAGAAGTGAAAATGTTTTGTAAATTATAGTACTAATGCATTATAATTGAAGAATTATTCAGTGCTATAACATGTTGGAGGCCAGGTACCAGAAGATGGCAGTAAAGAAGCAAAGATATTATGGACTGATTGGCCATACAAGCTATGGTAGAAGATGAAAATTTCAGGCTCTTAGGACTTTTTTTCTATTCAACTTATGGGGGAGATTGAGATTTAGTAAATGGTGGGAAAAGTACTAAATTGGGAGTTGAGACACTTGGGTTCTAGTTCCTATTCTGCCACTAACTAGTAAACTGGTTGTGTGCATTAGGGCCAAATCCTTTAACCTCCCCAGTGCTCATTTTCTTTGTCTGCAAAAGAATGGGGTGTGTAGTTCATATTGATCGAGGCTCATCCTCCATATGTCTCTGGTGGTAGGAATGGATAAATGGAGTGCTTGGGCAATGGCTACCACCATGGCAGCAAGGACTTTGTCTAACTCTGAGTATGGCTGTGGTTCCTAGGAGACCCAATGTGTAACTGGAAATTTGTTTTGAATATAGCATTGTGTTGGATGCCTCTAGTTGTATTTATGAAAGAAAGGCAGCAAAATCAACATGGAGATTAAAGACCCTTCTTCTGTTCCCCTGTGTCTCACGCTTTCCTGCCTTGTATTAACATCTGTGGTCGATTTCTTCCAGTCCTTTCACAACCACCCCTCACCTTTCCCAAGTTACGGGAAACCATCTCTCCAGCACCCATTTCATACCATCACCAAACTACAGAGTACAGATCGACTTCCCTGCATGTAATACACACACAGTCCTGAAAAGCTGCAAGCAATAACATTCTTGTAAAGTGAATCATTTTTTGAAATTCACTAAGCTAGCTTAAAAGTATAAAGTAGATTAAAAGAACCCCATGATGAAAACTTTTATAAAGCAAATAATCACCATATAATTAATCCCTTTTTGAGTAAATATGAATTTTTATATCATATCCATCAGTCAGCAATGGAATAGAAAGAACAGTAGATTTGGAGCCAGAGGAGACAGAGTGATGTAGGAGAAGAGGGTTTCAAATAGGGTTTGAAATTAGAAGATCTAGGTTCCAACTTCAGTTGTGCTGTTTGTTTACCGTCTGTTTACCGTCTGACCTTGGGCCAATCACTCATTCACTCTAGCCATCCATTTCCTTTTTTGTGAATAGAAGGAGCTGGATTTGACAGCTTCTAATTGCCTTTTAGCTGTAAGTCTTGTGATTCTATTCACTGAGTTTCTGCTTTTTGCCCAGCACTCTGGGATTCCAAGGAAAGAAGACTAAGTCCTTTCCACTGAACTTATTGTCCAGGACAGAGGTGTCATGCAACACTCTCCAGTGCCAGGTCTGAACCAGAATAAAATGTAATTGGGAAATGTTTAACAAAAATAAATGAAAAATACAATGCAACAGAGATAATGTTAATTTGTGTTTTTCTAAGTCAATAGCCTTCATTCAGGGATTTGAGTTTAACACTAGTAATCTAAGAGACTGAGCAGATAAAAACAGCATAAATGTCACCTAGGTGGCTCAATGGATAGAGGTCTGGACCTGGAGTCAGGAAGATTTGAGTTCAAATGCAGCTTTACACACTTAACTAGCTGTTATACCCTGGGCAAGTCACTTAACCTCAGTTTCCTCATCTGTAAATTGGAGAGAATAATAGCTCCTTCCTCCCCCCCCCTTGTTGTGAAGATCAAAGGAGATTATGAATGTAAAGCACTTAGCATAGTGTCTGGCATATTTTAAATACTACATAAATTTTAGCTATTATTGTTATTATTAATTGTTGATAAATGGAATAGGTATGCCCAGGAGAAAGCTCTCCTGGACAGTCCATGAATTCTTTAGACAAGGAATAAAGTCCTGATGAGATCTTTGTTCCGTTACTGACTCAGGTTAGTTTGAACAACTGATTTTATACCTTTAGCTTTGGCCTTTGATAGGGAACTATTAACAAAAAAAGACTCGAAGGGCTGAAAAGAGGCTCAGCAGAAATGAGGGAGAGCCAGATTCTGATGTTCTCTCTTAGAGGGGCCAAATATAAGCCTTTTTTTTTTTTTTATGGTACGAAGAGCTACCTGGGTGTGGGCAAGCATGAGTCGAATTGTGATGTTCTGTGGGAAAATTTCATGTGGGGGCTTGAGCTAAAGAGGTTCATTGGTCCTGGAGATGGACTGGATTTACATATCTTCCTCTTATCTACATTTGTTTAAATCCTTTCCTTTCTCCTAGCAAAAGTACTAGTATCACCTTCAAAGTTAAACTTCTCTTACCTGATAGCCTAATCAGGAAATTCAGAATTTCCTGACTGATAATTATTTCTATAATTTGGAATTGTGCTAAATACCTTATCTGCTTCTCAAACTTTATTGCAGTGTTTTGCCTCAACTTTCCCTTGGCTTTTATGCTCTTCTGCCTTATAGCATATTTATTTCTATATAGAAAGTACACACTAGATGGTAAGTGCCTTGAGGGCAGGGGCTGTGATATTTGTCCATTTTCTGTGTCTGTGAGGCCTGGCATAGTCTCTTCCATGTAATAGGCACTGAGTAAATGTTTTTTTTTTTTAATTAAACGTCTGTTATTGTTCAATCATTTCAATTATGTCCAACTCTTTAGGACCCCTTTTGGGGTTTTCTTGGCAAGGATACTGGAGTGGTTTGCCATTTCCTTCTCCAGTTCATTTGAGAGATGAGGAAACAGAGGTAAATATGGTTAAGTGACCAGCTCAGGGTCACACAGCTAGTGTCTGAGGTTGGATCTGAACTCAAGTCTTCCTTACTCTAGGCCTGGCACTCTCCACTGTGCCACCCAGCTGCCCTGACATTTACATTTATAAAAATGACATTTGCAAGGCATTTATTTTCAGATGTTTGAAGGACTGCCAAGAATTTGTAAGAGGAGGCTCATTTTTTTCGTTTGTTTATTTTAAATATTTCTTTATTCCAGAACTTAGCACAGTACTAGGGTAGTAGAAAGAACATCGGACCTAGGATCAAAAGGCCTGGGATAAAATTCTGGTTCTACATAAGCACACTGCCTATGTGATAATAAGTATGCTATGTCAATTCTCTGAACCTGTTTCCTTATTTGTAAAATGGGTATCAATAATGAAATTTGCCTTACTAAGTGACCCTCACACAGGGTCATGATGGATGCACGTAAAAGTGGAGCTTTTGTTGTTCTCACTATAAATACAAGTGAGGCAGATATTTAGTGAGAACTGAGGATAGACCACTCTCATAGTGAGTGACCTGTCACTGAGGTTTCAAGGTGAAGGTGGATACCTCCTCCCCAAGGAGATATTGGGGAAGGATGAATTTGTGCCTCAGATCCTACATAGGATTAAACCAGATTACGTCTAACTCCAAGACTGCTTTTCTGACTATATAGAACCAAGGGTTCAGTAGTATACTTCAGATGGTTAATAATCAAGAACCTCACACACAGAATGAGGCATTTATTTTGGACCTGACCAATATGGGAATGTGTTTTGCTTAATTATGTATATTTGTTACAAGGTTTTGTTTTTGTTTTCTTTTTCCGAATAGGAATGGATTGGAGGGAGAGAAGATAAATTTTTGTTAGTTGAAAAAATAAAATTTAATTTAAAAAACTTTAAAAAATACTAAAGGAGCTAAGAAAAAGGAGAATCTGGGGTGGGGGGTGAGAGTTCAGTCAGGGAAGACTTTGTAAAGACGCTAGGCCTTGTGTAACGCCTTGAAGAATGAATGATATTTGTACAGACAAAGAAGATGGGGTGGGCAGGCATTCAAAGATGAATGGGGTGGGGGAGGGAGGAGAAGGAGAAGATCTTATTCTCCTGGCTACACCTCACTACTCTTGGGCTCACATTTCCTCTGCCAAGTATGTACCTTTCCCACCATGAACTTGGTTTTGACTTGGATACCGTCATCTCATTAGAGAAAGCAAACATTTACTTTCAATCCTATTAAGATTTCTTTCACTCTTGTTTGTTTATCACACACAAGGCAATAATCATGTTAAGTACAGATTTAATTATTTTAGAGGGATTATTTTTATTTAGAAATGGAGGAAAAAATGTCACCTAGGAAAACATTCCTTTGCGATTTCCCTTCCCCCTTGCATAAGTCTGAGTGCTGAGAAGAAGCTTTTGAACATGTTTGGTGAGCCCAGCTCCCTGGCTAGGCTTCAAAGGGAGCAGGTGTGGGCACCCTGCTCTTTGCTGCTCCAAGAGAGTTTTGGAGGTCAATTATATAAGCCCATTGATATCGTCCTGGTTGACGGGTATTAGGTTTTGTCCCTTCAGGTCACCAGATGACTGTGAAAAAGGGGGATCCATTTGTGAGGAAGACTAATTAGGCTCCAGTCTCCTCTCAGGGTCTAGAAGAGGAGAAACCAAATGAAATATCACATATTTTCCAGCGCTAATAGACATGGGCAACAATTGCAATGGCAATAAAAATTAAGCAACTGTGGGTTCCTGTGCTCTGCCTATATGTTGAGGGGTAAGACCATGGAAAGAGATATGGCTCCTTCCCTCCAGGAGCTTAAAATCCATCTTTGGGAGAAAGAACTGACACATATATATCACAGAGGAATAAAAGACAATCTCTAGTTGTGTCCAAATCAGCTAGTAAATTATTATTTATTAAGTGCCTGCTAAATGCCAGGCACTTTGTTGGCCACTGGGGATACAAAGAGGAAAAAGAAAGTCCCTAATGAGGGAACCAACATGTTCTCTAAAGATTAGGCACTGGACCTGGGATGCCTGGTGTCAGGAACTCCCAAATGAGGAATCTCTTCAATGAATGCATGTCAGCACCTTCTTTGTAACTTGTGATCATAAGACTTGCCTCAGTCACTGAAAAGTTAAGGGACATGAACAGAGTCACATAGCCATAGATATGTCAGAAGTGAGGGCTGAACTCAGGTTTTCCTAGTTCCCAGGCTAGTGTTCTATCTTCTTCGTCCCAACTATCAAATGTACCTATATAAATGTGTACAAAAGACAATACAAAAAGGTACAATGATTTTGGGAAAGAAGGCCTAATACATACCAAATGTATGGTATACACACACACACACACACACACACTATACATATATATATATATATAGATATTGATATAGTGTGTGTATGTGTTTATCTATATGTATGTGGAGATGTGTGTGTGTGTGTGTGTGTGTGTGTGAAAGAGCCATATAGATATATAGGGACATAAATGTTTTTCTCTCACTAATTTAATGTTATTTTTATACCAGAGCTCAAGAAGGGAAGAGAGATAGATAAATCTCTCCTCTTCCTGAGTGTGTATGTGTGTGTGTCCATGTGCATGTGTGTGTATACACACATATATTCATGTGTAAATACATATAACAATATAACATGTGTATATAGAGATATAGATATAGATACATATTATACATATATATGTGAAGATGTGTGTATATATATATATACACACACACATATACATATGACTAGGTATATCTATCTATCTATCTATCTATCTATATATATATATACACACACACACACACACACACACACACACACACACACACACACACACATGCAAGTTGTTAATTTATATAGGTATATGTACACATCTCTATGTATCTCTACATATACATCTCTGTACTCTCTATCTGTACCTGTATCTACATCTGTATCTTCGGATCTCAGATGGGACCTGAGCTGAGCCTTGTCTGTTCTGGGTAGGCCTAAGGGATTGGAGGTGACTGGAAACTCAAAAATTATCTCTCAGCCTAATTTTAATAATTTATTTCAACTTCTTTACCCAATGAGATTTCCAAGAAGCAAACCATAGCAGGAGATAGAATCCCCACCTCTTTGCAGTTTCCCAGATCACTTTCCTCCAGAAGATTGTAATGAAGGAGTAAAAGGAGCAGGATCAAGAAAAGGAAGGGGACGGAGTTGGAGAGGAAGAAGATTCTACCCATAGAATCATCAAACCCTGAATAGCTGAGAGAGAACTGTGATGAGCAACTGGATGAAACTTTAAAAAGTGTCAGTAGTTGGGACGGCTAGGTGGCATGGTGAATAGAGCACAGGCCCTGGAGTCAGGAGGACCTGAGTTCAAATCCAGCCTCAGACACTTAACACAAAAACTAGCTGTGTGACCTTGGGCAAGTCACTTAACCCCAATTGCCCTACCTTCCAAAAACAAACAAAAACCAAAAAAATGTCAATAATGATCAATTTGGAGCGAGAAGAAAAACCAGAGGTCGTGTAGTCTACGTCCTCCTCTCCCCCTTCTTTTACAGATGAGGAAACTAAGACCCAGCGAGGTTAAATGACTTGTCCCGATGCCCCACCGTGTGTAAGTAGTGGCGCTAGCGTTTGGCCCCTCTGACTGCAGGCGCCCACTGTTTCCTCTACCCTGTTTCTTCATGTTTTTGTGTTCTCCCTGTTTCAGAATTTTTGAGCACTCCTTGTGTGCAGCCAAGCTCAGTTCTTTGTGAGAAAGTCGGAATAACGATAAAACTAGGTAGTGTGGAAGAGAAACGATGACTTCAGTAAGGACTTAGTTGCTTGTCTCTTGGTCCCCTTTCCTTTATCTTCTTCTTGGGGGAAACAGATTATGGGTGTAGTGGGTTTGGTTTTGTTGTTATAGGAAATTCAATTCTCAGACATATTTAGATTAATACACAGCTTGTGTCTTGGGACCTCATGGATACAATCCCAACCAAATGGATCCCACAAAACTTGCCATAAATAAATATATACATGCTGGCTTTTTTTTAAAAATCTGTAATTGCAATTGCAATAGGATTTTGTTCCTAAATTATTGAGATTTTTTTTTTTTGGTGGAGGGGATGATTCCCTGGTAGGGCTACACCGTTAAATTCAATAGTTCTAAGGACCCAGCAAGGAAATAGAGAGTAAGTCCCTAGTGATTCTCCCTTGGGAAGCTTCCCTCACTGCCATGAGGGAAAACATCAAATGGAAAAATCCTTAAAAAGCAATAAGAAGGATGTTTTCAAATTAAGTTTCAGTGATCTTCTCTGTGCTGTGCTATGATGATGGGGGAAAATTGTAGTTTCAATGAACTCTGGTGTTTATTTTGACTGTTAGCTTTGAAAAACAGCAAATATGCTATCTATAAAAACACATACACTCAATTGTTCAGCTGTATGGATGGGCCCATTGCTTGATTTGGGGGAATTTTTATTTTAGTCTGTGTTTATGTATTTTTGTTTTGAGAGATGAATATTTTAGGTTGGGTCCAAAAATTAGACATCAAAGCATTACTTCGATGCCTCATTGAGGCATGGACGGGGTCTTGCCTTCTTAAGTACAGTGCCAGGGAATCGATAGTTTTGCTGGTTTCTACTAATTTGGGATGGCATTGCAGATGGAAGAGCCCAACATCAACCTATGTGTCTTTCTTCCAAGGACCAGTCTAGCCAAGGTTGGCCACCAAGGGATGCATTTTTTAAAAATCTACAATGACCCCTGAAGACTGTCTATTAAGATATAAAGTGGATGTGAACTGCGTGGGTTGACAGAAATAATGATTATAACAATATGTAGCATTTATATAATACTTGAAGGTTTGCAAAGCATTTCACATAAGTTATCTCATTTGATCCTCACAACAATCCTGTAAAATAGTTACCATTATTATCTTCATTTTACAGATGGGGAAACTGAGGCACAGGGAGAGTAAGTGATTCACACAACTAATGAGTGTCTGAGGCAAGATTTGAACTCAGGTCTTCCTGACTCCTATTCTGGCACTCTCTCCTCTGGGCCACCTAACTTCCCATGTCACGAGAGAGTGACAATCCCAATGCATTTACAAGTCTTCTTGAAAAATCAAAATATACTGGTAATTCGCTCAAGTTGGATTAAGGAAAGTTTCTCTTTCAATTCAATTCAATATGATTTGGCAAGCATCTATTAAGTACTGACTGTATACCAGGCTTTACAATAGGGACAAAAACACTGTCCTCAAAGAGCTACCATTCTGCTGAAAGGAAACAAGACGCATACAGATAAGTAAAAGTCAAAGAAATACATGGTCTATAAGTCTTACTGCAGTTTTAAACTACCATGTAAATGTGAAATAAATGCTGAATAAATCCAGGGTGCAAGAGTGAAGCATTAATAACTGGGAAAATCACAAAAAGTATTCTCACAGGAGATGGTATTTGAGCTAAGTTTTAAAGGGAGCCAATGATTTGAAGATATGAAGGTGAGGAGGGAGAGTTTTCAGGTATGGAGAATCATCAGTGCAAAAGCATGGTGGTAGGAGATTGATTGTTGTGTTTGGAGATCTACAAGTAGACCAGTTTGACTGGTGGATAGAGTGTGTAGAGGGAGAATAATGTGAAATAAGTCTGGGGAGAATAATGTGAAATAAGTCTGGGAAGAAAATTTAGGTTTTTTTGTGTTTTTTGTGGTTTTTTTGCTTTTTGGAGGGGGGAAGTGGGGCAATTGGGATTAAGTGACTTGCCCAAGGTCACACGGCTAGTTTTTTGTGTGTCTGAGGTCATATTTGAACTCAGGTCCTCCTGACTCCAGGGTTGGTGCTCTATTCACTGCGCCACCTAGCCACCCCTGGAAGGAAAATTTAGAAACAGATTGTGAAAAGTTTTAGATGACAAAAAGAAATATTTTTATTTTACTTTTAAGGCAATTGAAAGTCACTGATAGTTCTTGAGCTGGACTGATGTAGACCTATGCTTTATTTTGATAGTTGGATGTAGGTTTAGTGGAGGAATGGAAAGATAGAGCCAGAGAGTTCAATTAGGGAGTATTGCAGCTGTCCAAGTAAATGGTAATAGAAGCCTGACTTAGTGGGGGATGGCCACATGATTAGAGAGAAGGAAACTTCACAACATTCATAGAGAGAAAGCGATAGTAGAATAATTGGAAGGACAGTGGGACTTGATTCAGGACCTGGCTTCAGATCTTGACTCTGCTACTTAGTACCTGTGGGACCCTCATTAACTTTCTACAGATCTCAGTTCCCTTATCTGTAAAATGTGATGGTTGGACTAACTCAGTCAATCAGTAGGCATTTTTTAAGCACCTACTATGTTCCAGACACTATACTAAGCATTAAAATTCTAAATCTTATAAAAAATTGGAGCTAGAATTACTTTGAAGGGTTTGACCCCGGCTTGTTATGTGTACTAATTTGTAGGTCAGTCAGTGACCTTGAAATCACATCAAAGTTTCTAGATAGGTATATCTTCTGTCATTTTTAACACCTTTCAATGAAATTTGGTCCATGTTAGAAGTTACAGAAATGTCTGATTGTGCTGAGCCAGATCTGAAGTTCATAGAATCCTTAAGAAAGGTGGAATACTCATGACCAATCAGGTCTGTGGCTTTTGGATTTTGCACTTTGATAATGATGAGCTCTGCATTCCTTGGATTTGATTCCACCACCATCATACTGCTGGGTACTTTCTCTGACCTTGCCTCCTACCCCTTCAGCATCCTTTTGTGTTTTGTCTTTCCCCACTAGATTGTAAGCTTATTGAGGGCAAGAACTGTCTTTTTTTCATTTGTACCCCTTAGTGCTTAGCACATCTTTGGCATTTAATAAATGTTTATTGAATTAAAAAAAACTGTTCAAGGCACTGATATCAAATCAGTCACTACAAATTAATTCAGACTACTCACGGGAAAGTTAAATACTGAAGCTGAAGTTAAATACTTTGGCCACATGAGAAGACTGAACTCATTAGAAAAGACCCTGATGTTGGGAAAGATGGATGACAAAAGGAAAAGGGGGGGTGGCAGAGGATGAGATGGATAGTGCCATGGAAACAATGCACATGACCTTGGGCGGACTTCAGGAGATAGTGGAGGGTCCGTGGCATGAAGAATCAGATACCACTGAGCAACAACAACAAAAGCACCGAGAAGGGGACAGAACACTGTCCTCAAGGAACATCTGCTCTAGTTGAGGAGATAAAGCTTATATTCATGAGAAATCAATAAACAGTGCAAGAAAATACGTGAGAAATACCTGGTGAGCAGTTAAGACAAGAAGTGATAAGTCTTCTTTAAGAATCAGGAGGGGGCAGCTAGGTGGCGCAGTGCATAGAGTACCAGCCCTGGAGTCAGGAGGATGTGAGTTCAAATCCGACCTCAGACACTTAACACTTACTGGCCGTGTGACCTTGGGCAAGTCATTTAACTCCAATTGTCCTACTTTCCCCTCTCCAAAAAGAAAAAAAAAAAGAAGCAGGAGAGGTCAATATGGGCTGTAGTCATTAAGCAAGGTTGCATTGAAGATAGGACCCTGAAAGATGGGAGAATATAGATAATCCTGGCAGAATCACTCCACCTTCTCAGCCTCAGTTTCCTCACCTGTAGGATAATAGCCTACCTCACATGACCGTGTCAGGATCAAGTGAGATAACATTTGTAAGAGCTTTGCAAATCTTAAAGTACTTTAGATATTGTTCTCCCACTCTCAGTCTTATTCCTATAAGATTAGGTTATATATCACTGGAAAAACTTTCCTTCCAAGTTCCATACATCATTGCTCCTAGGGCAGATCTCTCATTTTCTGTAGTCAACCGACCCTAGCTCTGAGGAAATGTCCTGCTGTTCTTAAATATGCCCATAGACTCAATGGAAGCTGCCTCCTACTCAGAGTCTGGGGCTCAGCTGCTTCTTCCGTCCCCCCTGGGGCCTCAGTGTCTGGAGCTCCCGACAGATTGTTATTCAGTAATTTCAGTTGTGTCTAACTCATCTTGACCCCATTTAAGGGTTTTCTTGGCAAAGATACTGGAGTGGTTTGCCATGTCCTTCTCCAGCTCATTTTACAGATGAGGAAGCTGAGGCAAACAGGGTTAAATGACTTGCTCAGGATCATACAGCTAGGAAATGTCTGAGGCCAGATTTGAACTCATGAGGATGAGTCTTCTTGATTCCAAATCCAGTTCTCTATCCACTGTGCTACCAACTGTCCATTCCTGACAAATAGGGCTTGCTTTTTGCCATGACCAGTGGCTAGAACTCACTCCCACTTCTCCTTAGGATCCCACAGCCTGTCTCAGACAAAGGTGTGAAGGTGGCATGAGTCATGACTCAGGTTCTAGCATTCCGAAGTTGTAGCGTCATGTGGTTTGCCTTTTTATGAAAAAAGCATCTCCTCTTGTTTAGTTTTCCCTTTTTTGTGTTATGTAAACATTCCTTCGTTTGGTAAATTATGTTACTGGTATTGGTATTTTGTAAGAAGTAGTTGAAATTCCCTCTCGCATTATATATACAATTTTAGATATTTGGATTTAGTGGGCATGTGTTTTATGGGGAATGATTCTTCTAACAAATACAGTAAAAAGACCAGGGAATGGGAGTTAGGGAGACCCATGTTAGAGTTTTGACTCCCCCTGAGGAGGAATCAATGTTCCCATTTCACTAGTCTTTTGGGAGTCAAAAGTAGAACTCATGGGTCTCCCTAACTCCCATTCCACCGGCCCATGGGAGTCAAAATGAGAACATGGGTCTCCTTAATTCCTATGGATGTTTTGCTCATTCCTCCAATTTGCCCCCACCACCTTTCCCCACAAATCCTGGCATATCCATAGCATGGCACAGTGAATTCTACTCTATGCTCATAATTCACTTTGTATGTGTATCTTTTATTTCCCCTGGATGACATTCAGTTTATGTAAAAAGCTGCATTCTTGGAGAGCTGGACCATCTTTCTATTGAATTTTTGTCCATCAAATGTTATTCCCCAAACCTATATTAAGATGTCATTGGTTCTTTGCTCTTGTTCTTATGATTCCCTACTGAGAAGGCTACTTGGAAGCCTCCAAAAACGCATGACAAGTTGCTTTGGGATATGAGGAAGGATATGATGTCCCTGCAGTAGCCAATAAGCACCAAGGTTTTAGAACATCCAGTGGGGCCAGTTTTTGTGATATTTAGATTTTTGATGGTGGTGAATGGGAAGACAACTAAGACACAATTCCAGCAGTGAGCAGAGAGCAGAAGAAAACAGAGAGCTGTTTCTAGTTCACTGTTTGCTAAAAGAAAATGTTTTGAGGTTCAGGGGATTTTATATCAGTCAGTCAGTCATTCAGCAAATCTTTAGTGAGCAACTGCAAAGTCCCCAGAACTGTATTAGGTGCTGTGAACATGAAAGATTGGCCCTCTGTTTGGAGAGGTAAGGACCACATAAGTAAAGCCAACAGGAAATACTAATGGAATCATACAATAGAAAGAGATAAATCATTATGGGTGGATTTGGTCTAGGGGAACTTCATGGAGGAAGATGGGATTTGAGAGGGATTCTGAAGGGTAAATAGTGTTATAATTAATAGGTGAGAGAAAAAAAATGGCATTTTAGAAAAGAAAACTAGCATGAGCAGAGATACAGACGGGAATGAAGATGGCTTTTTTTGAATGGTTAAGTCAGTGACCTTTCTGCTGGGATATAGCTTGTCTCTTAGTCATAATGGCTAAAGACTAACAAATGCCTATCAGCTCCTTTGGACAAGGCAGTCTATAATAAACAAAATAACAATAATAACTAATATTTATATAGAGTTTTAATGTTTACAGAGTGCTTTATATATTATCATTTCCTCATAACTGCCCTGTGAAGAAGTTGCTATGATCCTTATACCCATTCTATAGATGAAGAACAGATTAAGTGTTAGTAAAAGTTAGTGAGTGTTAGTAACTGAGGCAAGATTTAAACTAGGGTCTTGATGACTCCAAGTCTTGCATTTTATTCACTGTGCCACCTACCTGCCCTAAGAACTGCCCAGATCATAGTGCTATGCGTAAATAATAGCAAAATTCCTGGCTTAAAAGGAAATACAATAGATCGGCCCAAGATTGGAAGTAGGAAGGAGCTGTAGAGTCCAGCTCCTGCTTTACTTATTCTGTAAAGACCTAGGAAGTGCATGAGATCAAGCATTGATTGGGAATTCAAGGAAATATCACAGTGAGTTTATTTTTCCAGCTTAGCTACCTTTAGGGAGATAACAGATATTTTTAACCTGAGGGTGAGCTTGAACCAGCAAGGCACCACATATGGGGACAGAGTTGGAGCTGCAGCCTGTGTACTAAGGCAAGAAGAGGTCCTGGACCCAGCACAGAAGGGCCCAGTGATGTTCAGGGAGCAGTAGTAGGTCCTAAATTAATAGCGCTGTCATTTGTACTTGAGAGTTGGGTTATGTATCCAGTGGGGAATTAGGAGAGCTGTGCTTAAGATAGACAGACCAGGGCAAAGAGTTGTCATAGCCTGAGGCTTTGTGTTTAGCAAGAAGCAAGAACAGAGGCCAGCAGCAGCTCTATGGCTGTGACCCCAGGAGCAAAGCAGGGTCTCAGATCTACCCTCTGGCCCAGAATGAATCTTGTAGAAGAGTAGCCAGAACAGGGAGTTCAGACCAAGGGGGAACCTAAAGTTCAGTCACTCTCAACCTGCAGTGAATTCCAGCTAGCTGAAGGTCATTAGGTCTAGCAACAGTCTACTGGAGTTCCAGCTAGGGGTAAGCCCACAGTTGTATTGTTCAGATCTAAACCCCAGTCAGGAGTTTGTAAAGCTCAGGGCAGGAGAGGGGTACTCAGACTTTCCCCTGGATCATATTGCTTTTGATACCCTCAGAGCTTACCGATACACAGCTTTAGCCACCTCTGAGATCCTTGGAGAACATAACACTCCATCCCTGGGGAAATCAGCAGCAAGACCCAAGAATACAAACAGGACCAATCAACGCACAGATATTCCCTCCTGAAGTACTCAGAGCCTAGTCATATAATGTGAAGTCTGAATTCAGGAAGTAAGTCTGGAAGAATGGAGCAAGCAAACAAACAAGCAAACATCTTAAGAGAATTGCTTGGGGATGCTAATAGGTTAAGTGACTTGCCTCTGTTCACCTGGTGTCAGTGGTAGGACTTGAACCCATGTTTCCCTTTCTCCACAGCTTTCTATCTACATATTGTCTCTTCTTACGCATTATGCTTTATTTCTCTCTTACTGAAGACTTAATTTGGGGGTGCTGAGATCTTCTTGCATGTGAAGCAAAGGATAACTGAGCTCCTTTAGTTACTCCAGAAATTGTTGGTTAGATACAGGTGGACAGAGTAAGAAAGACATCTAATATCTTTGTGGAGTGTGTGAAGTTATACCTCTCTCCCCCATTCCAAAGGGTCATGATTTGTGCACAGTTCAGTGGATGCTTAGTGGTGCAGATGAAAAATAAAAATAAAGTTAAGTCTTGAAACCCGAAGCCAAGCTCCCTAACCCTTCCAGCAAAGGCACCAAACAAAACTTGTTTTCCTCCCTAGCTATTATTCTTTGGAACCCTAAGCCTTTTATTGGATTTCAGAATGAAACTTTTTAGGATCTTCTGTTCTCGGGTGTTGAATTGAGTTTTGTTTCTGAACCTGGCTTGATGTAATGGTAAGAGCAGTGAATCTGAGATTACATACCCTGGGTCCGAGTTTCGGCTGCTTGCTATCATGTGCCCAACACAAGACGTTTCATCTCTCTTAATCTCAGTTTCCCAGTCTGTAAATAGGAAATTGGACTGGAGCTTTGGAAATAAGCGTAGAGATTTAAGGCCTCTTCTAGCTCTAAACACAATATCCCTGCATCCTTAATGCTTTTTATAAGACTGGCCTCCACAGAGAAAGAAATGTGGAATTTTGTGAAAGTGTCTATGTGGTCAGGTGTAATTTTAGAGTATAAAACAAGTATCTTGTTACGTGAATGACACTGACTGTCCCAGCAGTCCTGCATCCTCTTGACAATTGTGCTACTCCCTTTAATGTTTTGACTTTGTAGGTTTTGGTCAGGGATGGCCCCTTTTCAGCAATTACTTTTAAGTTAGGCTTTAATAATTTATTGTAGCTACACGTTATTGTAGAAAGAACACTGACATAGCAACAGAAGATTCAACTTCTGATCCCAAATCTGCTGCAAAATTACTGTGTGATCTTGGCAGTTCATTTAATCTTTCTGGGCTACAGTTTTACCATTTATTTAAAGAAAAAAGAAATAAAAGGAGGTTGGGCTAGATAAATCCTAATCTGTCTTCTGTCTCTGAGATTCCATAATTTTATAAATTGTTAATAATTTTATATATAATTTCTTGAGATCATGTCCTTTAGGACAGCAATATTCAAACATAGGTTCTTTGACTGCAAATCCAGAAGTCTGTAGAGGCTACTAGGTAGTCCATTAGATAGGGTGCTGAATCTGGAGTCAACAGAGATCTGGGTTCAAATCCTTTGATACTAGGTGTGTGATCCTGGGCAAGTCACTCCCCACTCCCACCTCGGTTTTCATCTGCCCTCTCTGGGCTGTGCCACATTTTGCAAAATGACCTTCCTCACCACTTCACAGCTTTCCCTCCTCTCAATCTTTGGCTCTTAGTCCAGGGGGTGTAAGAGTGGGGGTGGGGAAGGAATAGAATCCTTTCAAGTTAATTTGCATTAAGATGTGAATAAATGATAATGACTTAAATTATTACAGCTCCTCAGGGTACTTACATTTTAAAAGGCCTGCTCTTTTAAAATATTTTAAAGTATTCCAAGGGATAAAATCCAGTGATATATTGGTAAAGCAACAGAAATGAAAGTGATGCGTGACTTGTCTTTAAGACATCACCAAGCAAAGGCCGTTAGTTAGGTCTTAGAGAGGAGTCTTCTTCATACATAGTTGAGGAGTGACCTCTTCCAATTCTGTGATTCCATGACTTGGGTGACACCCAAACATGTGCCATTAAGGGACTAACATGAACTTGATGGGAGGTCTCTAGTAGAGGCCCTACTCTTTAATATTTTCGTTAATGACTTGAAATCATGGATAGTGTATTTTGCAAATTCACAGGTATTATACAGCTAGGAGGCATAGCTAATCCTTTGGATGACAAGATTGAAAAAAATCTCAGCAGACTAAAACAATGGACTGAATCTAATTAGGTGAAATTTAATAAAGATAAATGTAAAGTGTTGCATTTCAGTTAGTCAAATTTACAAGTACAAGATTGGGCAGGACTACCTAAACATCAGTTTGTATTGGAAACTTTTGGAGGTCAAGTCAACAAGCATTTATTCAGTACTTACTATGTTGTCACTGTTCCAAGTACCAGGAATGCAAACATAAGCAAAACATATCTGTATCCCCAAGAGCTTATATTTTAATAGAGGAGGAAACAGATAAAAAAAAGGCTGAAAAGAGAGGAAAGGGAAAAAGAAATCTGCATGGGGGCATGGTGGTAAAGTCTGTAGAATGAAGGATGACTGGTCTGGGGCCCTTCCTCAAAACAGAGGCTACAGGAAGAACTCACCGATGGGAGAAGGGCGCTGTGGGAGTAGAGGAAGAAGCAGCTGAGGCATGATGAGACTGAGTCTGAAGAATGAAGGTCTTACTATACTACACACTTAATGTGAGCGGGAGGTGGAAAGCAAAAAAGCTAGTTGTTCCTGGTCTGCATTGTGTGATCTAGTGTCCATAATACAGATAGTACTAGGCCTCCTGTCTCCTGTCCTTGTCAGAACACATCTGCAGGACTGGGTTTATTTCTAGATGCCACATTTTAGGGGAGACAGTGCCAAATTGGGGTGTGTTCAGAGGGATGGGTAACTGAGATGTTGAGAAGGCCATGGTCATGCCACGTGAGACCTAGTGTAGACAAGTGGAGGTGGTTAGCCTGGGGAAGAGAAGAAGCCCCTTTATGGGCAGGAAATGTCACATTTTCACCGCTGTATCCCTGGAATGTAGCAGAGCATCTGGCACAGAGTAACTGCTTGATATGTTGATTCCAGAATTTGAAGGTTTGTCATATTTGAGAAGTATTAGACTTTGCTCCATTTGCTCCCCAAAGCCAGAACTTGGTCATTTCAGACTCAGATTTAGGCATGAAGGAATTACTGTTTTTGCTCTTGTTGCTTTGGGAGGCAGTGGGCTCTCAGTGTCTAGAAGTGTTCCAATGAGTCCTGAATAGTCACTTGTCAGAGATGATGTACACCGGAGTGTTGAGCTCAAATAGAAACCAGGGCCACAAATCCAGACATAAAGATCCCTGCAGGGCATACATGACTCAGTTTTAAAATAGTATCTATGTTTTATTGTTTATTTATATTAAACATATTCTTTTATTTATTTTGTTAGATATTTCTTAATTACATTTTAATCCAGTATGACCACACTGAGGAGTGTTAAAGCCACGTTTTGACACCTCTCCCCTACAACATGGAACTTGACAGCTGTTAGCCTTTGAGGACTCTTCTCACTCTGAGATTCACAAGGTTGCAGGAAAACATAGCCTGAATCTCCTGTGGCGTTTGACACAGAGGCCCGGGTTATGACAACTTTTCTAGAGACGACAGAATGCAGGAGTGGAAACATGGTTTTCTTACTCTAGGCATTTTTTCTTAGGGTTCACTCTCTTCACCTGCCCTGGCAGTAGGCAGAAAGTACAAATTAACTTCAATTACTAGGTCAATTGTATACTCATCTAGGATGAATCAGAGGCATGTAGTCCTGTTTTATGGGGTACTCCTGTCTGTTAGTGACCAGGCAGCTAAACTCATTACCCAGCTGCCACTCAGGGACCTCAGCTGATTTTGCTATGAGCAGTTCTTTTCTCAAAGAAGGATGGGATGGAAGCCCTGGCTGCCTGGGTCCTTACTCTCCCTGCCCATTTCTGCATAACCTTGTTTGTGTCAAGGTCCCCTCTGGCAATTGGAGAAAGTCTGTGGACCCTTTTGTAGAAAAATGTATTCATATAAAATAGGAAGCCATCTAGCTGCCCTAGTCCGTAAATACTCAGCAATTTTACTATTACTACTACTACTACCACTACTACTACTACTACTACTACTACTACTACTACTACCTATTACTTACTACTACTACTACTGCTACTTACTACTACTTCTACTACTACCACCACCACCACCACTACTACTACTACTACTACTGCTACTAGCATTTATAAATCCTTTTTTAAGGGTTGTGAAACATTACATATAATTTTCTCATTTTTATCCTCACACCAACTTTTCTTGCTATCATCTCCATTTTACAGATGAGGAAACTGAGGCAGATGGCATAAGTGACTTGGCCAGCATCACAAAACTAGTAGGAGTCTGAGGAACGATTTGATTTAAGGTCTTTCCAAATCCAGGTCCAGCACTCTATCCACCGGACCACCCAGCTGCCTAACTTGTAAAAAGCAATGAACATTTCTATGGGGAAAAGGTGCATTTTTAATATGTAGACTGTAAATCCTTTAATAGTATTCCTGAAGTGGGATAAATAAGTCTAAGAGATTTGCCAAATAAATAAAAAGTGATAGGGTTGGGGACAGAATTAATAACAACTGAAGGAATCAGGAAAGGCCTTGGAAGGAGGAGAAACTTGAACTAAACATTGAATGATGATGATGATGATAATAGCCAACATTTATATAGCACCTACTATGTGCACCTATAAGGTACCTACTCAGTACACCTATATGACTGAGCTAAGTCCTTTATGATTATTATCTCATTTCATCCTTATGGAATGGGAAGTAGGTGCTTTTATTATCTCCATTTTATAGATGAAGAAGTAGAGGCAAATAGAAGTTAAGTAACTTGTCCAGGGTCACACAGCTAGTAAATGTCAGAGGCTGGATTTGAACTCAGGTCTTCCTTAGTTCAGCACCATCCCTCTATCTACTGCACCAGTTCATTTCTTCAAGGACCCTCGAAGGGCACTTTAAGTAAAGGCATGGCAGAGGGGTAGAAGGGTCCCTGGGAAAAGCATGATTATGTCATATATCTTGCCCCCTCCCCCATTAGCCCAGCTACTATATGTCTCCTCATCTAAAGGTGGTTTCATATCAGCGTATTTATGAAGACAACCTGTTTTTTAGCTAAGAAGCAAACAATGAAAGGACTTACGGGGAAAAAATAAAAGATACATTCACAGAAGCAGTTGAAGCCTTCCTTTGGATTAATTTATAATCAATAAAATTATGCTTTTTTTTTCTTTTTTAAAGAAAATGGAGCATTATATAATGTGCCCCAAGGTAGCTTAAGTTTGGTCAGACCTGATCAGGACAGACTTGGGATCAATCAGCAAGTATTTGTTAAGCGCTTACACTATGGCAGGCAGTGATAAATATGAGTGAGACAGTCTCTGCTTTCAAGGAGTTTACATTCTACTGTGGGGTATAGGGGAGTGGGAATATAGTAAAGCAAGTCCAAGATATAAAATAAACAAAATAAAGAGTGATTGGTGAAGGTGGTGGTTGTTATTAATAACTGGGAAATCAGGACAGAGAAATTAAGAATTAAGAAATGAGTATGGCTTCGAGGGCGCAGGCAATCTTACTTTCCAAGAGAAGAGAAATCAGCGCTGAGACTTGAGCAAACCATTGTTTGTTGTTTGTCCTTCATTCTCGAAGAGGACCGATGACATCATGAGTATGATGTCTTGACTTGCCTGTGAATTCGATTTAAGTGAGACAGAGCTGTGTAAAGTCATCTGCCTAACTCTGCTCCAGAGTCGTTGGAGTCCAGTGCAAGAGATAAGTCAGTTGGTAATGGCCCACTGAGCCAGTCTTTCTGAAAAAGAAGGGAGGGTGGGTAATGTTGAGATAATTGACAGCATGGAATTGGGGGAGTGAAGGAGCTTGCATTAGATGGCCACAATTTTTTTTAATGAAGTATGAAGTGAGATCTGCTGCTGAGTGGGTGGTTGGAGCATGCTGGGATAAGTAAGTGGTTTAAGAAGAGAAGAAAAGTTTTAGGACCATAAGAATGAAGATTGGGGAAGAAAAGAAAGCACTGATATGTGGCAAAGAGAGTCTAGTCAAGAATGGATGACCAAGTTGTAGTGGACCCAGTCACAAAGGTCAAGTCAGTGAGGATTTATTAAATGCCTGTTGTGGTGACTCACTGTGTTAAGTGTTGAGGGCTACAAAGACAGGCAAAATTATCTACTATCCAATTACACTGGTCTCTTTGCTATTCCTCAAAGACTGTTTTCCCTGGTGGACCCCATGCCTGAAATGCTGTCCCTCCTTATCTCTGCCTCCTGGCTTTCTGTAAGTCTCAGCTAAAATCTCTCCTTTGACAAGGACCCTCTCCTGATTCCCCTCAATACTAGTGCCTTCCCACTATTGATTATTAACAGTTTCTCCTATCTTTATCTTGTTTGTATGTTGTCTCCCCTGCTAGAATGTAAGCTTCTTGAGGCAAGGACTTTCTTTGTATTGCCAGCTCTAAAAATAGCTGGATCACTTGATGCTTGTTCAGTTAAATCATGTCTGACTCTTCATATCCTCATTGAGGGTTTTCTTGGCAAAGATGTTAGAGTGGTTTGCCATTTCCTTCTCCAGTTCATTTGACAGGTGAAAAGATTGAGGTAAACAGGGTTAAGTGACTTGCCGAGGGTCACATAGCTAGCATTTGTCTGAGGTAGGATTAGAGCTCAGATCTTCTTGAATCCTGGACCCATGCTCTGTCTACTGTGCCACGTAACTGCCCTGATATGATGCTTGTTGACTTGATCTAAACTTGTCTTTTAAGATATCTTCTAACTCTAAAATGTTTAAATTCTAATTAGTGTGTGATTAGACAGCTAGACAGCACAGTGTATAGAATACTGGTCTTGGAGTCAGGAAGACTCATCTTCTTGAGTTCAAATATGACTTCAGACACGTCCTAGCTGTGTGACCCTGGGCAAGTCACTTAACCCTGTTTGCCTCGGTTTCCTCGTCTATAAAATGAGCTGGAGAAGGAAATGGGAAATCACTCCATTACCTCTAGCAAGAAAACCACAAATGAAGTCATGAAGAGTTGAACACACCTGAAATGACTGAACAACAACAGCAACAATGTGTGATTAGTCCTCTGCTAGGTTCAGAGGCATACCTGACCCTTGGGCATGACAGAATGTACTTCAGGCAAGTGGCAGGAAAAATACCTTTAGATAAACGTTTTTTAAACAATTCAAGTTAAGGTTGTTGTTTTGGGGAAGACTTTAGGGAGCGAGAGAGCTTAGATCTGGGAAAACAAGACCCTGTAAGAGGTACACAGAGCCCCTAAGATGCCCCAAGGCTTATTTCTGGATTGGTGAGGAAGGGGAATGAGCAGGCTGCACCCTAGGAGTAGTATCTCTGTGTAGTGAAATGGTAGGGTCAGGCATGAGAGAGGAACTATCATGGGTAGAGTGGCTTCCTTTTTTATTTTCAGTGAATTATTCTTGCTTATAAGGTGCTAAACTCAATTATTTCCATGTGTTTGAAGGATTACACAAGCTCTTAGCTCCCTCTAAATTTTAGTACCTTGGATCTAAACCCCAGGCTTATTTCCAGGTCTGGAGAGGGAGAGGGTTAAGGCATAGAGGTGGGGGGAAAAGCCATGGAAGAACTCACCGTCTGGTATCAGGATTTTGAGTTCAAAAGGATTATTTAGGCCAATCTTTTCATTTTTCTGATAAAGAAACTCCCAGAGAGTTGAAGCCATTTGTTCATTGCCCCAAAGGTCTTAGAGCAGGGTAGTGTTCTTTCCCCTAGGGAGGCAAGAATGCAAAAATGACACTGAGAGCAACCCAAGAAAGGTCGTGAGTAGTTGCCAGAATGAGTGGTATAGCTGAGGAGTCAGTGCAGGTTGGAGTTGTTGGGGCAGGATCTTTAAACTAGAAAGCCAAAATGTAAACTCCCTGTGGGAGCCTGGGTAAGTCATTTCCACTTTCCTGGGGCTCATTCTCTTCACTTCTAAAATGAAGGAGTTGAACTAGATGATTTCCAACTCCATCTGTCTCTATATCTGTCTAAATATCAAAGTCTCTTTATCTTTCTCCATCCATCTCTATCTAAATATCTAAATCTATGTTTCTATCTCCATATTTATCTATATCTCTCAATA
>CM053585.1:72978574-73045375 GCA_028646515.1 Pseudochirops corinnae
ATGATTCTGGTATGTGAGTTCCTTGAAACTGACACAGAAGTTTTTCTAAGACTCTTTTGGGTCATTAGGACTTCTTGGCCACACATACTCTTCAGCAGCCTGGACTGCAGCCTAAGACTAGTCCTGGCTAGTGATCTTTGCTCCTGGGTGTCATGTCCTGAGATCTTTGTAAACTCACAAGGATGGAGCATAACAAATCCCTTAGGAGACAGATCTGTGTGCCCACAGTTGTTAAAGGTGCTGTCAGCCACTGGACTGTCCAAGTAGTGACCTATACCATTTTCAACCACATTAAAAAGTAGACAAAAATCTGCATGTTGCTATGGGGACTGAGTATTTTCAGCATCTGTACAAGCTGGGTCAGTCAGGGAATTTTGGAGATAATGGAAACACATTGAGGCCTTCCAGATTCTTGAAGGAATAGACTGTCCCTTCCAACTCTTAAATTCTGTGCTCCTACATAGGAGGACGGGTGAAGGCACCTCAGCTTTTTTATTTAATTATCACTTCTTAACATAACAAGGTTGAAGCACCCACATACTCCTTTGTACCAGGTCATGGGTTGGACTAAAAGTTCTCCAAAAGTTAGCAAGAGAAACAGAGGTAAAAACATTGGGATAGAATTAATAGATAGAAAATAAAAATAAGAAAGATTAGAGAAGGGACATGACAAAACCAAGTTGGCCGAACAAAGGGGCAGAAAACCCAAATGGCAATGCTGCCAAAGGGGAAACTGGGCTGGATGACTCAGTATAAGGTCAGCGCAAGGAGACAACATAAGGTTATTGGAGGGGGTGGTCAGAAAAGCTTTAGAAATGGGACACAACTGGGAAGAAATATAAAAAGCAGTAAAAAAGTTATTTAAGTACATTTTGTAGGAGAGAGGGCAATTCCATTTAATCCAGAAATCATTTATTAAATACCTACTCTATGTCAATCATTGTGCTAGGTATATAAAAGAGGAAAATAGTATTTGTCCTCAAGGAGCTTATGGGCTAATAGAGTGGTATGGACGGGACGTGAGAAATGGCAGCACATCCACATATACACAGAAAAGTAAATACAAAATACTTGCCGTGTAAATGCAAAGTAACTTTGATCAGAGCTGGTTGAGGAGCTTGGGGGAAGGTCAGGAATGGTCTTATGTATGAGGTGACATTGGAGATGAGTCCAGTTGGGAATTAAGGTCCCAGCTGTGGTATTTGCCAGCTGTGTGACCATGGGCAAGTCATTTCATGGCTCTCACCAGTAAAATGGGAATTGTAATGCTTCCATTGCCTACTTCGTCGAGTTGTTTGTGTGAGAAAGCTTTAAAGGGCTGTGGTTTAAGTGTTTCAAGGGTTAAGGTGTGGATCTTAACATGTTATGGAAATGCTATTTGTTATAGTTATTTCTTAGTCCTGACAATATTCTGAAACCTTTACAAATTTTCCCTTCACTAAAGTCAGGTGCAGTTGTGAGCTGAGAAGACAGTTTCTGGGAAAGAAAGACATACAATTGGTAAAATAAGGAAGGAAAGAATGCAGACTCCCTTTAAGGAGAGATGGGGAATTGGTTTCATTACAGTGACACTATCTCTCATCTGAGAGGGAGTTTTTAAAAACCCAAGGTCCCAAATAGTGCTTGTCTCCTGAAAGGAGACAAGCGATGCCCTGAACAATACAGGCTTGTCAAGTCAGCGTTGATACTTAAGAGATACACCAGGGCAAATAATCAGGGTGAGAAGACTTTCTAAGATAAATCATTAGGCATTAAAGGCGGTACAGTGGAAACAACATTGGATTGGGAATCAAAGGCCCTGGGTCTGAATAGCTACTAATTAATTACCTGCATTTCCTTTGGCAAGGCACTTTCAGCCTCAGTTTCTCCATCTGTAAAAGAAAGGTTTGTCAACTGGGTTCTCTCTAGCTCTAGATTCTAAGTATTTAGACCATTTCACGCTTCCTTAAACTCCCAAGTCTTTAAACTAAAGCAAAAAATTGGGCTTAGGGAAAAATGTCCAGACATTATTATTTTGCCCTCGAAGTCATGATTTTCCTATTGCCTTTGGCAGTGTGGTCTGTGTCAGGGGAATGTCAGGAAGTGAGGGGGCCTGGTCATGTGGATGTTCTGAACTGGGAGGGTAGAGCAAATGGCTCAAACCTCTCTATCCAGAGTGGGTCTGAGGGAACAGAGTGACTGCTTTTCTGGGACCTTCATTCCTTAGAAATGCCCCACACTCTTGTACAGCTGTGCTGGCAGATCACAGTGAGGCCTGCTCCCCACAGCACCATTCAGTTTTGTACTTTCAGGATAAAGTTTTCATCGGGAACAAGTCTTTCCTGGTTTCTTTTATCTGAGTCTTTTAATTATATACCTGCCTTGCCTTTGTTTTCACCATGCAAAGCTCCTTCACTCCTAACAGGGTCCTTAACCACCTCTAGCCAAGGAGGAGATTTTCACCAAGTCCTTGAATGATTACTGATGAGCCCTGCTTTCAGAAAACACGATGATTTAAAGGCAGCAAAGTGGATAGACCACCAGGCTGGGAATCAGGAAAACTCGTCTTCCTGAGTTCAAATCTGGCCTCAGACACTTCCTGGCTGTATGACTCTGAGCAAGTCACTTAACCCTGTTTGCCTCAGTTTGTCATCTGTCAAATGAGCTGGAGAAAGAAATGGCCAACCGCTCTGGTATCTTTGCCAAGAAAACCCCAGCTAGGGTCATGAAGAGTCAGACAGGACTGAAACATCTGAACAGCAACAACAAAGTCACTTAGCCCTATTTGTCTCTGTAAGATCTGTAAATTGAGATGGAGAAGGAATTGGCAAGCCAGTCCAGTGTCTTTGCCTAGAATACCCCAAATAGGGTCACAGAGTCAGACGTGACCCACTGGACAACAACAAAATGATGATTCAAACAGCATTTGTTGAGTGAGTGTATATAAGGCGTGCTTCTAGATACAAAGACCACAAGCTCCCAAGTTTCAAGGAAGCAGAGAGATTATCTAGTCAAGTGGGATCCTGAATGCTGCTTGAATTAGATTAAAATGTAATCGGAAAATATTTAACAAAATGAATATAAGTACAAGAAAATGCAGAATGTTACTAGGTGATTTTCTAAACCAATACGAGGTCCATGGGGATCCTTATGGACTGGTTAGTGGCCCCCATATACGTGGTTTAGTGGTGTCAGACTCAACTATTCGAGTTTTATCCATCTCTGGTCCAGTCTTCCTCATTTTGTGGGTCAGCAAACTGAAGCCCAGAATGGGGAAATGACATGTCCAAAGTCACCTCGGTAGAAAGTAGCAGCTTATGATGAAAGCTCAGGTCTCCTGACTCCAAACCCAGGACCCTTCCCGTTAGAGGGTACTGCCACTTAGTAAGACATGATTCCTGCCCCCAAAGAACTTGCAACCCAAACTTCCAAATGGATCTGCATTGTACAGTACTCTGCAGAGGATTCTGTTAAACCCTCTGAACTCCTCCATTGACTGTGAGCTCCCTGAGGGCAGGAGCTGTCTTTTTACTTTTCCTTGTATCCCCAGCACTCCACAATTGCCTGGCATACATAGCAGGTACTTGGTAAGTGCTTATTGACTGACTTTCCATAGCATGCCATTTCAGATCAGTAAACTGACTGAAATCTGCTTTGCTGAAGAAATTCTTTTTTCTACGACATTTAAAATTGAGATTTACATGTGTAATTTTCCAAGGCACCTCGAACGATGCATCTGCTAAGACATTTGCTCAAATTTCTGTGCATCACCCACAGTATTTTTCTTCTGGAGCATTTCTATTCATCTTCATAAACATACTTTCCAAGAGTCTTTTAACAGTGTGAATTTCCCTGAGACTTTAACAATTCATCAGTTAATTAAGAGTTCTACCTCTGGCACTGGTGACTTTTCGGAGCCTCATTTCCTCACCTTTTAAAAGGAAGAGGTAGGTGGTACAGTGAATTAAATGCTAGTCCTGGAGTCAGGACAACCTGAGTTCTAATCCATCCTCAGACACTAGCTACATGACCTTGGACGAATCACTTAACCCTTTTTGCCTTCGTTTCCTCACCTGTCAAATGAGCTGGAGAAAGAAATGGCAAACCACTCCAGTACCTCTGCCAAGAAAACCCTAAATGGGGCCACAGAGAATCTGATTCGAATTAGGCAACAGCAAAAACAAATGGGTTGTTTTGGATAAATCTGTGGCACCTCTGTGTTCTAGAGTTATTACAAGGTTCACATGACGATAGATAGATAGATAGATAGATAGATAGATAGATAGATAGATAGATCGATCGATCGATCTGTGGCACCTCTGTGTCCTAGGGTTGTTATAAGACTTAGATAAGAATAGATGGATAGATAGGTAGATAGATAGATCTGTGGCACCTCTATGTCCTAGGGTTGTTATAAGACTTAGATAAGAATAGATGGATGGATAGATAGATAGATAGATAGATAGATAGATAGATAGATAGATAGATGGATAGATCTGTGGCACCTCTGTGTCCTGGGGTTGTTATAAGGGTCAAATGAGAATAGATAGATAAATAGATGGATGCATATGTACATACATACATATATAATGCTTTACAAACTTTTAAGTATTATGTGAGACAGTGTATTGGAGTGGAGAGAGAGTTAGTCCTGAACCTAAGAAGATCTGGTTCAGGTCCCACTTTTAATGATATTGTCTGTGTCACACTGGGTAAGCTACTCAGTCACTAAGAGCTCTACAGAATTCTCAGTGATGAGAAGGTGTTGACACGGATGGCAGAAGGAGCTTCTTCCCTCCCAGACTTCCGTACTAGCAAAGTCACAGGTCTAGTCCTCATTTTAAAGTACTCTGTCAATGTCCTTATTATGACTGCTTTGCACCTGGCTCTAATTGGCCCTACAGGGGGAATATAGAGCAGCATATGACATGTTTTCTGTTCTTAGGTTTGCTTAGGGTTATTGTGAAGTAATAAGAAGATGGCACCCAGAGATTACTCAAGGAATAAATTGAGTTTAATTCAAGTCATTTTTTAAGCACCTACTGGCACTGAGGATAATGAATAATCCCTATCCTCAAAGAGTTTACATTGTATGGAAATGTGTGGGACTTACTCCATAAAAGATAGAAGTCCTAAGCCCAGAGAGGTCAGTGTGAGTTGGGATGGTCAAGGAAAATGATGGAAAGGCTAGTCTGAGCTGGGCCGTGAAGAGTGATGGTTTGGGGCAGATAGTGGAAAGCAAAGGGGGCATTTTTAGTGTCAGTAAACGGTAGGAACAGGCAAGAAAGGGTACTTGTAAAAGTGATCACAAGAAGAGAACCCGATGGAGCACAGTGTGTCTGCTCTCCCTAATCCCCTGGAAAATGACTCCCCACCCCCTTTCATAACCACAGAGAGGAGAAGAGAGCAAGTCCAACAGGCCGAATATGAGTCTAATCTGCTTATGCGTTACTAATTGCTCAAACAATGCTGAAAGAGGCTTGTCTTATGACACAGGGCTTTGTGGACAGCCATTTTGTACCTCATTGCAACCCCTCAAAGTAAATAATTACATCACCCTATGGGGAAACTGGGAGGGGGGTGAAGCTGGGGGAGGGGCAGAGAAGGAAACTATTGAGATGCTGCTTCTCCAGGTCACTCTATAAATGAAGCTAATGACAGGGTGGGGTGGAGTGCTTTGAAAATGTGTCCTATTTGTTGTTCAGTCATGTCCTACTCTATAAACTCCTCTCTTGTCCATGAGGTTTTCTTGGCAAACCTACTGGAATGGTCTGCCATTTCCTTTTCCAGTGTGTCTCCATTTTATAGATGAGGAACTGAGACTAATAAATAGGCATTAAGTGACTTGCCCTGACTCACAGAGCTAGCAAATGTCTGAGGTTAGATTTGAATTCGGATCTTTCTGACCCAGGCACAGTGTTCCATCTACTGCACCATTTGAAGGCCCCTTCCTAACTATACTCACAGCCTGATCATCCCGCTTCCTGTATCTGGGTTAAAGCTGACTGTTCATTGATACAATGCATGCCTCTAACCTCTTGTAATACAAGATAAAGATGAAGAATTGTCCACAGAAATTTCTCCATAGATGATGTGTTAAGGATCCAAGTAGAAAATTCTTGAGTATTTGACAGGAAAAAAAAAATCTAGGGCAGTTTGACTCTCCTGCAGGGTTCACAGACATCATCACTACTTTTGGGCTTGATATGAAGACTTTGGTTCCTGGGGTCAGAGAATGTAGGCCACCACTTCCTGTAGAGTAAGTAATCAGCCTCTTCAATAAGCATTTGTTAATTGCCTATCATGTGCCAGGCACAGTGCTAAGTCTTAGGGATCCAAAAACAGAAAGGAAAAAAAAGAAACAGTTCCTGTCTACAAAGAGTTTATATTCTATTAGGGGAGTCAGAATGTACATATGAGGTGTCCCAAAAGTCTTTAATAGATTAAAATAGCACTAAGACTTTTGGATACCCTATATACATGGAAATATGAAATATATAGAAAATTAGGTGAAATAAAAGAAATTAAAATGTCTCATACTAACATAGATTAAGATTTCATATTTGATACTTGCATTTCTGCTAATTCTCCTTTTTGTACACGTCGCACCAGCATCATGGAATTGGAGAGTTTTAGAGCTAAAAAAAAGAACTTTCCAGACCATGCAGTCCAGCTCCTCATTTTATAGATGCAGAAATTCAGGTCCTCAAAAGTGAAATGAACTGCCTGGCTTGACTTATTGAGGGCTAGGATTTGAACCCAGACCTCCCCTACAGCCCTCCATTCCAAATCCAATGGTTCCTTCTGGTTAATTAGAGCATCTGTGTGAGCATATGAGTGGGCGGGTATGAACCAGCAGTGTTAAAACAGTTTGGGTTGTATTTTAACTTACTTTGTAACTCCATGGGGACTTCCCTTGTTAAAAACCGAGAAAGCCTTTGGGATTCTGAAATTACTCTCCTCAGAGGTGGGGCTGCTAGATGCACAGTCCCTTTGGGGAGCTGTGCGTATGTCCCAGAAAGGGTGATTCTCTTGCCTTTTTTCCTCTCTGACACAGCAGGTATATTGTCTACTGTCACCTTCTAATCATAGTTGGCATTTATAGAGTGCTGTGAGGCTTGTAAAGCCTTTGGCATATGGTAACCCATTTGATTTAAGGCAACTTTTCCTGCGTTCTGTTATCTGCTTCTTGTCTCAGCATTTGTTTTTCCCAGAGTAAGGGAGTATCTTGTCACTGGATAATTGCTCTGGATGATTGCTATGCACGAAGTGCATCCATGTCTTACCCTGTGGGGCATACTCTTACAAAACATTTCCCCAGAGTTGATGTGGGCTTTTCCAAAGGCTTCATTTGAGTCATTCTTCCTGGGATAGCCGTGAGTGATTATGAGAAAAATTCTTATGGGTAACTGGTTTGGTGTTGGTAGGAAATGGATGTATCCCTCATGAAAGTCAGGGTTATTAATGAACAATTCTATGTAACATTTGTATCGAACCTACGACGTGCCAGGCACTTTCCAAGTATCTCATCTGATCCTCCACAACAACTCTGGGAGGTAAGTGTTGTTATTATTCCCACTTTACAGTTGAGAAAACTGAGGCAAACAGAAGTATGCCATATCATTGCGGTAGCGAGGGCTCTCCATGAGCTCAGAAGCATTCTTACGAATTCTTGAGAATAAAGCAAATGAGAATTCTTTTGAGCTCAGGGGGAGCCCTCCGTATAGTAGTGGGCAGGAAGTATTCCGAAGCCCACTGAGTCAGTTGGCTGGGGTCTGAACCTTCCAATAATACCAGTGGCATACCCTTCTGTTATCCATTTTACTCCTCTCACAGTAATCCTGCAGCAACTATTATGATCCCTCTTTGACAGAAATAGGGATGGAGAAGTGATTTCCCTAAGACCACACAGTGAGGAGGCTCTCCACTAGTAGTGGTAGAGCTGTGTGTCTCCTACAGTCTTGTCAATACTCTTCCCACTCATCATTCCCCACTTGTGTTGAATCTAGGAGGGCTGGTTCCTATACTTGGGTACTTAGCTGCAGATAATGAGCTCCTGTCTAAGCCACTGGTACCTTCCCACGATCTTGTCACAAAAAGGGGTTGCAAAAACTGCTGATGAGGCCCTCTTCATTGCCCAGCCAATCTTCCCTCTATCCCATTTAGGTAAACTCCCTGTGATACTTTCTGAGTTTTCCTTTCATCCCAATTGGCCTAGAGACAGTCCTGGAAAGCTTGGAAATTTTTATTGGCTGGATAGGAAAGTGACCAGGCGGCTTTGGGGTGTGATTTTAGGAGACGGTCTGGCTGCACCCTGGGATCTGTGTAAAGCAATGTAACTCTTAACCCCCAATTTGGGAGCCTGATTGAAAAGGGCAAAACACATTAGTTCTTAGAGTAATTTCTTAATTAATAATGATTTTAATTAATCATGAGCAAAAGTTCTCCCAAGGAACATTCTATCTGGAGAGCAACAGTTTCTTATTTCCCAACCTAATAATTCACATTTGTAGCCTGCCAGTATTTTCAGCTGTGAGAAAAGAAGTCTTTGCCAAGAATTAATCATGTTCTGGAAACAGAAACATGGAAAATGAAGTAGCTCCCATTAAAGCGGCTTCTAAAGGTCACTGTTACATTTATAGAAGGAGAGCTATCCAGTTGAAGGAGAAAGACCCATTCTTGTCTGTAATCAGTTTGAAAAGGTACAGAAAAAAATGGATTGTGTCATTACCCTTGTTATATAATTGAAAGAAACTGACTTACTGCATTTACGTAGGTCAATCTTTCTTTAAGGATTAGAGGGGAGGAAAGATGAAAGAAACATTACTTGCTGAATAAAGTGTATCCATTTTCAATGACAGCATCGATACCAAACCATACTTTTTTTTTTTTCCAAAGGAAGGAAGGGCAACCATTGCTTCATATTTCTCACTAGGGCTGATATGGGGTGGCCATTGGGGGAGGATTTTAAAGGAGAAAAATCTCTCTTATGTTACAAGCAGAGCCCCTCACTCTCTAGCCACCCCAAAAGGTCTCGTTGCCCCTTTTGTTAGGAATTCACTTCCTCTTGCTAAGAGAATCTCTAACTTCTCTTAAGGTTCACCTTGCATTCCACCTCCTACATGAGATTTTTCTGATTCTTTATCCCTTCCTTCTCTGTCCCTCTCCCCTCCCCCATTATTAAGACTCTTTCTCTTGACATTTCTATGACTTTATTTACTTGTGTACATCTTGCTTCCTCTGGTAGGTTGTAAACATCTGAAGGGCAGGGATTGTTTCATTTTCATACTCTTAACACTATGGCTTATTGGTACAAAATAATTATTTGTTGATTTTATTTTAATTGAATCCCATCTCATTAATGTGGTCACCCATACCCAAAGAGAAGTATGGAAACTTTGACCCAAGCAACCAACAATTTTATAGAGAACTCCTACTATGTTCTACAGGTTCTGGGGATTATCTATCTATCATCTATCTATCTATCTATCTATCTATCTATCTATCTATCTATCTATCTATCTGTATGTATATATATATGTGTATATATATGTATATATATAATACACACACACACACACACACACACACACACACATATATATATATCTCTGGGGATATAAGATATGACCCTTGACCTCAAGAAGTTTTCAAGACCAGTGGTCACAAAGCAGTAGTGAATAATACAAGTGACTCAGAGGTAGAGTTATTGGAATGGTAATGGAACTGGAGAAGGGTGGCTGTGGAAAGAACTGGAGAAAAGAAGACTTAGCAAGGTCTATAATATTGCTCTTTAGTGCTGTCCTGTGAAAGTAGGATTCAATTCACATGGTTTGGCCCTAGAAGAATTAGAAGCAATGAACAGGAGTTGTGCAGTGGCAGATTTGAATTTGGTGTAAGGAAAAGTTTTCTCACAATTCAAACAGCCCAAGAACAGAATGGGCTTTCTTGGAGGCAGAGGTTCCCTTTCCCTAGACTGAAGCCTGTAGGTGGATGTCAAGGATGGGTTGGACCACAGACTTCCAAGATCTGGACACGAGCATGAATGTTTTTTAGGTAGAGTCTGAGAGGGATAAGGGCATTTTAATTGAGAGGAATGATGTGGTCAAAGAATGTAGAAATGAGAATGAGCATGGTCATTTCTACGAAAACCATGATGTTGTGGAAAAACCCTGGTCAGAAGACTTAGACTTGAATTCTGAGCTATGTATTAACTGTGTGACCTTGCACAGCTAGCTTGCCGTCTCTGGGTCTCAGTTTCCTCAAATGTAAACCAAAGTAGGTTGAACCAGACGACCTCTAAGTTCTCTTCCAGCTTGCTAAGACTACTCTTTCCTCACTGACTTACCTTAGAGTCATAAACCATTGGCCATTGTTCATTTGATAAATTCGGAGCTTAGAATATGGCCAGAAATTGACTTTATGCCTTTGCAGGCTCCCATGAGTAGAAGTTAAGTCAAGTTTGCCCTAGAAGAGTCAGAATCCTCTCTGTGGTCTGACACAATTTCCTTTCAGATAAAATGCCTTCTTAGCCATCTCAAATTGAGAGACCGTGGAGTTGAAATATTATGTCAGGAAAGGTCAGTTATCTGTCATAGCTCCAAGGCTATCCAGCAAGGGAGAAGAGAAGAAAAAGCATTTTAATCTGGTCTGTGATGGACATATAAGCAACAAACAGCATTTGTGATGTATATAGGGGTATTGGAGGGGTTTGGGTGCACACTTTCTATAAGAATGTTGATTATTATTTGTTCACGTTTTAAAATATTTATTGAGCAATTTCTGTGTGCTTTGTGCTATGGTGAGTTTGAAGAGAGGTAACATGGTGACTGTATTCAGCCTCTCCCACCTTGAGAACCCCTGTTCTGGGGCCTGCTCTATCTATCTATCCATCTATTCATTTGTCCATCTATCGATACATCCATCTCTCTGTCTTTCTATCTAGTCATCCCTCCATCTACTCATCCATCTGTCTATCTATCTGTCTGTCTATCTATCTATCTATCATCTATCTGTCTATCATCTGTCTGTCTGTCTATCTATCATCTTTCTATCTATCTGTCTGTCTGTCTATCTAGCTATCTATTCATCTGTCTCTCCATCTATCTATCTATAATTTTATAGTCTAATTAGTTGGGGGGGACAACAAGGGGTGACAGGATTAACACAGGTAGAAAGAACAGTGAGAAAGCAATATTGCCCAACACCTGAATATGTGTGAAATTAAGGTATAGCCATATGTCATATGACTTTAAATTATATAAATTTCTATAGAATTTTAACATAAATTTCTATAGAAATTTAGGGAAGGAAGTGATTTATATAACACAGAGTAGTTGGAAAAGGCTTGCATTTGAAGGATCAGTAATGTAGTGTACATAAGCACAGGAGGAGATGCACAGAGAGTAAGGGAGTAATGTACATATGAGCAAGAGTCAGATGTATGAATAAGAATGATTAATAATAATAGTTCACATCAAGTTGGATGAAGAGTGGGGTAAGCAGTTGTGGAGAGCCTTGTAAGCTTTGCAGGGAAGTTTGGGCCTGAAAAGGTACTATGGGAAACTCTTGTAGGTTCTTGTACAAGAGAGTAACACAATGATCGTGTATCTTTTTATAGGGCTTATCTGGAAATTTTTCTTTGACCAAAGTGTTCTCTTCACATACCTTTCAAATCCAGTAGAATATAAGTTCCTGGAAGGCAGGCCTTATTTTTCATTTTGTCTCTATCTGCACAGAGTCTACCATTCCTTGCTGAATGTTTGCTGGGTTGGATTGAATTGACATTGAAATCTCATTAGTCCTTGTCTTTCTTCACTCAAAGAATATCAGAATTGCCTGAGGTTTCTTGCAGAAATCCCCCCACATCCAGATATGCTCTATGTTGGGTTAGCCTTGGTAATATCTACCAGGAAATTATGGAGTTATGGAGCTGCTCTGAGTTACAGGCTCATCCTACATGTGAGGTGACTTAATGCTTCTGTTCTGACTGCCCCTCAAAGTGATCAGCACAGTCTGTTTGCACAGCAAAGCAATTAGAATGAGCCAGGTCTCAGCAGATCTTGCCGCCATGAAGGCAGGCCATGACTAATGGGTTTGACCTGAAATGATTGACTTGGATACTTTGTTGGAGACATGGTTTCATCAGAGTGGCACTCCCTCTACCACAGTAACCCTTCCCCACCTTCTCTTCCTATGCAATTCTTATTCTCATCTTTCCATAAATCCTCTAGAGAAGAACCACCCAGTGAACTGGAGTCTGTCTTCAGATGGGGTGCAGAATTAGGATAGTAGAAGTTTTGAATTTGAAGGGATCTTAGAGACCTCCACAAATGGAGAGGTAATATATCTGAAGTCACAGCAAAGCCAGGAATCAAATCTGAGTCCTCTGATTCAAGACAAGTCAACAATCATTTATTGAACACCTGAGATATTAGTGCTCTAGAATTTGTAGCCATTGGTCTTCCTATTGCTAGAATTGCCAGACATGTTTTACTGTCCCACTTAAGATTCCTTGTGCTGATATTTTTTTGAGGGATTATCTCATCCATTCTTCTCCCTTTGGGCTAGTTCATAGTCAAAATATCCCAAATGTTTGGGGATTTCCTCTGATTTTTAAGGGTCTCCAGGGTAGAGAGGTCATAGACCTCCTCAGTCGTTCATTGTAGGATAGGACTGTGAGTCTTTTCCTTTACCAGGTCTAGTGTATCTTCTCATAGGTGCTGATAAAGTATATATCATCGTATATATTTGATTCACTAGACATATCAGTATTATCACTGTTGGTGAGAAGATGGATAGGCAAAAGCTCAGAAACTTCTTTCCAGTCCAAGAATATAGACCCTCACCAAAATTTCCTCATGTGTACAGTAAAGGATGAGGCAGGTAGGTGGCTTAGTGAATAGAGTGCTGAGCCTGGAGTCAGTAAG
This sequence comes from Pseudochirops corinnae, assembly GCA_028646515.1. Lineage (NCBI taxonomy): Eukaryota > Metazoa > Chordata > Mammalia > Diprotodontia > Pseudocheiridae > Pseudochirops > Pseudochirops corinnae. The sequence continues at coordinate 72,991,483 of CM053585.1, forward strand.
ACCTGAGTTCAAATCTAGCCTCAGACACTTACTAGCTGTGTGTCCCTGTGAAAGTCATGTAAGCTCTGTTTGCTTTAGTCCACTGGAGAAGGAAATGTCAGACCACTTCAGCATCTGCTATGAAAATTCTCATGGACAGTATTGGTGTGCTGTGCTCCATGGAGTTACAAAGAGTTGGACACTATTGAACAACAATAAAATAAAAGGTTCAGACTAGATAGTCTTCAAGGCCCCTTTGAACTCTCATTGATCAAAGAAGTGAAGAAGTTCTACTGTAGCTGTTAGAGTAGCAGCTACAGCCCCTTTATGGCTGGAGGCCCAAGAGGACCACCCATATACTTAACCCTGACTAGCACTAACTATCACTGTGGATTGATTTTCATTATTTTCTGTTTCCTCCTTTTACTTCTCAGCCCTACCAGCTGGGATATTCCTTCCCGAATTGATATGTAATAAAAATAAAATGGATGATATGGTAGAACACAGAGAGGACTCTTTCCTGAACACAGCCTTCCCCTTGGATGATAGGACAGGCAGTTTTTTCTCACTTCTGTTTGCCTGCTGGTCAGGGCCTCCCCTGTCCCTATTCTTCAGCAAAAGAAACTAGCCATTTTGAGAGAAAACACATCCTTCTGTGAGCAGAGAGTGTACTTATTATTTATACAAAGATTTGTTGAATGCCTTTGATATGCAAGCAGGGGTATGCTGGTAAATATTTAACAAGCAGCTCTCCTAGGGGTGGGGGGGGAGAATGCACACACAAAATGGTAGAGGCTGATTCCATCATATCCCTGCAGGCTCTGGGGATACAAGGAGTCTAAAGATAAGGTTTCTGTTTTACATTCTAGATGAAAAGACAAAACACTGATAGTGAATCACAATAGAAGACCATGTATGCCAAGTGTCAGCTTTTATGATATGGATGATAAATGTAGTAGGAGTTCTGATGGTGACTAATGATTGGCTTCCTGGAAGGGGCCCTACTTGAGAGAGGCCTTGGAGCAAGGAAAGAGGAGCATTATAGGCAGTGAAAAAAATGGTAAGCAAATTAGTGTGGAGCAGATTTGTATAGGGGAGTAGTGGGATATATTAATTAGGGTCGGATTGTAGAGCACCTTGAATTGCCTAAGTAAGAGCAGTATGGAGAATCATCTGGTAGGTTTCCTTTCATATTTCCTGTTTTATATCAGGTGAGAGACTAGAGAACCAGGGTCAGAGCCAGGAAGATCTGGGTTCGGTTCAATTGCTAATTCAGCTCTTCTTTTATTCTGCTAGTTATGGGTGCCTCTTTTCCACCCCTCAGAGGACCTCAAACTATTTGTTCTCCAAACTCTAAGCCTACTACCTATATATTAACCTTTAAGATCTATGGGATTCTTTCTTCTTCCTTTCTGACTCCCTGAAATCCTAAGAGCCCAAGGGCCTCTTCTCATGAGAATTATAGCCCAGTTTCTGGATCTGAAACATATATGCCTATGCTGAAGATAAGAGTTCAAAATTCTGTGGCAGGCTTGTGAGCCTTTTTCACCTCTTCTTCTCATCAGTAATTATCCTCCTGTGAGAAAAGTTGAGGAGGCATTATTACCACATGACAAGCACAAAGAAATTACCAGGTAATGCAATTTAGCAGCAGTGTTGAGTTGTTACACAGAATACTCGGGTCTAGTTCAAATATCCCTCAGGCTAATGCTTGCATTTCCAGGTTTGTAACACTATAGCTCTGTATTGTTTTACTTACCTTAAAAAGAGAAAAAGCAAGGAAAGAGGGGAGGGGAAATAAAAAAAAAAAAACATTATTCAATCCAATTGTGATGTGTTTGAAGGAAACAACCACCATGTAACTCCCAAGCTATTCTCCTTGTATAGGCAGGACGCTGTTGTGATATTGTTCTCACCTGGGCCACTCAGCCCACTGAAACTTGTCTCAGTTTCAGTACGATTTGGGGGAAGGCCTTGGGGAGAGAAGGTGAGACAAACCCAAGGCAGATATGACTTGTCTTTGCAACTGCTGCCAGAACAGATTGAGGATGACAGTAGGTGGGGATAATGCCTTTTTGATCATCATACACCCCTCCCAATCCATTGTGGAAGATGCTGCCCGAAGAAACCAAAGGAAACTCAGCCTTATGGATTCTGTGTTGCTAATTTTCTCCCATTGTGTTTCCGGATGGCATTGTTAATTAGGACTGTTTCCCAGATAGGAGTTGTGCTGGCAGAGCCAGATGGGGAATTTTCTGTGAGTGATATTTGAATAAAGAAATCTAAACTATGAAAAAAAAGTTTCCCTAGATCTTATCAGGGTACAATGAGGGGTTGTATAAAAACTGTTTGTCCTGACCACATGTTTGCTTACAAATGGGCAGGATATCTCCCAGGCTAAAAGTTCAAACTACTGTTAACTACTAGTCCATGTATGAACTTCAAGTGACCTGGTTTCAGAAGATGCTTAAAAGTGCTTTGGCCCACAAATGTGATGATGCTACCACCAGCCTCTCAGATATTCCTCTAGTCTTGGCTTCTTTCCTTGATGGTGCAAATATATTGCAACTGGCAATGGGCAGAGATGACAGGAGGATGATGAGCTAGCTCTCTGGCTGACATTCTGCACAACTTTTTACATTGTTCAGTACCTGATTTCATTTTCTGGACCTAACTTCTTTGAGCTGTTCTCCTTGAGGTCTATGATAATGTGTCTTCCAGTTATTGCAACACACTCAACACCCTCCTTCTTGGGAATTTAAGTTTCTGGGTTTTTGAAAAAAAGCTTTATTTATCAAAAAATCATTGTATCCCATTGCAGTGTGTCCACTTGGTGTTGCCATCTTCATTTTCATTAACTTCTAACTGATATTTAGCAACTCTTTCAGTTATTTTAAAACATGATTCTGAGAAGGAATCTTTAGGCTTTACCAAACTACCAGAAGGTAGTTTGATACAATCAAGGTACTTTGATACAATCAAGGTAAAGAACCCTTAACCTGCCCTTTTCTTCTGATATTGGGAATATACCAGTGGCATACTCAGGCTGTATGTCCATTATTCCTCTTTCTCACCATGTGACCAGCCTGGTTTCTTTTTTGATCATATGTATTTGGAGGTATTAAATAAGCAAGTTTAGATAGACTCTCATTTCCATCATTGGAGACAATACTTACATCAATGAGGTTGCAGACCTTTATGAGTATTTGAGGGAGAAAACCTACTGAGTTTCCATTCTCTGGAGTGTCTTTGGAAATGGTTTCACAGTTGGGCTAAAGATAAGTGTACCCCACCAAATCACAAAATAACCCAAATTGGGGAGGACATTTCCCCCCCATATTTTCTTCTCACAATTTTTGTGGTTGTAATTGTTCCTATGCTTCTTCAGGAGCTCACTGAAGAAGAGTAGCTCTGATTAAAGGACCTTTTCAACTTCTGGAAAACCTTGTAGATTCATAGTATATGTTAGAACTGGAAAATGCCATAGAGACTATCTACTCCAATCTCCTTATTGTACAAAATGTAGTGTAGAAGAAATCAAGGGGCAGAGAGGTTTAAAGATGTCCCTAAGGTTGTGTACACCATTAGGCACAGATATAAGATTACAGGTCTTCTGGTTCAAAGTTTAGTGCTGAATGAATGAATGAAATATTTATTAAGCATTTACCATGTACAAAAACAAACTGCTGAGCATGCAAGTAGGAAGAAGAGTGCCCCTTCTTAAGGGCCTCATATTCTAATGGGGGTTACAACACACATGAATGGTTTCAGCTGCAAATCAAATAGGAAGATCCCCATGGTCGCTGGGGTGCAGTGGCCAATTATAAAGCCAAGCATGAGCAGCTTTCCAGAGGACTTATTCTGTGAACAGCTTTCAAGGCTCTGATTACACAGTATAGTGAACTCTCTATTTGTTTAGTAACAAACTGAGACAAAACATTTACAGGAAATCAAAATACAGCATTCACCATGCTACGGCATAACAACTTATCACTAAAATGGCCATGTAGTTTTCACCAAAGTGGTCACATAGTTTCAAACAAAGTACATTCATTTAGTAATGCGATCATTCTTAAGGAGGCAAGCCTCCTTAATTGACACAAAGTACAGAGGTCAAAAGCTTTCCACTCCTAGGTCACGTTGTCTTAATCTCTTCAATCAGAAAGTCTTCTTTCTTCTTGATTGAAGATTAGTTTCCAGTCATCCTTAATTAGTAAGTCCTTAACTCAATCATCTGATTGTAAAGGTCAAAGTTCTCCACTCCTAATAAATTATGATCTTCTTAGTTTGCATTAAATACCCAAGGAGAGGTCTTTTCATCTTGACTTGAGGCAGGCTCTCAGCTTCCATGGTTCCTCTTTCATGGTCCCAGCTCCTGCCAGCTCCTTGTTGTCCAGCTCCTTATCCAATTCCTGTTCCATACTGAAGCTCACAATGTCTAGTCCACCTCAAGTCCTTCACAGTTTCTGTTCCTGGGAAGACAAAGCTTAACAAAGCCACAATAACATTCATTCACATTGCCAGCATCCTCATCAATTCACTTTCTGCATGTGAAATCAACATAGACCCAACAACCAGTTCTGAGGAATCAGCACAAATCATTAGTATAGGCCCAGGACCTCTGAAAATGTCACCAAGATCCTCCTCCAGGATTTCTGTAAACATGCAAGAAGATCCTTTTTCAGGACTTCTGAACCAGCAGCAAGGTCCCATGTTGTAAGCCAAAGTATTTGATTCTTGAGGGTCAGTTCCTATGTAGATGTTCTTGATGACCACGGCTTTGGCCCCCCTGGCCTTGAAGCCTGCTTTGGAGTTTTGTATGTGAATGCATTTTAATGAGAGTTAACTGACTTTTCCCATGACTTCCTGGTGCCTTGATAACAAAGCCTGATCTTATCAGAGCTACTTCCAGGAGGTGACAGACTATCATAATGATAAGACTATGATAATGACAATAATATTCCAGGATATGACAAACTAAGCTTATTGATAAGAGTACCTGAATCTTTGTCTGCCTGTTCTATAAAAACCTTGTTCAAAGTATTATTAAATGGAGTTCATGGTTCTTCCTTGAGCTACCCACATGAAGGAGTGATGTCTTATTCACATCTCCAGTCATGCTTAGTGCTGGACACTGAGCAGCCCACGATAGTCCCAGGGCTTCTGTAACAACAGCACCATCCTCTATCAGCAGATGAATCTGACAAAGTAACATCAAAACAGACAGACAAAGTACTGGTACCACAGCCATGTCTCCTCCCAGTTCTCCTGTCTTCTCATTTCTCAGTTCTTCTCAATTCTCAGTTCAGTTCTCAGTTCTCTTCTCTATCTCCAGCAATAACAACCCAGCCTCCAGATGCTTGCTCCTAGCCGTTCTGGCCTCTCTCAGCTTGGGCTTTTTCTTATTTACAGTATTAGCTTCTCCCTGTTCTGCTCCTTCCTGTTATGTCAACAAGTCCATCCCACTGTGGGATTCCCAAGTTCTGGGTCTTAATACTTGACATAGTCATTAATTTGGAATAAGGTGCTAAGTACCTGTTTGATTACAAATACAAGGGGATCTTCAAATTCCATTACTTTTACACCAATCAGATGGTAATACCTCTTCTTTGATGTCCTTTCAACTTAGAAAATCATATCAGTTTCTAATATTGAACTGTTCTACACTGTCAAAGTCTTTGGGGACAAGAACTTTCCTTTCTGGGTCTTCAGTAGGTATGGTTGTAGCACCTGCTGGAGCAGTTACCAGACTGCATCTCCATAGGAGTTGTTTCCCAAGATGATGGCTGAAGGCATTGGACTAGAAGCATTTTTATTCTCAAGACTCTTGTGTTCAGGATTAGCAAGAAGATGGTAATCACTGGGATGGTGATGATTTGACTTATGTTCTTTCCCTTATATAACACTGTCTTCTTACTAGACTTTAAAGAGCTAGGACAAATTTCCATTACCTGGTCAAAGCAGAGGAGTGATGAAAAATGTTTAAGTTCTTTCAGCCTTACCCTAGTGAAAGAGAGAGGAAGGAAGGAAGGAAGGAAGGAAGGAAGGAAGGAAGGAAGGAAGGAAGGAAGGAAAGGAGGAAGACACTTTAATGTTTATGAATAATTCAACTTTTTATTGGGGCAGCCTGTTATTAAAATATTATGTAATATTTCAATGATTTTTTGGGGGCCTTCCTCTCTTTCCCCACTGTTCTTGAATTTCGTTTAATTCTGCCTAATGCAGCATTTCCAAAAGCTTGGGAACTAGTTGTTGCCTCCTGGTGTAATTGTACTGGTGAATTTAAGAGCTCCTGATCCCCAAGACAACATTCTGAGGATCACATAAAATAAACCTGGACAAGTCTCAGATTTTTGTCCTCCCTCCATGATCCTCTTCTCTTTACCTTGACCATAAGGCTTCATTGCTAGCTTATGTCATGATGCCCCATGTCCTTAAAGCACTTAAAAAAACAACACCACAATAATCTTCACTCCTTGGATCAAACTCAAATCTCTGCATAGAATCAGCCTTTTTCTCCCAGTGGAATGCTCTGGATAGTATCCTTTTAAAGGGTTTCCCCCCCCTTTTTCCTTTTTTGTTGTTTATTCAAGAAATAGTTGAAGACTAGAATCTTCACATTCTGGCCTAGACAAGGACATGGTCCAGTCAATCACACAAGCCTCAGCCTGCTATCTTTCATTCCTACTCCTGTAACTTAGGAAGAAGAAAGATGGTTCATACTCCACTGGGGATCTATTCCCCTTTAAATTCTCTCTGATTCTCCTGAATATGCTACATTTGATCATAATCTGCTCAGACTGATGAAAGTGATCCCTTTCTTCTTAGATTTCTCATGGCATTTTGTCTAGCCCTCTTAGACCGTTATTACCTTCTACTTCCTATCATACTTGTTGGCACAGAAGAATGAGGACTGGAAGGGATTTTAGGAATAACATAGGCAATGCTTTCCCTCAAATCTGGCTCTTCTTGTTACAGACAAGGCAACTGAAGCCTGGGAAGAGAAAGTGATTTATCCTACATCACACGGTAGGTGATGGAGCCACGGTTTACACCCACACCCTCTGACTTCAGTGCTGTGAGGTACAGGACGTTTGGAGATGTGGCTTCACAATGAAGATCTATGTCTAACTTTTACTGTAATTCCCATACGGAAATGATCTGTGCTAAAACAGAATGCAAGTCAGTTAACTAATCACAATGCAGACTTTAGCTGAAACTACAGCCAAAATCCATATACGTGTCTGTCTGTCTCCCTGCATGTACAGATACAAATATATGGAAAGCTGGAAAGGGGAACAGAAAGCAGTTACAGAGTGCCTCCTGTGTGCCAGGAACTGTGCTGAGTGCTTTACAAATATTATCTCATTTGATCTCACAACAACCCTTCAAGTTATGTGCTCTTATTATCCCCACTTACAGTTGAGAAAACTGAGGCAAACAGAGGTTAAGTAACTTGCCCACGATCACAAAGTTAGTAAGTGCCTGAGGTCATATTTGAACTCGTTTTCCTGCTTCTAGCCCAATTGTATTATCCATTGTGCCACCTAGTTGAAAGGGCAATTAGGAAATTGTTTCCTGTTTATTTTTTGTATTATTCAAAATAATCAGTCATTTATTTTAATTTTGATATTTTGCCTTTATTAACTCCATTAATGCCTATGAGTAAATGATAATGAGCATTAATTTTGTAAGTAATTCTATTTATCTTGCATTTCACAATGGGAACCCAGCCTCAGATGCTTTCGTTTACTAATACCTACAATCAAGAGCAGGATCTTAAGCTAACAATTACCTGTGCTTGACAACAGTATATTCATTTCCACTTAAGAGTTTTTTAAGAGTTGCTGGTTCATAGGTTTGCTAATTGTCTTCCCCTATCATAAATATTAGCTTGTGTCAGATTTTTTTTTACCTGCAGAAGATATTCATGGACATCTACCTTTCTATCCCAGCTCATGTACCCATGTCCCTCCTTGGCTCTTAGAAAAGAAAGCAGAAAAAGCTTACATTGTAGAATGTTGTGGACTGGACACTTCTAAACATCTCAGCCTCACGATTTATTCAGATCCCATCATTTTTGGCAGAGAAAGTCCAAAGTCCAGAACTTGAAATTTAATAAGTTAATGATGGAGTTGCGAATAATGGTGTTTGAATACCAAACAAAACACATATCAGAGAATGAAACCGTTTTCTTCAGAATTTATTTCCATATTCCTCATGTTAAATTATAAATCTTTTTTCATTATTTTGATAAAATTTATCTCTCTCTCTCTCCCTCTCCCTCTACTTCTTCCTCTCTTTTTCTCCTTCTCTCTCTCTTCCTCTCTCTCTCCCTTTTCTGTACATGCTCTCCTGTCCTCTCTTGCACTCTTGTACGGTCTTTTTCTTTATTTTTTATTTTAGACTTAATGATAAAACTTAAATATACAATAAGAAAAGAAAAAGAAGCATATTATAAACTTAAATACGAAATAAGAAAAAAAAAGCATGTCACGTGCATAGCAGATTGTAAGAGAGGATTCCAAATATATAGCAATAAATTTCCATTTCAAGAAAGCCTATATAATAAATATATCACACATTCTCTCTCCCATATACTCTAGCTCTCCTACACTCTCTTATGAGCTCTTTCTCTTTCACTCTCACATTCATTCTCTCTCCCTCTCTCTTTCTCTCTCTCTTTCCCTCTTCCTCTCCTCATCTCTCTTGCCCTGCCCCCCATGACACTTTAATAAACTCCAATGGTTCTCTCTTACTTGTGTCTGGGATCAAGGATAAAATCCTCTGTTGAATATTAAAGTTCTTCATAACCTGGCCCCTTCTTATCTTTATTAACCTTTATTTTCCCCAGACATTTTATGCTCCAGCTAACTGTTCCTCACAAGTGATGCTCCAAGTCCCATCTTCCTGCCTTTGTGTCGGCTGTCCTCCGTACCTGGAATATTCTACCTCTTAACCACCACCTCTTGGGTTTCTTGGCATCTTTCAAGGCTCTGTTCAAATTCCATCTCCTGCAGGAGAATTTTCCTCTCAACTGCTATAGGCATCGCCTCTGAGCTTTTCTTCCCTCAAATCTCTATATATCTTATATGTACTTTGCATTTTGCTTTCCACATTAGAGTGTGAGTTCCTGGGGTGGGAGATGTCTGGGGAGAGTGAAAATTTCTCAGGCAGTTTTGGATTAACTTCCCCTCTGCCCCCACTCCAATACTGCTGTCAATCAGCAGCGAGCCCTTTCTCATTTCCTGCCTTTGTGGGCCTCTCCACCTGGCCAGTGGGAGTCAGGAACAGCCCAGGCTCACTCTTCCCTTGCTTTGGGACCCTTTCCCCATTTCCCTTGCTATCAGTCAGCATCCTTGTTCTTTGTAAACCTATTTCCCAGCCACTGAGAGATAGTGGCAGGCTTTCCTGTGACTTGCCATTGGGGAAGATTTTGGTGCTGAGACTTGAGTCCACCTCTCAGCCAATGAGAGAGGAGACAGTCTGGGAAGGGGGCTTGACTGCCTTAGGGTATAAATTCTTGTTCTGTCTTTTGTAACATGTCTCTTGTTCATGATCATTCATGGGGAAGACTGCCCTCTTCTCCCAAGGAAGAGAATAAACTCCTGTTTTTATCCTAAGACATCTCCAAATTTCTAATTAAATTTTTGGATGGAGTTTTTCTTCCCAAACAGAGAGAAATGGGAAGAGATGAAGAGTAGCATGAGGTTCCAAAAAATAATGAGAAGAGAACATAATAAAGGCCAAAACGTCTGGAAAAAGGGTTTTAGAGTCTTTTGTTTTCAATGATATGACTCATTATGGGAGAGTGATTCTTTGCTTTCCTTCTGTTGGAATAGGGTGATTGGGATAGGGGAGAGGGGTGGGAACTCTGATAGATAAGCCCCCATTTATTGAAGGATTACACAGATATGATAGCACAGGGACATCAGAATATAATAGAACAGTTTCTTTTTCCAAAAGGAGTGCTGACCATTTACCACCAAACAGTTAGCAGGAAAAGTCTAGGGGAGATGATTCAGGAGAAAAGAGAAAGGTCTAAAAAAGAAATTTTTGATTGAAATTCTCTAGAGAAAGCTAAGGGGAATAATGGAGGGAAATCAGAGATTGAGCATCCTATAAACCCTGTAAATTACCTCATACAGTCTCTTATGTGACTAGATATTCCTTAGGGAACATCTAGGCCAAACTTTACATGAACTTAATCTTTACTTTCTTCCAATTTCTACACTTTCATCATCTTTTGTTGGGTTTCCTTAATTCCTTGGTGACCATTCCCTGAGGAATACTCTAATCTTTCTTGACCAAATTAAAGAGGAAAGTGTTTCTTCCAAGTCACATAATAATGTGTATAAATTAGGGAAAGAGTACTTTGCCAATCAAATTTGGTGATTACCACAAGAAAAGACTGGCTCCAGAACTCAAGAGGAATTGGGGACCATTGGCTCAGCCACTGTCAGAAAGAAACCAAAAGGGAGACATCCAAGAGGGATTTCTTTGCCCTGGGTCATCCCATCCCACTCTGTAGTAGGAATGCTAATATGTACCAGTACTAAGCCAATGGTTATAGCACAGCAAATTTTTCTTTATTCTGAGATTTGTTCTCAGGATTGCTGTGAACATCGCATTAGGTAACATACAAAAAGCACTTTGGAAACCTTGGTGTGCTATATAAACGTCAGCCATTACTGATATTTATTAATTATATGAACTATAAGTATAAATACAAATTATAATTAATAATGATATCATTTCATATTAGGGCAGTTTGGTTAATGTTCACTTTAATTGGCTAGTTCTGATGCTACCTACTCTCTGACCTTGATTCAGAATACGCAAAATAGAATTAAGAAAAAAATGAAAATTATGTGATGGTAAATGCCAGCATGAATTACCTACAGTACTTGGGATCCAACCTTCTGAAATAATATATTTTAGTAATCAAAGACATCAAATCTTTCTGTGTGTTAAAAAGGAAAGAGCTGTGCTTAATGGGAAATTAAGTCAGTGAGTCAGTCAAAAAGCATTTTATTAAGCACTTAATCATTTGCCTGACATTGTAGGAAGCTGTTAGGATACAAAGAAAGGGAAACTCATTCCTTGCCCTCAAGTAACTCACTGTCTTTGTTGCTTGTTTTGTTTTTTGTTTTTGTTTGGGGGAGGAGGGCATTTATTTGTTTATTTTTCACTTGACAAACATGGGAATAAAACCAGCATTTTCACACAGAATAGAAGGAGCAGCCTACATACAAGTAGAGCTTGCTTTTTTAAAGAAATGTTTGTACATTTCCTTTTTCCCCCTGTGCTGAATTCATAGTGGATTTGAGTGTAGGTAGAGTTTGGACTTGGAACACAGTTCAGCCTCTTGTGTTGGGTAGAACTGAGTGCTTGAGTTTTATCTACGTCTAAAGCTATGCCAGAAATCTAGTCAGAAATTTAGTGGCATTTCAACTAAGTGTCGTAATCTATAGTGTTGGATCGAGAGTCAGGAAGAATGAGTTCAGATCCTGTCTTGGACACCTGTGACCCTGGACTTTCTTGTTGTTTCAGTTTCTTTATCTGTTTAATAATAGGGTTGTGAAGATCAAATGAGATAATATATGTAAAATCTTTTGCAAACCTTAAAGGACAACATGCTGATTTAGATAATCATTATCATTATTACAATTATATTGGTTTTCCAAGCTATATTGGCACTTATTTTCCAAACCTATTTCATTATGTAGGGAACTCCTGGTGAGAAAATTCCCTCTACTAATGAAGGTTGTCAACTGTTCTGCTGCTTATATATAGTTTTAGAGACTCTAAAAAGTTAAGTCATTTTCCCAGGATCATAAAGTACTATATGTTAGAGGCCCAGATAGAACCAGATCTTCCTCTCTCTGCCTCTATTATGGCTCCAGGTTGTCCAAAGAACCATAGAAAGTTGGAGGTGAGGGGAAACCCCCGAGGTCACTTAGCTTGTTCAAACTCAAGTAGAAACAAAGACCATTTATCATAACAAGGATCCCTGTACACTTCATATTGACTTAGAAAACCACAAATTAACATTATCTGTGTTCTATCGTATTCTTATTTATTCTTGTCAAATATGTCCCAGTTACATTTTAATCTCGTTTGAGCAACACTCAGGACTGTTGCTGAGGTGGAGGCAGTGGTCAGCAGGCAGCAGGTTTGACACCATTGATTTAGTCCAACCTTTTCATTTGTCAGCTGAGGGACCTGAGGCCCAGAAAGGGGAAATGATTTAGCTGAAATCACATAGCTAAAGAATAGCAGTGTAGGGCCCAGTGCTCCATTCTACTGATTCTCAATCTATTGTACGAAAGCTGCCTCCCATTCTTTTTAAAGCCTTTTTTTTGTAGCAATGCTCATTCTTATCTTATATGCTTCTCACTCAAAACTTCATTCTGACCTCAGAAGGGCCTGATGTACCGAAACCAATTTGTAACATCTTTGGAAATGGATTATTTTGTGTAGACCCTCTAAAAAATAACTTCTCAAGGCATTGTGTGAACCATGGGATTACTAATGCCCCTTGTGCCTAATTCTTGTTCAATAAAAACAGTCTCAGGTCTGTACGCTTATTGACCCAAGCCTTCTTTCATCACCATGTTGTGTCCTTAATCTGTTCTAGGATCTTTGCCATAATCTTATCACTCTAATTATAGCCCCTAAAAATGTGAAATATGTTATATAACTTTCAGAGCTTGTTTGGACTTCTTATAGGCATGCTTATATGGCAGAAAAAAAATTCTTTTAACCTAGAACAAAAGTAATTCATGCTACAATTTTTCCATTTTCTTTAAAACACACACACAGCTTCATCCAAACAAAAGGAAATTAGTAACCAGTTATGCTTAGTTACTAAAATTCTATTAAAATATACTCAAGCCTCAAAGGACAGTTAATGAAACATAGTCTTGGGTTATGATACTATGTAAAGTGTGAAGTAACTGGAGTCATGGCTCTGGAGTAATGAGTTCAAATTCCACTTGGGACACTTAGCAACTGTGTGACCTTTGATAAGTTATGGATCTTCCATGGCCTCAGTTCCCTCATCTGTAAAATGAGGGTGTCAGACTAGATAACCTCTGAGATTGCTTCTACCTTTAAAATCAATGATCTTATGTGTGAGTCCAATCAGGATTGTCCCTGACAGATTGAGGAAAAATAGGTAATGGTTTCTTATATGGAGAATTTGGAAAAGATGTCTTAGAACATGTAAAGACATGCCAAAAATTGTAAGATGAAGAATCTGAAGCCTTTATTTTTGTTAGTCTAGAATATCAGCCTCTTCTTCGGGTTCCCATCAAGGAACTAAGAAGCATGACTCCAGCTGAATTGACTCAGGGCTTTCTGGTCTCTGCTCCTCTGTTAAATTTGCTTCTGTTTGTGCTCCATATAGAAAAGGCATATTGGATCTTATATTTAGAGCTGGAACAGATCTTGGAGGTCAAATAGTCTAGCCCCTTAATTTGTAAAGAAGGAAACTGCTGAGACAGAGGGAAGTGATGTGCCTTTTCTGAGTAGATGAGACTACATTGATATCTGTCACAAGTACATTGATTCAAAGTAAAATCCGGGGTCCTCTGATTACAGATCGTACCCTTCTTTCATTGGATGGCATGCCACATACATAGTAACATTTGTCCATGCATTGTGTCTGGATCTTTATGATTTTTAAATTTTTGGTTTTGACAGGATCTTTATTTTAAAAAAGAAACAACTCTGTTTAGCTAATTTGTTCTCTTTGTCACAAGTGCAAAACAAATGTTGACTTACAATGGGGGACGTTGGCTGCGTTCATTTGGGTTGGCTAGCTTGGTTGGTCACTGTTTCTTGCTAATGTGACTTAACATGGTAATTCAGTTGCTTTATAGGATAATGAAGTTTTTAACCAAGAAATGACCTGTATTGTGGTCATGGGTCTGTGTCTAATCTTGGCCACCTACTATGCAAACACAGTTCAGCTTCTCAGGTGCCTGCCTACTTTATGACCAGAGGCTAAGAGGAAACAAATCAGAAAACACAAATCCTTGTCTTTAAGGAGCTTGTGACTTTGAATCCATGATTCTATAACTTAACCTTACTGAGGAGACGAGGGCATACATGAGTAAGGGCATGGAGCCAGGAGTAGCGGTGGAGGGGAACAATGAGAAGAGAAGAGAGTCAAATGATGGTGGGGACTAAGATTGGATGGATAGGGTTGGTCTAGGTTTTAGAGGGCCTTGGCCTCTAGAAGGAGAGTACCCTTGCCTTTGGTTATATGGCATATTGAGCATGCTTCTGGAGAAATAACTCAAAACATGAGCATCCACTCCACATAAAGAATATCATAAGAAAAGCTAGTAGTTGTTGTTGTTTTAAGTGCATTTAAGGCTTTGAGAATGTTTTAGATTTGTCATATGATCCTCATAACAATTGTGCACATTGACCTGTACTTAGGAAATGTAGAAGTAGCACTGGATTTGAAGTCAGAAGACCTTTGTCTTTCTGAACTTTATAAAATTTGCAAGACCTATTCCATTTGTTTTCTGGGGCTCAGTTTCCTTGTATATCAAATGAGAGTTTGTAATAGATCAGGGGTGGGGAATCTGCCTCCTCAAGTTCACATGTGGCCTTCTAGGTCCTCAGGTACAGCTTTTCGACTGAGTCCAAGTTTTACAGAATAAATTCTTTTATTAAGGGCATTTGCTCTGTGAAGTTTGGATTCAGTCAAAGGGCTGCGACTTGATGACCTAGAGGGCCACATATGGCCTTGAGGCTGCAGGTTCCCCACCCCTGGACTAGATAATTACAGTACCTGGTAACCCTAAGTCATTTATTTGCTAACAATTATTGAAAGGGAAAAAGAAAAATTTCTAGATGAAATGTCTCTTATCACCTCCTCAGAAGAAAGTAGAGAAGCTTTAAATTTTTAAATTTTAAATTTTTTAGGATATATGAAATACCTGATGCTTAAGATCTCTGCCTTCTGAGGTCTAGGGAATAAATATGGCCCCATAGTATGGAACTGGTATATTCATCATCAGAGGGTAAGAGAGAGAGGGCCTCAACTGCCTATTGAACATTTTTTTACAAAATGTCCCAGAGACATCTCAAATTCATGTCTAAAAAATAGAATTCATTATCTTTGTTTTCCACCTGCTCCCTGCCCCATTCTTCCCTTTTCCTAACTTCTCTATTTCTGTTTTTCCTACTGCCATTCTTCTAGTCACCTGGTTTCATGACCTAGGAGTCATCCTTGATTTTTCCCTCTTTCTCTCCAGCAATATCAAATTAGTTGCCAAAACTTGTCATTTCTCCATCTATAATATTTTTCATATTTCCTTTTCTCTCCACTTACGCAACCACTGTTGTGGTTTGGGGTACTGGGAACCCTGAAATGCAACGGTACAGGGGTTCTGCCTGGAAAGAATTTGACCACTCAAGCCTTCTTTCAGTCAAAGTAGAGAGGTTTATTTGTGATGCCAATAGAAGTGATTCTAAGTGAATCTGAGCAATTTAATGGGAGTAAAATTGGTACTTATATACAAGAAAAGACATTGAGAAGATCTGGATGGGATTAAGGAGTGGCAGGTAGCCTGAAGTGGGCCAGATGCTGGACAGTGAAAGGAGTTAACTGAAGAGCAATTAAAAGGATTATTGAGTATCTAGGTAGCCTGGGATGGGCAGGATCCCTCAGGTAAAATGCCAGGGACTGAATTGTATGGGGGGGGCGAAGTTCAGGAGCTTTTAGGGGTCCAGGCCCCAAAGACTTGGTCTTTTCCTTTAGCAGTGGTTCTCAACCTTCCTAATGCCACAACCCTTTAATACAGTTCCTCATGTTGTGGTGACCCCCGACCATAAAATTATTTTCATTGCTACTTCATAACTGTAGTTTTGCCACTGTTATGAATCTCTCTGATATGCAGGATGTATTTTCATTGTTACAAATTGAACATAACCCATAGGTTGAGAACCGCTGTTTTAGAGGTTCAGGTGCCATAACCACATCACCACAACCAGTATTGGCCCTTATCCCCTCTTACCTGGACTATTGAGAAAGCCTCCTAATTAATATATCTGCTTCTAGCCTCTAGCCTCTCTAATCCATTGTCCATTCAGCTGCCAAATATATATTCCTTTAGAGCTTGGGGTTGACCAGGTCACTACTCTGTTCAGTGAATTCCAGTGGCTTCCTCTTACCTCTAGCCCAGTGCCTTTTAGCCTGAGGTCTGTGAACTTGGTTTTTGGTTTTTTTTAGTTTTTAGACTCTTTTAATTGTTACCCTCATTTTATATTTCTTTTTTAAAAAATATTTAATTTTTAATTTATGAAATAAAACAAGTATTTCTCTAACATAGTCTAATAAAAAAAAGATGATTGCCTTTGAAAGTGTAGATTTATTATGTGTAACTTGGGATTCCTTTTAAATATATAAGAAAGTTAAAGTTATCATGTAAATCCCTTATTTTTTCTGACTGCTTTATTATAATTGGTTTCATTTGTAATCTGATATGTTTTGTTTTTATGCATTTAAAAGCACAAAAATGAGAAAGGCTTCACTAGATTAGCTGGTCTTGGACAAAATGCAGACTTCTCCATTTGTCATTTAAAATCCCTTCATGGCCTGGCTTTAGACTACCTTTCCTTCCTTATTTCAAACTGTTGTCCTCATACTCTACATTCCTCCAAACTGGTCAGCTCGCTGTTCTTCCTCTGCAGTATTCCATCACCTATCTCCATGGTTTTTTGCTCTGGCTGCCCACTTGCCTGGAATTTATCCATTCAGCCCCTTCCTCTTAGAATCTGTTGATTCCTTCCAAGGCTCAGCTCATTGCTACCTACTACATAAGATCTTTTCTCCTTCTCTGTCCCCTAATCCTGACCAATACCAGAGCCCCAATACCCCCTCCCCCAAATAACTTTATATTTGCTTTGTGTTGTATCTTTGTGTAGACATTTTGTTTTCCTCCAATAGAATGTAAACCTCTTGAGGGCAAAGATGGTTTCATTTTCGTTTTGGTATGCCAAGTCCTTAGCACAGTATCTGGCCCAGAATAAACACTTAATAAGGGCTTATTTAATTAGTGAACAAATATTTTCAACTCTATTGATTGGGACCTTGCATTATTGGCTATATAATCTCCTTGAAAAACCTTCCGGTCACTTTATCCTTTCTTCTTTATCTCCCACTGCTTTGAACTTGGGCTGTCCATCCCAGCCCCTTTGATAGTCCCAACATACTTAGTCATTTCTCCATTTTTAATCTGGCAGTGAGGAAAAGGGAAGGGCAGGGAAGAAATCATTACACGGAAGAGCAGCAGTCAATGCCAGGAGGGTGTGTTTGTGAAGAGCACAAGTAGGAAAGGAAGGAAAAAATGTCATTTTTAGAGGGAAAAAAGGGAGCAAAGAAGAAGCTAAATCAGCAGATTTATTTATCAATCATCATGTGGTCCTGAGTTAAATTCTGAGGAACCAATTCAGTTTAATTCAGTCCTTATTATGTGCTGTGCTGTGCTGTGCGTTGAGGAAATAAGAAAAAGAATGACAGTCCCTGCCCTCAAGGAGCTTATAATCTAATAGGGGAAAACCAAGAAAAGCAGAAGACACAGTTTTTGCTCTACTTGGAGTCATTTAGATTCTGCCGTTTGGAAAAGCAAACTCAAGGCATATTCAAAGAGCGAGATTCCTTATATTCTAATATATCATTAAATCAGAAAGATCTTTGGAAGAATTTCCTTCCTGGAATATCTGCTCCTATTTCACTCTGTGACCTTAACCTTTCTGTGTCTTTTTTCTTTATCAATAATAGTGAGGGTCAAGTGAGACAGTGAATGTGAAAGAATGCCCAAAACAAAGTGGAAGAATTTCTCATTAATGCCCATCCCTCACCCTGCCCGCTGACTGTGATTGCTCAGTCATGATTGGAAATGATATGGGCTGAGCTCGGCACAGAGAAGCAGCCCAAGGTCATGATCTTTCTAGATTCAAGGCCAGCAGAGGAAGAGTAGTAATGACAACACAGTAATAGTAAAATAGTAATAATAACAGTCCAATGAAATATTAGCTATTGAACATCAATATTCATCAATATCAATAAAATAAACAATAACAATAATAATAGTACTGAGATAATAATAGTAGCAGTATAATAACAGTAATAGTGACAGTAAATAATAATAGTAACAGTAAAATAATAATAGTAATAGTAAGATAGGAAGTAATAAGAATAATAATAATAGTAATAGCATTTATATCGTGCTTTAAAGTTTTCCAAGCATTATGTATATATGTTCTCTCATTTAATCCTTCTAACAACTCTGGGAGGGAGGCACTATTATTATCCTGATACTTATCCCAATTTCTGTTGAGAAAGCAGGCAAATAGAGGTCAAATGACTTGCCCAGGGTCATAGAGCTACTAAGTGTGTGAGGCAGAATTTGAACACAGGTCTTCCTGACTCCAAGTCCAGTGCACTTACTTACTGGCTCACTTCATTAATAATAAACCATTTATATAAGGTCTTCAAGGTATCCAAACTATTTTCCTTGTAACAACCCTCTGAAGGAGGTGGTAAAAACATTATTATCCCCATGTTATAGACGAAGGAAATGATGCTCAGAGAGGTCCCCTGTTAATAAATATGTTAAAGGTGAGATTTAAATGCATCTCCCTGGACCTTCCAGCTTGTTGCTTTTCCCACTACTCCTCGTTGCCTCCATGGAGCTCAGCACAGGAAAAAACGGGCAATTCCACCTATGTTGTTTTGATCTTTCCCATCCAATGGTGACCCTTTTCCAGTCAAAATTGGTGAATGAAGGAGCCCCCTCCCCCCAATCCGTGTTTTATGGGTGCCTTGGGACCTTGGTGGAGGGGTGAATCACATTTCTATTCAGCTCTATTTTATTCATAACTTAAATGAAGGCACAGGTAGATGACAGTATATAGGAGGAATGAATGGATGAACTTAATGAATCAGGATATGCCAGGACCTCAACAGATTAGAACGATAGTTCTGAGCCTAGTCAGATGAAATTTAAAAGGGATGAATGTTAATCCCTACACCTGGGTTCAAAACCTCAGCTCTATAAACACCAGATGGGAGGAGTCATGACTTGACACTAGTGCAATCCATGACAAAAATTTAGAGGGGGTGGGGTGCGGTTAATTGACTACAAGATCAGTGTGAATCAGCGATCTGGCATGGTAGTCAAAAAAACTAATATAGTTTTAGGTTCTCTTGTGTTGTTCAGCTGTTTTCAGTCATGTTTGACTCTTTGTGACCCCATTTGGGGTTTTCTTGGCAAAGATACTGGAGTGGTTTGCCATTTCCTTCTCCAGCTCATTTTATATATGAGGAAAATGAAGCAAACAGGGTTAAGTGACTTTCCCAGGGTCACATAACTATTATGTATCTGAATCCAGATTTGGATTCACTGACTCTATGCTAGGTGCTCTCTCCATTGTTTCACCTCACTGCTTAATTCATATTATCCAGAACAAAGGAGGTGATGATCCTGTTGTATTCTGCCCAGGTCAGACCACATCTGGAGAGTTGTTTTCAGTTCTGAGCATATCTTAGGAAGCATATTGACTAATTGAATGGAATTCATTTCGGGGGAATATACTTAAAAGTAGACTGAGATGCTCAGAGGTCTCAAAACCACACCTTATGAGTCTTACTTGAAGAAACCAAGCTTACATAGCTTGGAGAGCTGAACTTTGGATGGAGGAGGTCTGATTACTGTCTTCAAATCTTTGAAAGACTGTCATATGTAAGAGAGATTAAATCTGTTTTGCTAGGTCTCATAGAGAAGAGCTAGGAGCAGTAGGTTGAAGTTGTCTAGATCCTCAGTATACAGGTATATAATTTCCAAAAATTAGAGTTGTCTAGAAATGAAATGGGCTATCTTAGAAGTGTGGCTACTCAAATTCCATTGAGTCCCATAGTCCAGCTCTTCATTCTCAGAACTGGAGAAATTTTTTTTAAAGCCTCCAAATAAATAATAGGGAATGGAAAAAAAAAGAAGCATGACCAAGGAACTTCATGGGGCAACTGGGTGCCTCAGTGGATAGAGCACTGGGCTTGGAATCAGAAAGACTGATCTTCATGAGTTCAAATCCAGCCTCAGACACTTACTGTGTGACTCTGGACTTAACCCTGTTTACTCAGTTTCTTCGTCTGTAAAATGGCAAACCACTCTGATATCTTTGCCAAGAAAACGCCAAGTGGGTCACAAAGAGTTGAACATGACTGAAACACCTGAACAAGAACAACCAAGGAACCTCAAACCCATTAAGACTGAAAAGAAAAGAACAAGAAAATGACCAAGCATCCAGGGCAAGGGGGGGAATCTTAATGATAAAGAAGTACTGTAAATGAAAAGAATTTAAAGAGAAGTCACCAAAAGGTGGGGGAAAAACCCAATAGTTTCAAAAATGGCTCAAGAAATGAAGCTGAGCATAAGTCACATCAGGTTTGATAATAAATGTTTTAAAGGAAACGAGGGGGAGGACTGGGCATTGCTCAAGAAAGATATGGTGTCAGTAAAGTGAGATTTGGCTATAAGATAGGTACCACCCAGAAGTGGTTTTCCCGTGACAAAGGTCATCGAGTTCAAGACCTTGGAAGGAAAAGGTAGAGTATCTCCGTGGTCTTGAACTCAATGACCTTTGTCACCACAAAAATCCCCCAGAACCACCCGCACCCCATTCAGTATTGAAGGGGCACCATGTATCAGGCACATGGATCCTTTAAGCCTCTGTTGATAGAAAATGCCTAGAGATAGGGAAGCAGAAGAAGGGGACAGTATGTACCAGATTGGTCTAAAGCCCTTTACACACACATTTTGCAATCAATAGTGGGTCCAAGCCAGAGTCCAATCCTCAGGGAGCTGAGCTGGTTTATTCTCTCCCCTGTTAATCTCCCCTGAAAATTTCCTAGGAAATTCCTCTGGTCCAGGGAAACATCTGGAAGTTCACACACCTGCTGCCTGTGCTGCTAACTCAAGCCTTCAGGAACCTGTGGTGTAGGCTTTTATCATTCAGCCACAAATTCCTTCCACTCCTGCCTCTTATGTGATGCCTTCTGTTCCTACATTGCTGAGAATCAGGCCACAGTATCTAATCCTGGATTCAGTGCTCTTTCTTATCTTGCCCACTGATGTTACTCCATATAGATATGTTACCTGTCCTTGACTTAGCTTCTGTAAGAGTAAAGACTGTTTTCTACTGGGGCAGCCCCCACTCCCAGTGCTGAGCCCACCATAAGCATGCATGAATACAAATTTTTTTAAATTGGACTTTGGTAGTTGGCTTTCCCATTTTGCTAAAAGCCCCTGGCTGAGAGTGAAAGAGCCGAGGTGAGTTAAAAAAATTTCCATGTTTAGCAGCTGAGAAAACCATTTCAGAAAAGTTTAACCATTTCATTACTGAGTCATCCATAGAGAACTTCAGGTGATGTCATGGCCTCATCATACACATCCCCAGTCCATAAAGTCATGGCCTTTCAATTATATTGACTTTATGGCACTTGAAATTTCTGATGAGCTCTTTGTGATCATTCACTTTATTAAATCTGAGTGAACAATATTCCTTGGAATCCCTGAGCCATGAGAAAGCTGCTTTATTTGCCAAGCCGTTCTGACATGCCTGCTGGGTGGTACACCTAGGCTCCAGCGCCCCACTCATTAAAAAGTGTCTAATTTCTATAATCACCTCAGAGTTTAATGGGTTTAAACCACGTGGGTTGCAGTGGAAAGAAAATATTATTTCTGGTCTTTTATTTCTTTTACATACACACACACACGCACGCACGCACGCACGCGCGCACACACACACACACACACACACACACACACATGCACGCCCCCCCGCCCACTTGCAGTCTGGATAGATTTAGAAGACATTAGGTATGACCTTAAGAGTTGGAAAGAAAAAAGAGGTGTGGCAATGTTTCATTTTCCCCTCTTGCCTGGCCCTGGCTGGAGTTCTCAGGTCAACAGAGGGCTTGTTCAGTACAATAATAGCAAGCTAGCATTTATGTAGTATTTTAAGGCTTATAAAGTGCTTTTCAAATATTATCTCATTTTGTCCTTACACTAACCTTTGGAAGTGGGTGTTATTATTATCCTTGCTTTTGAGATGAGGAAACTGAGGCAGATAGTGGTTTAGTGACCCTGCCCCAAGGCATAAAGCTACTAAGTGTCCAAGGCTCGACTTGAACTTAGGTCTTCCTAGCTTCCAAATCCAGGACTGTATCCACTGTGCCTTGTGTGACCTTGGGCAAGTTACTTAACTCCAATTGCCCTGCCTTCCCCTCTCCAATAAAAAAAAGGAAGAAAGGAAGAAAGAAAGGAAGAAAGAAAGAAAGATAGCCTCCCCAGAAAGATAGTACTTCTCAAGCCTGTCAGGACCATGAAGAAAGTCCCTCTACCAATGCAAGTGAGTACCTTCAATGAAGTCCAGGACTTACACTCTCTCTCTTTCTCTCTCTCTCTCTCTCTCCGTCTCTTTCTATCTCTCTCTTCATTTTTATCTATCCATCTCTCTTTCTTCATCTCTCTATCCATCCACCTTTCTATCTATCCATCTTTCTCTTTCCTCTATCCATCTCTCTATCTCTCCTCTTTCTCTTTCTCCATTTCTACCTATCCATCTCTCTCTCTCTTCATCTCTCTATCCATCCACCTTCCTATCTATCCATCTTTCTCTCTCTCTCTCTTTCTCTCTCTCTCTTTCTCTGCAAGGCACTAAATTTATTCAAATAAGAAAGAGAAACTTGGTAATGGCCCCTGGTGATTGAAAGTAGGAGACCAAAAATTGATACCTGCAAAGCTTGAGGTATAATCCTTTAGGTATAACACTTTTATTCTAAATGTTCCTCAACTCATACTTCCTAGGGAAGGTACTGTGGCCTTTCTCTTGCTTAAGATTCTGAAAAAAGGAGTCTGAGACTTGAAGATTTCTTTCCCCATCTCTATCCACAGCTGTTGTAAACCTGGGGCTTATTGTCACCTCTCTGGGATTCTGAAGCAAGGGGCTCAGTGCCATGTCCTAAGCAATTTATAAAGGGCTCCAGCTTCCTGAGGATAGAGAAGAGCCAGTAGATTTCATGAAATTTTATTGGCAGCAGGAAGGCTGCCCCAGAGGAAGGTTATAATTTATTTCTGCAAGCATATCAGAAAGTGTGGGAAGTGTGCTCAGGGTGACATCTCCTTTTGCATAGTGTACAGAATTCCTCTACTATAATTTAGAGATGGAGTCCTAGAATCAGTGAATTATTAGGCCTGAAAAGAAAGGGGAAGGAAAAGAAGTTGAGTTTCATTTATCAAATAGAAGTATTCTTTACTGGAAATCAGATGTTCTCACAATCCCTGGCTTTACATATCCCTGCTCTTCTGCAAAATTGCACTTAAAATGCTTCTCCTCCAGGAAACTTTCCCTGACTAATACAGCTTCAATTCAGTTCAGTTCCATTCAAATCAATAAATATTAAATGCCTCTTATGTGCAAGGCACTGTGCTGGCCCCTACAGATGCCAAGGAAAAGATAAAGGACAGTTGCTACCCTCCAGAAGCTTACATTCTACAGGAGGCATCCATAACACAAACATGTATCAGTGTAAGTAGAAAGTGATGGGGCAAAGGGGAGCCCTAGACAAAACAGCCTATCTAAGAAAGGAGAGAAGACACAACTTCCCCTCATTGATCAGAAGCTTTGTAAGGGCTCTGTCCTTCATATATGAATGTATGTTTCCTTCCTTCCTTCCTTCCTTCCTTCCTTCCTTCCTTCCTTCCTTCCTTCCTTCCTTCCTTTCTTTCTTCCTTTCTTCCTTTCTTTCTTCCTTTCTTCCTTTTTTTTTATTGGAGAGGGGAAGGCAGGGCAATTGGAGTTAAGTAACTTGCCCAAGGTCACACACCTAGTAAGTGTTAAGTGTCTGACATCAGATTTGAACTCAAGTCCTTCTGACTCCAGGACTGGTGCTCTACTCAGCACACCACCTCGTTGCCCCTGTGTTCTTTCTTACCAGCTAGAGTGTTAAGTAACCAAGTACTCCATGGTGTTAGGAAGACTTTAAGTGATACTGATGTTCATCCAAATGAGTGATCACTTTATAAATGATATATGGTATGGTAAGATTTGCAAAACACTTTACACATATTATCTTATTTGATTCTCACTACAAACCTAGGATGTGGGCACTAAAATTATCCCTATTTTACAGAAGAGAAAACTAATGCAGACAGAAGTATGACTTTCCCAGGATCACACAGCTATTAAGTGTCTGAGGTTGGATTTGAACTCAGGTCTTCCTGACTCTGCATCCAGTACTCTCTCCACTATCCCACCTAGCTACTTCTATTGATGGTCATTCCAGAGGTGATCAGAAGTTTTGATGAAATTACAGGAAAAAATGATAGGATTATTGATATGGAGCTAGAAGAGACTTTGGATATCTCCTCTAAGTCTAGCTCTCTCATTTTCTGAATGAGGAAACTAAGGCCTTAGAAGGTAAAATAACTTATCTAAGGTCATACAAGATAGCAAGAGTCAGAGCCAGGATCTGAACCCAGGTCTTTTGACTCCAAATGCAGTACCGTTTCCATTGTACAGTTGTGTAGCTTTTGATGGAAAGAAGGCCATGGAATTAATTTATGGAATTAAGCATTTTGTCACAATCTTTTGAATTATAGCTATGTATTTGAAGAACGTATTGTGGTGTGTTGAGCTTTGTTTTCAGGCCTTTCAGAGGCATTGACTTTTGCATCAGACCTGATGATTGTGTTTGGAAATTCCACATCAGGGGAAGCATTTCTGTTTTTTCAAGTTGAGGTCTCTGTAGGCATCATTTTTCATTAACTTTGAATATAATTTGGGGTGTTTTGGTGCCAAACTTTGCCCATTGTGCTTAAATACAGAGACATGGCATTGAGTTAGGGAGGTAGGTAACATTAGGAGGAGGAGGCTGAAATTGCAGGAAGAGCAGCCTTCTGACCCAAACCTCATAGTCACCATCTTTATACTCTGAGACAGGCCTGGAGAGAGGGGCCCTGATGTCAGCAGAAGCTATAAGCAAGCCTTGCTTCTCCTCTACTGGGCAGGGGAATCATGGTATTTGACCCTTCCATCCTTCCTTCCTTCCTTTTTTCCTTCTTTCCTTCTTTCCTTCCTTCCTTCCTCTCTTTCCTTCCTTCCTTCCTTGCAAAGGCTATTATATTTCCATTTTTTGGATGAGAAAATAAAAAATCAGAAAAGATTAAATGATCTTGCCTAAATTAGATAAAATAGTGGCAGGGTAAGGATTAGAACCCAGTCCTCTTGTTTTATTTCTTGATTATCTCATTGTGTAACACTGCCTCAAAGAACACTCCTTCCTGTCCCTTTCCACCCCCATTCACACAGAGTTCCTTGTCTATTCTAATAAGAGCATGTAATCCATATATGTACAGTGTTTAGAGTATCATGATAGATGACCTAAAATGTTATTCTTAATCTCAGACAATGTATAAATGTAAGTCATGTATACATTTAGCTTTCATAGAAACTTAAAAATTGGAAGGAACTTTCAATGTCAGCTAATCCAGCCTCCAACCCATTGAAGGGTCCCTTTTGCTTGAACACCTCTGGAGACGGAAAGATCACTACCTTATGAAGCAACCTCCCGCATTGTTAGATATTAGCAATTTTCAGGAAGTTATTCCTTATATTGATTTGAAATCTGTCTGTCTGGAATGCTTCGCCATTGATCTCTACTCTCCCAGGCCACACAGAATGAGTCTCCGGGCTTATGTCTTTTTGTTTTTATCTTTAGATGAGAAGCCCTGAACAAGCTGCTGAATTTCCCTGAGCCTCAGGGTCCTCCCCCATGAAGTGGAATCATAATAGCTTTACTGCTTACCTCCCAGGAATGTTGTTAGGGAAGTGCTCTCTCAAACAAAGCTCTCTAGAAATAGGTCCACTAGCATAATTAGTCGTATTCCACAAGTCTGCCATTTACACCGAGTTGGGCTTGTTATTGGGACCTGACTTCAAATCCCATCTCTGACACTTATCTGTGCAAGTGTTTGCACTCTACAAGCCTCAAGCAATTCCCGAGAACTTCTTTGTCAGTTAGCAAGCTTGCCATTTCCCACCTTCTCATAGTCTTGGGGGTACCTTAGCCTCCTCAGTACTTATGCACAAGGATTCTTTGTTTCTAGGTTTTGAACATCTTCATGTCTTTCATCCTCCTCCTTATCAGAGTCCCTTCACCACTGTATTAGCTCTTTTCTGATTTCACTGTTTTGTCAATGACTCTCTTAAAACATGGTGCCTGGAAATGAACATAGTAGGACCTGACCAGCCACCGTTGATGATTTCAACATACTGCTGCCTCAATAAGGTGTTCTGTATACCCAATATTGGCCTTAAAACACATAATAAACCCTCACTATAATTATATATACTGGCTTCAGAGCCTTCCTTCTTTCCTCTTCTCAATAGCATTATTTGACTTAAGGACAAAGTTGTTTACTGGTGTGGATTTAGGGAGTTGGTAGAATATTTTTTAAATTTTCTCCTATATTGTTACTATTGCTTAAGGCCTCAATAGGGCATTGTAAAGAGGTTTTTGGTTACATCCTCTGCCTTCCCCTCCACTCTAATGCCATAGGAGTCATCTAGGGAATTTATATGTTACCCTTCTCCTACCACAGCCCCAAGGAATAGGAAGTAGAGGCAGGAATTATTCAATTCCTTGTTAGAAAGCACACTAGGTTAGCGATCTGAAAACTTAGCTTTTTGCTGCATGTCTGCCACTACTTGGCTGTGTGATCTTGGTAAAATTCTTTGTGTCTCAGTTTCTTCATCTGTAAGATGATGAGGAGTGAATTCAGGGCTTTTGTTCTCAACCAGGGTCTGTGAAGTTCTTGTTGTTTTAATACTTTGATAACTGTATTTGAATGTAATTGGTTTCTTCTATAATCTCATGTAGTTTGTTTTATGCATTCAAAAAACTTTATTCTTATTTCAAAGCAGAAGGACCCCATAGGTTTCACTGATTTTTTCCAAAGAGGTACATGATACAAAAAGTGTTTAGAACCCCTGGTCCAGGGGTGGGGAGCCTGCAGCCTTGAAGTCACATATGACCCTCTAGGTCCTCAAGTGTGGTGGCCCTTTGATGGAATCTGATTCAGTCAAAGGGTCACACTTGAGGACCTAGAGGGCCACATGTAACCTCTAGGCCATAGGTTCCCCCACCCATTACCTGGACTAAGATCTCTTCTCGGTCTAAGAAGTTTCTGATCCCATCTGCCCCCTTCTCCATTTCTCCCCTTTATCCTTTGTCCATATTATTCCATCTCCTTCATCTCTTCCCCCCATGTCCTTGCCCCTCTTAGCCTATGCTAATGAAACTATAGATCTCACTTTCTACTTCTCAGAGTGTTGGGCACAGTTGGAGTTCAGTAGGTCCAGATTTTGTATCTGATAAATGAATCAGGTTCTCTTGCAGTGAACTCAAGTCCCCTTGAATGTGGTAAACCCCTTTCAATGTACAAAACTTCTGTGTGGGTGTGATATAAATATCCTGTGTTCCATCCCAGCCGCACATGGCATGGGGCAGGTCAGGACAGGAGGACTTCAGATGGCCACCCCCATCCATCCGGCCCTTGTCTTCAGCAACCTGGAGTGGGACTGGCGGCCATCCAGATAGACAGTCATTGTGTGGAGATGGAATGAAATGTTTCGGAAGGAACTGGCTCATTGTCCAGGATGTTAAATATTTATTTGGCCAAACAAAACTACATTGAAAGAAGGCAAAAGGTCTGAGCTTCAAAATTTACAGACCAGGGTGGGAGAAGAGAAGAGTGGGGAATGGAGTCAGGAGGGGGAAGTGTTTTTTGCAGAAAGGTGGGGTTGATACTTTGAAATGAGTAAACAAGCTCCACAAATCGCCTGTGGACTGTGTGTTGTGTTCTACATCCGAGATGTACAAATTCAACTGAGCTTTCAGTTGGGCAGATGTTCCAGGGTATTTTTCAAAGGCTGTGAGTTTCCTTAGGTTTAAAAGCACTTTGTTCTGTCACCTTAAAATAACATTCTAACCTAAGTAAAATACCACATGTGCCTCTTTTGCAATACTGTTGTTGTTGTTGTTTTTTGGGGGGGGAGGGGTGTTGCATCACTTTTAACTAGGAAAGTTTTCATTTGCCCAGTCAGTAGGACCTTTCTCAAGAAGCTTTATAGAATCTATAGGTTACAGGATGCCTGGTGATTTTTTTTCTCTCACTAGTCCTTTATGGATCCCTGATTCCATAAAAGATGGCATGCTTTGTGCAGTAGCCTTCCAATGGCACAAAGGCATACCAAACCCATCTGATTCTGAATTTTCAAACTTCCAGGCTGTTGTGATCTCTGTGGGTTTGACATCCTGGTGACTTCAGTGAGCTGCCATGTCAGGAGGTCCCAGAGATGTTTGGTCTTTTCATGTTTTCAAGCTGACTTAAGAGGCAGACTTACTGTCTGCCACATTCACATGCCTCAACATTTCCAAAACCTAGCAGAAAATTTGAGCCACACACATACTCACCATTTGGAAGTCATCCATTTAAAACTAATATTTAGATTTGTTCCCAGTCAACAAGTTTGAAGTCAATGAATATTTATTAATCACCTACTGTGTGCAAAACCCCATTCTAGGTGCTGAGGGTCATACAAAGTTGAGACAACCCATGGTTGCTACACTGAGGGAATTTATAGCATCACTGAAAACTGATGACGCAGAGAAGCAGTGCTGTCCAAATCTTATTTGACTTCCTTTCCCCTGCCAGGGAAATGATCTTTGGATTGGAAAGGATACAACAAAAATGACTATTAGGGAGTTGATACGCACGATCAGTAGGGAGTTAGAAAGAGTGCACCTAGTAGCCGTTGATGAATTCAAATCACCAGGCTCAGTTGACCCTCATCACAAGGTACTGAAAAAAAAAATGGTAAATGTGACCCAGGAGCCACAGTCAGTGATCTGGGAAAGATGGAGAATAGAGGATGATACTGCAAGTTGAAAGAAAGGCAAACATACAGATTTTCAAAAAAAAAAAAAAAAGAATGGATTCTACAAACTAGAAACCATTCAACTTGACTGATTTCTGGCAAAATTCTAGAAAACATTATTAAAGGGGTGGCTATTGATTGTCTAGAAAGGGGAACAGCAATGGCAGAACGTCAACATAGGTGAGTCAAGTTGACGACATGGCAGATTAACATTACTTCCTTTTGTGACAGATTACTACAGTGGTAGGTAAACCAAAGTGTAGTCTAATCTAAGAGGAAATGTAATAGGGATAAATATAAGTACCTTCATCTGGATTCAAAAGATCTACTTTACAAGGAGATGGAGGTAGAGAAGATCTGACAAGGCACCGGTTGTCAATGCTATTGGGTTTTCTGCCTTCAAGATCATTTGTTGTTGTGTTTTTCATTTATTTAGCAGCTGCAGAGAGTTATTGTGTCCTGGTTATGTGCAAGGTGCTATGAGCCGATCTCTTCCCCCAGTCTTTATTTAGAAATGAAAGTAAGAATTTAGTAGAGCTTATATAGTTATCAATCCTGCTTTCCAACATGGGCATATATCTCTACAGGCATCTGGTGCTTTTTGCTGCACTGAAAATTACATCAGAAAGTAAAATGTTGAAAAACATCATTTTTACCTCTACAGTGAATGCCCTGAATGATTCACAGTTACGTTCTTTTGCTCTCATATGATGATCCTGTATTGGCAAAGTTAAATGATACCTGAGGTTATGTGGGGCCCCAAACTGACAGTGAGATTCTGAAAGTGATGAGGGAGTCAAGGCCCCAAAGGAGGAGTATTTTTTAGCTGAATTTTTGAGTGGATTGGTAAAACTCAAGGAAGTAAAAATTAAACTCCTTTTGAAAGAGATCCATCTTCTTGACTTCTGTGTAATTAACTCTGTTGTACACTGTGGGGAACCACAGTGACTGTTCCCAGTCTTTTAAATTTTTTTCTCTTCAAGCTTCCCATATTTTCTCTTCTGAAGACTTTGCCTCATACAGTTTTGAAAAATTGGGGGACATTTACTGTGAGTGCCTTCTTTTCTCCTCTATTCCTCACAACCCCTTGAACATCATTCTCCCATCTTTCTTCCTTAACTCCAATTTCTGAGAAAGAGGCGGTCTTTCTTCTTGCCAAAGAATGAAAAGTTGGACTCTGCCCCAAGGAACAAGGTTGAACCATATGGTGGCCTTGAGTGAGAGACAGCACATTACCAATAAAATATTTTAAAGTCAAAGCAATGTTAAAAACTATTATAGAAGTTTCTTCTATACTATTATAGAAGCAATAATTGCTACTAAAGAATGTGAATGAGTCATGTAGAGGCAGTGGGGAATGTCCAGTGGACACTTGTGATCTGGGTGGCTAGGTGGCTTGATAGTGCATAAAGTACCCACCTTGTCAGGACAACTGAGGTCCCAGAGTTAAAATATGAAGTCAGACACTAGCTGTATGACACTGGGCAAGTCACTTAACCCTGTTTGCCCCCATTCCTCATATATAAAATGAGCTGGAGAAAAAAATGGTGAACCACTCCCCTATTTTTGCCAAGAAAACCCCAAATGGTGTCATGAAGAGTCAGACATTATTGAAAAACAACTGAAGATATTCTTAAAATGTCAAGAGAATTTGAGGAAGGCTCCCAGAGTTTTGGATAGATAATTTGTGAAGGACTGAGGGATTTACTGGAAAATGTGGGTAAGAGTCATACAACAACACATTGACTGGATCACAGATTGTTTAAAGTATAGAAGCAAAAGAGGAGGGGGATTATCATGAGGAGGAAAGATTGCCCAAATTTCCATCTTAGCAATGTGCTTATTTTAATTAGCAAGATCTTAAGTCTGAACCAGTAGCAGAGAACTGAGGACAAGCTCATAGGCTCTGGGAGATAGGATCAGATAGACAGAGCAGGAAGGGACCTTGGAGGGCTAGGCTTTTCTTTTTCAAATAAACACATAGCTATGATTCCACTTCTTGATGGCTTCCACCCACCCCTTTCAACAGCTGAAATAATTTTTGAATTTTTCTTTGCTTTTTGGTCACATCTAAAGACATGTTTTCATGGACTTGGCTCTGAAAAGCCCACCTGATGGGCGATGGGACCAGTTTTTGGGAAAAGGCATTGGAGGTTGTGTGAATCAGTCAGGACTGTTTGTTTGTTTTTCCTCTGAGTTTGAAAAGAAAAGTGAAGGATGCTCCCAGGACACTGAGGGTCACCTGTGGTCATCTTTAAACAGCTCAAGGAACATCATTTGCATAGTTTTCTAGACCAGTTCTTCATCATTCTTGCCTTTTTAATTTTTTTTTCTATTGAAGCATTCTTAATAGTGATTCCTTCTCTGCCTGTATGGGTTTAGGATATTTCCCTCTGACTGACTTATGATTCCTTGTTCTGAATTTTCTGTAGAGCAAATACGCAACCATTAGAAATAGACACAGAAAACCCTTTTGTCTCTCTTTCTAGACCAGGGGTGGGGAACCTGTGGCCTCGAGGCTATTGTTCTAGCCTATGGATGCTGTTCATTTCAGTACATTTTGGGTCCCAGGATCTTGCAGCATCTGTAATCTTCTAGACCTGAATTTTAAAATTGTCTTTTGGATTATCATGTGTATTTACTTCTTTCCTTCAGTAAATAAGGCATTTATTAAGAGTTAACTGAATGCCTGGCATTGTACCAGGCAGGGGGTATGCAGCCAGAAGCAATTAAGTCTCTGACTTCATGAAGTTTATATTATAATGGAATAAGATTACACAAAAGGGGAGCTGAAAGGTGAGGGGGTACATGTGAGTCAGCCTGGTGTGGCATAGACTAGGATAAGGGTATGGAGCTTGGCCTAGATACCAGCAAGAGAAGACAAATTAGCCTATTAGAGCTGAGAAACCTAGGAGAAGAGATCAAGTTATTGGTAGGGAGAAGGAAGAGGCGATGATCTGAGTGGAGAAGAAGCACCTCTTTGACACCATAATTAAATATAAGAATATTAGAAAATGATTATTTCTATGAATTTCAGTTAATAAAATTCCTCCCAACACTGAATTAACTACAAAGCCTTCTGTCTTGACAGAAAAAGTCTCACAAAAGTACCCTGCTAGGAATCTACTGAATAGAAAGCAGGTTGTAATCAACCTTTCTGACATCTTTACTCTTCATTCCACCTCTCCCCCCCCAAAAAAAAATTAAACCGAAAAGACTTGTTCCTGAGCCTGTAAATAACCAAGAGAACTCTCCTTCCATTTTTTAATGGATTTTCATCTGTCAGGGACTCTTCTAGGATTGAGGCCCACTGTAAAGGGAAAGCCCTTGGGTTTCATAGAGAGTTCACTCTTTCCCTTCCAGTGAGTCAACCCTTCCCAGGGACTTGTTTATACAACCACCCTGGTTGAGGCTCACCCTATTAGAGGAATGTGCTTGGGATTGCTAGAAGATTGAGGATTCATCCTTCTGGTGAGACTCACTCCCGCAAGGATCTGTGTAGTCTCACCGATTTATAGCCTATCCTAGAGTTGAGCAACATATGACCCCTCTCAATAGGGGGAAGAACTGGGCATTGCTATGGGGTCATCCCCTTTCCCTGGACCTGCAGGGTCTAAATACTTCCCAGTCATTGTGGAGGCTAAGGTCTAGGTTTGAATCTCTGCATCATGGCTCTCTTAATGGTTGTTCTTTGTCTCCAGCTCCTCTTTGGTCCTGGAGCTAGAGAATCTTGGTCTAAGAATTCAGCATTGTAGAGAGATTTGCCATTCTCTTTAGGATCCTGATTCTAAGAATTCTTGTTGTTTTCAGAATACGTAGCCCTAGAATCACACATGATAGTGAGGTGGCAAAGTGGATAGAGTGCCAGTCCTGGAGTCAGGAAGACTTATCTTCCCAAGTTCAAATCTGACCTCAGATACTTCCTGTGTGACTCTGAGCAAGTCACTCTCTTAACCTTATTTGTCTCAGTTTCCTCATCTGTAAAGTGAGCTGGAGAAGGAAATGGCAAACCACTCTTGTATCTCTGCCAAACCCCCCCCCCCCCCTCCAAATTGGGGTCATAAAGAACTGAATAATGACGAAAGAATCCTGTTACTTGTCTAAGAACTCCTCACTGCTCCTGGTGCCATTCACATCATCTTTGGTACCCATATGGATTCTTTCTCTCTTGAGGCCACATGCTTCCTTAGCAATGCCTCACAAGATGTGCGGAATTCCCTGAGTCTTGGTCTTAGTATTTAGCTCCTTTCCTATTTTGGCTATTAGCTCCAGCATCTGCTATCCCTTTTGCTGTCCTTTTCAAAGGCCCAATCCAAGGATGGAGTACAGGTGCTCTGAAAATGACTAGTCCCCATCAATCAGTCCATTGATGCCTGTCAGTGGGGCAGGGTAAGGGGAGCTCACATGATCAAGGGAATATCAGTAAAGTCAGAACAAAGACCTCATCATCCCTTAACATTGTTAACCTTGACCAGGGTCCTTCTGGGCATGAAACATGGAAGGAAGTCTGGATTCTTAATGTAAAATATCTTCTTATAATGCTGGGCAGACTCAGCATTGAAAAGGGTCTACACTGAAGTCTGAAGGGTTTAGCTAAGCAGTAGCAGTATCACCATTGCTGCAGACATTGACTGAGAGCTTTCTGTATTACGAGTCAATGACAAAGGAATGCTAGAAGATATGTAGTATGATGCCATAGAGAAGTGCTCTTCTGGGGGCAAAAAGCCATTTGTCTGACTCCTGGCTCTTCCATTTACTACCTCTATGGTCTTGGGTAGTCCCTGCTCCTCTGGGGGCCTCAGCTTTCTCAACTGTTAAATGTGATGGTTGAACCAAGGTACCAAAGGTCTATTTCAGCTCTGAATCTATGGGCCTATAAGATAAATATAAGCAGACATTGGTTATAGTAGTGGCTTTTGATGGTTGTAGATGCACAAAAGATCATCAGGAGTGTGGAAAGGGGGAACACCATGGGAGAGACAGAGGGAATGGTTACTTGGCTTTGTTAAGTCTCTCTTTTAGTGTCTAGCATTCTAGGACTCTAAAGGAGGAGGAGGAGGAGAAGTGGTCTCTCTTATCATCTATAATTCAGTTGTATAGAATTGATAGTAATTATAGTAGTAGCAGTATCATCTGGGAATCTAAGACTAATAGGAATGGTGGTAATAAGTAGTAGTCTCATCATGTAGGATTTTAAGACTTTGACAATAATGATAATGGTGGTAGTAGTAGTAGTAGTAGTAATAGTAGTAGTAGTAGTAGTAGTAGTAGTAGTAGTAGTAGTAGAAGAAGAAGAAGAAGTCACTTCATCATGTAAGATTCTAAGACTGTTCATAAAGTACTAGTAGTATCTTCTGGGATTCTGAGACTGATAGTAATGGTGGTAGTAAGTAGCAGCAGCAACAGCAGCAGCAGAAATAGTAGTAGTATTTTCATCGTATGGAATTCTAAGACTTTGACAGTAATGGTGGGAGTAGTAGTAGTAGTTGTTGTTGTAATAGTAATAGCTAGTATTTATACAGTGCTTTTAAAGAAAAATTATTTATTTATTTACTTTTGGTTTACAACATTCAGTTCCACAAACTTTTGAGTTGCAAATTTTCTCCCCCTCTCTCTCCTCCCTCCCTCCCTCCCTATGGCAGCAATGCAATAGGTTCTAAAAATACCTTCACATTAAACATAAGTCAGGTTGTAAAGAAGGATTATAACCAATGGAATGAAAAACAAGAAGGAAGGAACAAAATAAAACAAAACAAGAGAGAGAGGATAGTTTCCTTCAATCTGCATTCAGACTCTGTAATTCTTTCTCTGGATGTGGATAGCCCTTTCCATCATGAGTCTTTTGGAGATGTCTTATAGCTTTGCATTGCTGAGAGGAGCCTAGTCAATCAAAGTTAGTCATCACAGATATGATGTGTCTGTAATTGCGTACAATGTTCTCCTGGTTCTGCTCCTCTCACTCAGCATCAGTTTATATAAGTCACTCCAGGTTATTATGAAGTCCGTCTGCTCCTCATTTCTTATAGCACAATAGTATTCCATTATATTCATATACCACAACTTGCTTAGTCATTTCTCAATTGATGGGTACCTTCTTGATTTCCAATTCTTTGCCACCACAAAAAGAGCCGCTATAAATATTTTTGTACATACAGGTCCTTTTCCCAACTTGATCTCTTTGGGACGCAGTGCTAGAAGTGGTATTGCTGAGTTAGAGAGTATGCACAGTTTTATAGCCCTTTGGACATAGTTCCAAATTACTCTACAGAATGGTTGGATAAGTTCACAACTCCACCAACAATGCATTAGTGTTCCAATTTTCCCACATCTTCTCCAGCATTTATATACAGTGCTTTAAGGTTTACCGAGTGCTTTACATTTGTCATGTCATTTGATCATCATAAAAATCCTGTGAAGTAGATATTATTATCCCCATTCATATTTAAGAGCTTACCACAGTGCCTGGCACATAGTAGACACTTAATAAAGGCTTGCTCCCTTCCCCCTCACCTAGGCTGAATGATTTACCCAGGATCACACAGCTAGTAAGTATCTGAGGTAGGATTCAAACTCAGGACTTTCAAACTCCAAGTCTGTTGCTCACAGCACCACCTAGCTACCTATTTTGAGTCAACATAACCATTTGTCTAAGTTTATATTCCCATTTGTGACTCATGGATGACATTTCTTCTTTTTCTTTTTAAACAGTGGCCACACTTTCTATTCATGTTGTTCTTTCTTTGAGAGTGCAAGTGTCACCGAAAATATTGAGTTTTTCCTTGAGACAAGCAAGACTGTGCACTTAAATCACTTGACCTCTGTACATTCTTGCCTTTTCATTGAAATTCCTTTTTCATTTAAAATTTTTTACCATTTAAATTTCACTATTTAAATGTCCTTTCCCTTAAATTCTTCTCTAAGTTAAAATTTTCACCATTAAAGTTCATACTTAAATTCCCTTTCATTTAAATTTTTTCAGTATTTCATTTAAATTCTTTCACACTTCAGAACTGCATCATAGATTGTTTGAAAAATAGTTTTCTAAAGCTTCTTTGTCCAGAAGAGGGGAGAACAGTGGAGAATGGAGGTAATAGGCTTGGATTGCTAATGCCTAAATGTGCTTTTACTAAGGAAAAAAAAAGCCAATTTTCTTGAGGAAAAGAAGGAAATACATGATTAAGATCAGTTGTCTTTCCCCTGATGCCTGAAAAAATACTAAGGGATCCCTTCTAAAACTCCTATTGGACTAGGTTCTGGTTTGGCCAGACGTTTCCTTTTTTTTGTTTTGTTTTGTTTTAGTAAAACTTTTCAAATAGACATTTGAAACGGGTTGTTTCCTAAGTAGGGAATTAAAACTGCATCTCTTATTATTTTCTCTGCCTCCCCATGCCTGTGACGCCTCCAAAGTAAATCTCTGTGCTGATTTCAGATTCATGGTCAGACTGAAAGAAAGTCTATTTTGGTGCCTGGTTTGCTCAGAACTTTCTATTCAAGACAACAGCCCAGAGAACTTCTCCAATTGGAGCAGATTTAATGCCTTGGGTCTGGTTCTGGATTTAGGTGCTTCTGATAACAGTCTGTTTTATCTGCACTATCAAGATCTGATGCCACCAGAGGCTAAATGTGTAAGTCGGAAAGGAAAATTTGAGTATTTTCCAATCATAAAAAAATCTCCCAAAATATGTGGGTTATATTTCCAAGTCATAAAGCATCACAGGTGCTTTGAGTCATGTTACCGATTCCAGGAAAGTGCTTACACAAGTTTAGAATATAGACCGGGCTAGTTCCTTCACGCCTTAGCAGACAGATCTCATTGTCTTCCTGGATGGCCAGGCTACCCTTGCCTCAAACTTGTTGGAGATGGGGGTGGGCTATCAGTTCTGTCATCTGTGTTGAAGTCATCTGTTTTGTGTAGATGTGGACGGCTTTAGCCTCAGCCAACCATTTGGTAAAACATCTTGCCTCTCTCTGGGAGACTGAGGTCTTCACAGGCATTTGAAAGGACTGTGCTGAAAGACACCCTCTTCCTCTTTTTAGACTTGGGACTTTCAGGGAGTTAGTTAGCATCCACTTGGGAGGTGGGGAAAGGAAAGTGTGAAATCCACTAGACAATCTAGAAGGAAGAAAGGAATGCTTACTTCTCTTCCTTTCCAGTGTGATGTGGTCTGTGTTAAGGTCATAGGATTTAGTGCTGGAAGTGACTTTGGAGAAAATATAATCCAACCCACTCATTTCACAGATGGGAAAACTGAGGTCAAGAGAGGATGTGACTTGCCTAAGGTCCCATAATAAATCATAATTTCATAAGATCATTGATTTAAAGATTTAAAGCCAGAAGGGATATCAAAGGTCATGTAGGTAGTTAGGTGGCATAGTGGCTAAAATGTTACTCTTAGAGTCAGGAAAATCTGAGTTCAAATGCTGCCTTAGATACTTCCTGAGTTATTCAACATTGGGCAGGTGACTTAAACTTTTTTCAGTCTCAATTTTCTCATCTGTAAAATGGGAATAATACTAGCATCTACCTTACTGGATTGTTGAGCAGCCAGGTGGCACAGTGGATAGAGTACCACGCCTGGAATCAGGAAGACTCATCTTTCTGAGTTCAGATCTAGTTTTAGACATTTACTAGCTGTATGACCCTGAGCAAGTCACTTAATCCAGTTTGCCTCAGTTTCCTCTTGTGTAAAAGAGCCAGAGAAGGAAATGGCAAACTATTCCAATATCTTTGCCAAGAAAATCCCAAAAAGGGTCACGAAGAACTGAACAAAGCACATTGCAAATCTTAAGTGCTAGCTATATCATCAACACTAAGTCCAAATCCCACATTTTACACATGAAAAAACTAAGGATCAGGGATGTTAAATGTTTTGCCATCAGCAACACAGGTAGTAATGATTTGAGACCAGATTTGAGCCAGGGTTCATTGACTCTAAGAAGGGAAAATTCAGATAGTTTTCCAATATTCTAGTCATCCCTTTTTTCATTTGAACCCAGGTCCTTTGGATGAAGGACTTTCCCACTTTGCATTTTTCTTCCCCATCATATATCATACTCTCCTACTTCTGGTGAAGCTCAAGTCTCCCAGAATAGAGCGTTGGTGGCATGACTGTCCTTTCTACAGACGTTTTTGCTCTCTCTCCCTTTCTTTTTTAAGCCACAGATGGAAAGAGACAGAACTCCAGTTGGTTAACATTGCTTGCTGCTTTTCGATTTTCAGTCCCAGAGGGAATCATCTGCCCCAGTTAGGAATCCTGTTCTTACATCAATTTAATAATTTTACATTACACAGAACATTTTGTTCAAATAAATTGTGAAAATAAGTTATTTCTGGCACTTGGGGCATAGCCTGTGAACTGATACAACAGTATCTTTTGTAAATTTTCCATTTGGATGATTTGAGTAGGATAGAAGTTTCTCACTGTACTGTCAGACCAGAGGCAACTGTTGTCACTGGCTGACCCATGTTAGTGAGTACGTGGGAACATTGCTGAAAGCCTGAACATTGTGGAGATGTTATTGCTCTGGTGGTGACCATCTTTGGGGTTGGTTCAGGGTACCCTCAAGTGTACCCTCTTTGGCCCTCATTGTGACTTTTAACTTTTATCTCCGACAGAGATGGCTAGACAGTAAAACCACTCATCCTGGTGTTTTCCATTTGTGGGAAATCTGAATTTGAAAATATCCAATATATCCAGTTTTATTATTTTATGTTATTTCTACTAATTAGAACTAACTAATAACGAAGTGTGGCTAAGAAAGTCAAGTCAGTAATCGTTAATTAAGCTCCTACTATGTGCCAGGCACTATGCTAAGAGAAGGTAATTTTTTAAAAAAAGAAGCAAAGGAATAATCCCAGCTCTTGAGGAGTTTATAACCTAATGGGGGAGACAACATGCAAACAACCATGTCCACACAAGATTATAGACAGACAGACAGATAGATACATATACATGTGAGGGTGTACGTCTATATAATATGAGATAATTTTACAGGAAAGCCACTAACATTAAAGGGTACCAAAAAAAATCTTGTAGCAGATAAGATTTTATCTGGGACCTGAAGGAAACCAGGAAAGCCAGGAGTCAGAGATGAGTAGGGAGAGAATGCCATGGGGGCGAGGGGAAGCCAGTGAAAATCCCTCTAGTCCAGAAATGATTGTTTTCCTATGAGAAGAAGGGCAAGGAACCTAGGGTCACTGGGGTTCAGAGCCTAGAAAGGTTGGAGATGGAGTATGCTATAAAAACTTTGACTTTAAGAGCCAAACAAAGGATTTTATATTTGATCCTAAAGGCCCAAGGGAGGTACTGGAGTTTATGAACAGGGTGGTGATGGAATCAGAAGCATGCTTTAGAAAGATCAGCTTGATAGTTGAGTGGAGAATGGACTGAAGTGGGGAGAGACTTGAGGCAGGCAGACCAACCAGCAGGCTATTACAGTAGTCTAAGCATGAGGTGATGAAGATCTCAATCATCTTGGTGGCAGTGTTTGAGATGAGAAGGAAGCCTATAGGAGAAATATTGCAAAGGTGGTTTGAAATACTTTGAAGCATTTTAAAAGCTCTAACACAAATAACAATAATAATCCTTTTGTATATCACTTTGTTAGTATGCTGATTGCAAAACGGGAAATGATACTGTTTGTGCCACCAAGGCAGCAAGATAACAAAGTAGAAACTGTGCCAGATTTGGAGTCTGGAAGACCTGAGTTCAAATCTTGCCTTAGAGGCTTATTAATTGTGTGACCCTGTGCAAGTCACTTGACCTCTGTTTGCCTCAGTTTCTTCAACTGTAAAATGAGGAATAATAGCACTTACCTCGTGGTGTTATTGTAAGGATCAAATGAGCTAATATTGTAAAGAGCTTTGCAAACCTTAAGGCTTTATTTAAATGCTAACTGCTATTTACCACCACTACTACTATTACTACTACTACTACTACTACTACTACTACTACTACTGCTGCTGCTGCTGCTCCCTATCAGGCAGAGTTGTTGTGAAGAATGCCCTGAGTAAAATCTTAAAATGTTACTGTAGTTGCATAAAGAGTTGTCATGTCCAACTCTTTATGACCCCTTTTGGGGTTTTCTTGGGAAAGATACTTGAATGATTTGCTGTTTCCTTCTCATTTTACAGATGAGAAAACTGAGGCAAACAGGGTTAAGTGACTTGCCCAGCGTCACACAGCTAGTAAGTGTCTGAGACTGGATTTGGACTCAGGAAGATGAGTCTTCCTGACTCCAGGCCCAGCATTCTATCCACTGTGCCACCTAACTACTCTAAAGTACTGTTATTCTTTTACTTTTCCATATCATGTTTTCCTTACCTAGTAAATAAACTTGTTCTGTGTACATTTTGCATGGCCCACCCCTAGAATGTATGCTCCTTGAGGGCAGGAGCAAATTTGAATTATTATTGCTATTGGTGTTAGAGCTTTTAAAGTGTTTCAAAAGCTAATGTCCCTCCTATAATTTAATCTAAATAAGTACAGTGGAAAGAGAACTAGCTTTGAAGTCAGGACCTGATTTTGAATACTTACTGACTGCTACTAAATACATGACTTTAGGCAAGACCATTTTTCTGAGACTTACTTTCCCCTCCAGGGAAATAATAATTAACCCTTAAGTAGTACTTTAAAGTTTGCATTTGGCATCTCCCGTGATTCTCACCACAACCCTGTATTATTATCCTCATTTCACAGATAAGGACACTGGGGCTTGGGAAGTTTAAGTGACTTGTCTCTAGTCACACAACTGGTTAAGCATAAGAGGTAGAATTTTAATTTTGTCTTTCTGGCTCCAGGTCCTGTTTTATTTTTGTCTTATGTCCATGTCTTTAACACAGCATCTTAAATGTGCACACACTCATTGCACTGACTTCCTGTTGTGATGTGTTTACTGGTCCCTCCATCTTGCATCTCTTTTCTTAAGCTTCTCTCTTACATTTTGAATTTTCACTTCAATGTGGGCAACTATGCAGATCTTCAAAGTGTGCAAGTGTGAGATTATCTGTAAAGGATGGTTCCTAATTCCTCTGATGTGATGCTGGGAATTAGAAGGATGAACACAATGACTTATGAGTCAGGGAGCATCTATTCAAACAAAGTTAAGTACTAGGGAGTTTTGAGATCAGTGTTCTGGCTAACACAATCTAACACAGTGCCTTACATAGAGGACATGTTGAATAAACTGTTGCAAAATGACTTGTCATGTAAATGGTTGTTAAAAGTATGTTTTAGGGGTTATTTTTTTATTCAAGAAAATCTTCCAATAAGATCAAGGCAGATTCTTCATAAACTTGAGGGTTGGTATACCACATGGCCCAAAGGGACCAAATCATTGCTTAAGTCAACTCTTCACTTGGAAACCCTAAATTTTGGCAAAATGTCATGGTACAGTAGAAATCACATTATTGTAGAAATCCATCTATTTTCCGGGCAGCTAGTCTGGAAGTTCCTGGCATTGTCTATGGAGGGTGGTGTTGCAAGGTCTGAAAGCTTCCTTGCACCATAATAGGACAGCTGAGAACCTCATTTCTATGCTTTTTTTAAAAAACTGAATTACTGACTATTTCACTGACTAAAGCATTAGTCACAGAACAAGTGTAAAATAATTTGTGAACTATGTCGTAAAAAAAAAAGGCATCTGCTATTGTGTTTGCTTTCATTGGTAAGAGTAGTCTCTGGATTCCTTGTGTGAAAGTCAGTAAGAAATAAGAGTCTCCATTCTAATTTGAGTTTTCAATTAAAAAAAAATTGAATCTTCCCAATGGATTGATTATAATCAATCAGTGTGTTTCCTATGTGCTCAGCATTGTTTTTGTTATGATGAGCTGGTAGATATAGAAGTATAATGTAGGGGTCCTGCTCCCAAGGAACTTACAGTCCAAATGGAGAAAAAAGACTCATGAAACAAGACTAAATGGGATATAAATCATGTTTGATACAGAATGTAACTGCTGCCCTGTTGGGTAATTTATATGTCCTTGGTTGATCCAAATCTGCCCTTTCTGCTAGTTATATCAATCATTGTTCGTACTATTCAATAAATATTCAACATTTGTATATGTCAGCTAGTGTAGAACAGATGCCCATTGGCATTGTTAGAGAAGGTTTCCTCACTAGTTGTCCATACTAATGAAATTTCACGTCTGGATCCTACCCCCTTCAGCTTCCCA
This sequence comes from Pseudochirops corinnae, assembly GCA_028646515.1. Taxonomy (NCBI): domain Eukaryota; kingdom Metazoa; phylum Chordata; class Mammalia; order Diprotodontia; family Pseudocheiridae; genus Pseudochirops; species Pseudochirops corinnae. The sequence goes on from CM053585.1 coordinate 73,033,661, forward strand.
CCCTCCTCAAGAGAAAAAAAAAGTAGTATGAGTTCAGAGGAAGGAGTGTCTTGGTGTGTTGATCTGGGAAGGCATTATATGAGTGATGATAGGAGCTTTGTAAGATTCGCATGACTTGAATTGACACAGAAAAGGCTAATGAGTTCTGTGGACATAGGGAAACAGTGTTAGCAAAGGCATAGATAATAAAAAACACAAAACTTGACTGGAAGACAAGAAGAGAACAGTTTTTCTGAAATGATGGGTTCATGTTACCGAAGTTGGGAAGTTAAATTCAGCTCCAATTATGGAGGGCCTTGAATGCCAGACTAAGGAGTTTATACTTTAGAACATTCTTTTGACTGTACCAGTCAATCCATCAACAAGCATTTATTAAGCACCTACTAAATACTAGCCACTGGACTAAATGCTGGTTCTACAAAGAAAAGCAAAAACAGGTTCCTTTCCTGAAAGAGCATCAAATGGGAGAAAAAACATGCAAACAATTGTGTACATACAAGGTACATATAGGGTAATTGGAGGTTGTTGGTTGTCCTTTGTTTTCAAAGAGGACTAATGACATCAAGCACTGTGAAGCACTTAGAGCTTGATCAGACATTAAGGACACCAAAGTCCCCCACTGGGGGGGCATCCTGGGCCATCACCAGTCATCCTGACTTTTATTCTGCCTCTGGATTTTGAAGACTCTGGGAGCAAGAGTAAGACTGATGACATTGTACAGCTCTGTCTCACTTTGAGCAAGTCAAGTCATCACCCATGATGTCTTTGGTCAAACAAAGGATGAACAACAGTACCTTCTTATCTTATCTCCATTTCTTGGAATTGCTGATGTCTTGTAAAATTCAGCTCAATTATCCTCTTGCACTTCTTTTCTGGTCCACCCAGATGCTAGTTTGTCATCCCTCCCCTCAGGTTATTTGTATCTATTTTGTATCTATCTGTATATTTCTGTTATCTGCCAATGCAATATTCACAACATACATGGTGGCTATGAATATGCTGATGTACTTGTGAATCACAAAATGTAACGGGCTCTTCACATGTAGGACAGAAGCAAAGCATTTATTCAAATACTGTAAAACTGAGTCCCAAAACCAGAAAGTCAGATTCATTACAGTAACCATGAAGTTGGTACACATAACCAATGCAGCAGACACCCACATTCTCAAGCCTTCCCAAACCTTCCCTCATTCAGACCTTCAAAACAAAACAGACTCCCTCAAGCAAGGATCCTCCTCTCTTCACTCACAGTAGCTCCTCAGGCTCCATGCTGCTTGCTCCCAGAAGTTCTGTCTCCCAGCGGTTCTGTCTCTTTAGCTTGGACTTTTCCTTATTTATGGTATAGTTCCTCCCTTCAGCCCCTTCCTGTCATGTCAGCAACAGGGGTTCATACCTACTGTTTCTTTACAGAGGCTTAATTTGAAACTCAGTGTTAAGTACCTGTCAGCTTTCGAATAAAAAGGGATCTTCAAATTCCATTACCATTACAGTATCCTACCTTTTACTCCCACTGCTTTTCCCTGGCACATAGTAGGTGTTTATGGGCAACAAGGTGGTGTAGCAGCTAGAGTGCGAGGCCTAAAGTCAGGAAGACCAGAGTTAAAATCTGTCCTCCTATACTTACTAGTTGTGAGACCCTGGGCAACTCAGTTTCCTCATCTGTAAAATGACCCGGAGAAGGAAATAGCAAACGACTCCAGTATCTTTGCCAGGAAAACCCTGAATGGGGTCATGAAGAGTTGGACTGGACTGAAATGACTAAATAACAACAACCATAAATGGTAATTGACTATTGATTGATTGACTCTCCAGGTTCAAGTCTTTTTTCTGATGTTGCTAATTCTATGGATGTGGATAAAGCATTTAATCTCTCAGTACTCTAGGCAACTGTAAGATTCTGAGTTGCAGAGATGTTCTAGCCTGCACTGGTAGAGGGAGTTGCCTCTTAATCAGTAAATTTCATATGTCCAATCCCTGTATGTTACTAAATCCATAGCATGGGATTTGGCCCCATATTTCTGTTATGGAGTAGAGTATGTTCTAGAGATTGAGGGGCCCCCATGATAGATGTGGCCTTAACATGCAGTAAATAAACAGATCTTGTCCTTGTTCTCTAACCCCAGTGGCTGTTATTCTTGATGCATGTCTAAGATGTACTTAATCAACCATCTTACTTTCTGTTGGGTGATTTTCAAACCCCACTGCCTGGGCATCTGTTTATCATGTCCATATTTGACTGTGTTGCCTTATCTGCCTTTGAGAGCAAGAGCTGGGTATATGGCTAACTCTGATGCAGCAGCCTTTCTTGCCTGCCACCTGAATACCTTGTCCTCATTCCTGCCTCCCTCTTCCCTCATGTTTTCCTTTCATTTGAAATTCCCTTTTCCTTCTTCAAAACTTATCTAAATCTTGCTCATACTTCAAGGTCCACCCCCTCCATGAGATTTTCCTTGAGTAATCCATTTCCCATTGATTTCCTTCTCTTGTGAATTCCCATAACACTTATAGCATCCACCTGATACATAATGAAACAATTATATTATTCACTATCCTTTATCTCTATTGGTCTGATCTCTTTAACTAGGTTATAAACTCTTTTTTGGGAATTGGGGGCAAGGAAGAGGGCCTGTAAAGTCTCCATATTTTATATACCCTGAAGCACCTAACATGAGAATGAGCACGCAGTAAGGAAGGGCTAAGTGAATGCTGATAATGTTCAGTATCCAATGTTCAAGTTCTAATCAAATGACCACATGTGTTTTTTAAAAATTAATCCTGTATATGTATGTATACACATACACATACACATACATGTTTGGTAGTTTTTTTTTTTCAGTTGTATCTGACTCTTCATGACTCCATTTGGGGTTTTCTTAGCAAAGATACCGGAATGGTTTGTCACTTCCTTCTCTAGCTCATTTTACAGATGAAGAAACTGAGGCAAATTGGGTTAAGTGACTTGCTCAGGGTCACACAACTAGTAAATATCTGAGGTGAGATTTAAATTCAAGTCTTCTTGACTCCAGACTCCATGCTCTACCCGCTGCTACAGCTAGCTGCCATCATCTCAGACTCAGTCATCAACAGCAGAGAAATTGATTCTCCCCAGAGGGCTGGAGAAGAGGTTAAGTGAGGCTACTTTTGTTCTACTTCCATACTCCCCTGAGCCTGCTGACTGACTACGCAGGTGTCGATGGTTATCTATGTTTCGATCCACACCAGCAGGACTTAATAATTTCTTCCCAACAATGGCACTCCATGAGTTAAGCAGATTCCTGGCAAGGGCATGGAGATGTTATATTAGATGTCTTGAAGTTATCTCATCAGAGCTATTCAGCTTTCAAAGCAACATTGAAAGGAAATATGGAGATCAAAGAATTTAATTTTTTTTTAAATCCTTCAAAGTTTATCTGTCATCAGTGAAATGCTATAGAAATCCTTCCTGACTGCCCTAAACAACCAACCACACATGTAAGGCTTAAGTCAATGGGACCAAAGGCTTAGAATCCACAGGCCTGCATTTTTGTGTGTAGGGTAGTATATTACTTCTGAGTTAACTAATTTTCACCAGATTAGCACATTTTAAAAAAATCAGCTTTATGAAAGTAGTTAGAATATGAAAAGGGATTTGGTTCATGAAAATGTCAATCACCTGGTCTTAGCATCATTCTTGTGGCTTGTTCTCCTTTGGGTGGCTCTTCCCAGGAACCAGAGGGCAGAGGAGGGAATGGTAGAGGAGACCAAGAAAGCCTAGGACCCACTGAGTAACCGTCAACATAGTATCATACAAACTTGATGTAGACCTTATCATTTGGTCCTCACAGTGACCCTATGAGATAGATTGTATTAGGGTAATTTACCTCATTTTAGAGAGGGGAAGGGTAGCTAGGTGCTACAGTAGATAGAGAGCTGGGCTTGGAATCAAGAATTCATCTTCCTCAGTTCAAACCTGGCCTCAAGCATTTACTAGCTGTGTGACCCTGGGCAAATCATTCAATCCATTTTGCCTCTCAGTTTGTTCATCTGTCAAATGAGCTGGAGAAGGAAATAGCAAACCACACCAGTATCTTTTCCAAGAAAACCCCAAATAGGGTTACAAAAAGTAGGACAGAACTGAAAAATGACTGAACAACAAAAAGAGAGGGGAAACTTACGTGACCTGGGGTTACCTAGTCCAAGTCTTTTATTTGACAGAGAAGGAAACTAAGGCCCCACGAGGTAGGATGACTTGCTCAAAGGCACTCAGCGGGATCTAGAGGACCTGGGTTCCAATTCCACCTCTGCCACTTAGTAGCTGTATGATCCCCAGTGAGTCAGGTCAGTTCTCAAGATTTGGACTTTACCATCTGTAAACTGAGGGATTTGGACCACCAGAGTCTCCAGGGAACTTGGTGGTCCCTCTTTGCTTGAAAAGGATAAGTAAGCTCTTTGGTCTCTTCTTTGATGCTAAATAGTAGAGTCAAAACTCAAATACTGGATCTCCTAACACCAATCCTAATGCTTTTTCTGTTATAGCTCAGGGACTCTCATAGCCTCATTGACCAAGGATGGGGATCTGGCTTGATTGCCTTTGGCCCTTGGAACAAGTACCAACAATCTCATTTGTGAATATAATGCCAAAAACATAGTATGGCTTTAAAAGACTTTAGCAGCAAAAGCAGAAAAGATCATAAGATCCAATTGCTCTGCTCCCTGACTCTTGAAGAATTCAATTACATTGAATTGTTCTGTGAAGTCAGGTAGATATTTTGTTACCCAGAGTGGTTTGCCTTCCAAAAGCTTGGCTCATCGAATTGAAGTTATGTAGTCACAGAGACATTTTGAAAGAAAACTGTTGACTTTGAGCTAGGGAAGGGTGAAATCTGCCTTAGTTAATGGCTAACATTTATAGAGTGCTTATGATTTGCAAAGTACTGCATTATCTCGTTTAATCCTTACAGCAGCCTTGTAAGGTTAGGTGTTCTTATCATCCCCATTTTGCAGATGTTGATTTCTGCCTCCTGTATTTCAGCCTCCTCTTGTCTCTGTGCATTTGACTGGGGGTTATTAAGGATACAACAGTCTGAGTGTCCCTATGCCTTATTTTGACATATTCAAGTCTTACTTATCCATTTCTATTCAAAGAGGGACTGAAGTTCAGTGCAAGCTCCCCCAGGTCCTCATGCTTAGGATAACCTAGCAACCTCCTGTGTTCCTTTCTTTCACTGCTTTTCCTGAAGGAGAAAATGCACATGGCGTGGTGATTAAGTCTTCCCAAAAGACTTCCCAAAGAAACAGAGCTGGGGAGAGTCATCATCCCCCACTTCTCTCTTCCATAGGATGTAAAGGTCTTTTAATTAAAAAGTACATTTGAGGTTTTGATGGAAAAAAGGGCACTAGAGTATCCTTTCCCCTTTGGTGTCATAGACCCCTTTGGTGACCCAACAGACCCCTTCTCAAAATAACATTTTATGAAAAATGAATAAAATATGTAACATATACATTTAAATGTACAAAATGCCTAACGTTCCAAAGGAAGCCAAAAGTTAGGGAAAATCAAGATGCTGTTTTCTCCCATCCAGTGTTACTGACCACCTGCAGTCTATCCATGGATCAGATGAAGAATCCCAGCTCTAAAGAGAATCTCTCTTTGGACATCTCTCCTTCCTTGCCTGTCCCTTGTTTTGTTGTTGTTGTTTGTCTTTTCTTTTTGGAGGGAGAGGGCAGGGCAACTGGGGTTAAGTGACTCGCCCAAGGTCATACAGCTAGTTAGTGTGTCAAGTGTCTGAGGCCAGATTTTGAACTCCTGTCTCCAGGGCTCTATTCACTGCACCTCCTAGCCACCCCAGTCTATTGTTTTTAAAGGAGTATTTTGTAGTAGTAAGAACCTTTGACCTGTACTTACATCTTATTAATTCTTCTCCGTACTACCTATATCAACTTGGATGTCTCTGACTCAATTTCTTCATTTGTAAAATAAGGAAATTAGGCTAGATGGCCTCTAAAGAGCCTTTAAGCTCTAGATGTCACACTGTACTCCAATTTCCAGGGGAGGTGTTAGGGATTTGATTTTGTTTTTTTTTAGTGGAAGTGAGTAAAAGGGAGAATTGCTAGATTCTTGCACTTTCAAAACTCAGATAAGAGTTTAAGTTGTAAAAAACAAAAAATTCTGGCAACATTTACTCCTTTTTCCTGTTTAAATTTGTGTATATTTTAAAACAGCAACACTGGTACATGAGTTAGTTTTTTGACTCTTGGGGTTTTGACAGAAATTGAGGGGGTATTTCCCCCCCAGTCCTTGCAAGCCACCTGTTGGATTCCCTGTTTCTCTCTCCTTCCTCTCTGTCTCTGATCCTCTAAGTAGGCCATAACAGAGCACTGAACTGGATTCAGTATTTTCTGCCACATTTTGTTGAATGGAATTTTATGTTCTTTATCCAAAATTTAAAAGCTAACATTTTATAGTTGTCTCTTTATCACTCAGGAAAAAAAGCCTCCTAAATCACCTAAACTAAGTTGCTTTTTATTTTTGTAGTTACTAATTGTTTTATGTTGCCTCAATGGTTTCACTGGAGTATTCATGGCATGTGCATGTATTTTTAGCTTAATTATTTGATTCACTTTTAAAATTTATCTCTGAAGCACTTTTTTTGGAGGCCAATATTGAGCTGGAGTTATAGGGCACAGTGTTCTTTGTGGCCTACAACACTCCAGAGTCTGGGCAATCAGATGAAAATGTAATTGGGAACATTTAACAAGATAAATAAAAATATGGCAAAATACAGGTTCGGTTAATATGTAGTTTTCTACGCAGTCTGCAGGGTTCTTTACATATGATTCAGTGGGGTTTTGTTGTTGTTGTTGTCTTAAGCAACATTCATGATAATAATGGAAGACAGAATAGAATCACAGTGAAGCAGATAGTTATAAAGTGCTTTATGCCTTGGTGATACACTTAACATCAGGGGTTTGGAACCTGTGACCTTCTAGGACCTTCTGTCAAAAGATTGCGCTTAAGGACCTAGAAGGCCACCTAGGGCCTTAAGGCTGCAGGTTCCCTGCCCACGGTGTAGATCATTTCCTTTGAGCCTCCTTGAACCCTGTGAGGTGGGTGCTGTTAACTCCTTTTTGCCCTTGAGAAAAGTGAGCTTGAAAAGAAGTTAAGGGTAGGTATTACAGCTATTATTCCCATTTTGCAGATGAAGAAACTGATGCCGTAAGAGACTGAGTAACAGTCATACAGCTAACCAGTTTTGGAGACAGGGCTTGAACTTAGGACTTTAACAACTCAGAAGCCCCTTTACATTAACCTATTAATTTGGAAGGGACCGTAGATGGCATCCAGTCACATTTCCCTCTATAAGCAGCATGTGTATTCCTGATGCTTTTCTGAGGTATTTGTATCTATAGGATAGGCCCAACACTCAGCTGAGAATATATATCATAAGAACTCAGTGTTTTTCTTCCTTCTTTTCTTCTTTCTTCTTCCTCTTCCCTCTTTCTTTTTGATCCTCTTCTCCTTCTTCTTCATCTCCCTCTCCTGTACCCCCCCCTTAGAATTGTCATGTGTAACCTAGATGAGTGAATCTCAGTGCACCATGGTTTTTTTTTATATAATCAAAATGAAATTCTCACTTAGGTGGGTGTTAGCAGATGAGTGTTTTCTTCACTTTTAAGACCACAAAAGTCAGGAACCATTTTGTGCAACTTCTGGAGAAAGAGCAGAATGAGAAAAGGTACTGCTGTGGTGTCAGCATGACTTAAAAAAAATCGAGAAGTGAAAAAAATGAAGTCAATTTGTTTTGGGTACCTGCCCTCCCCCCATCATTGCAATGCACATAATATATTTTATTGTATTATATTCATTTTTTACACTCACACCTACACACACACCCACACCCACACCCACACACACCCACACCCACACACACCCCTTTCTATTTTAGAACCTAAAATCACCCAGAATCCCAGAATCTCAGAGTTGGAAGGCCCAGCCCTCAGAGACTATCGCTGTCCAACTCTTGCCTGAAGAAGATTTCTCTTGAGAGTGTCCCTCACCTGGGGTCCTCCACTGATTTCAGGATCTTCAGTGTGAGAGCACACACTACCTTCCAAGGCATCCCTTTCCACTTTGTAACAGCTCTATTTTTCCTTCCACTGACCCTAAATTTGCCTCTGGTCCAACTCTGTCCACTACAAGTCCAAACAGAATAAATTGAATTCTTTCACATGACAGTCGTTTCAGCTACTTGAAGATTACTTAAGTCTTTCCTTCTCCATGCTAAACATCTTAGCTTCTTCAGCCATCCTGATTTGGCAGGTTTTTCAAATGTTATCAACAGTTTACTTGTCCTGCTCTGGGTGTTCACTATCTGCTTTTCCTAAATCCTTTTTAAATGATGGAATTAAGAACTGAACCCTATCCTCCAGAAGTGGTCTAAAGAGATAGGACAGTATTATCACTTGCTTTGTTCTGTCTCAATTAACAGACCATCAGATGGCCATGGCTGTTCCAGCTTCTGTGTCCCTGGTCACTAAGCCTGAGCTTTCAGTCCCCTAAGACACACCAGTTTTGTTCATGTGTATTATTGACTAGTTATGCTGCCTTCATCCTGATGCAGTCAAGTTCTCAAAACCCATGGAGAACTTTATATTGATCTTTTGTTCCTTGAGGTAGGAAATTAAATGGTAAGAACCAAGATAAGCAGAAACATCAGATTGATCATTGGGATGCAGTGAGTTAGCTCTGTCTGGTGAATATGGGCAATAACAGAGACCCTGGTGAACTGGAAGCCAAGTAGAATCAATCACTAAATCTATTGAGCAAATCTGTTGAGCACTTAGCTTAGCCCTGTGCTACACTTGTGGCAACTAGCAGATAGAATGTTGGATCTGGAGTCAGAAAGTTGTTTTTTAATCATTTCCATCATGTCCCACTTTTTGTGATCCCATTTGGGGTTTTCCCGGCAAAGATTCTGGAGTGGTTTGCCATTTCCTTCTCTAGATCGTTTGAGGAAACTGAGGCAAACAGGGTTAAGTGACTCGTCCAGAATCACACACAGGTAGTGAGTGCCTGAAGAGAGATTTGAACTCAGGTCTTCTTCACTCCAGGCCCAGCACTCTATTCACTACCACTTAGCTGCCCCCTCAGGAGTCAGGAAGACCTGAGTTCAAATTTGACTTCAGACGCTTAGCTGTATGACCCTAGGAAAGTCAGTAAAGGTCTGTCTGCTTCAGTTTTCTCATCTGTAAAATGTAGATTTTATTAACACCTACTACCTTGATGAAGACAAAACAAAATAATGTTCATAAAATGCTTTGTAAACCTTAAAGTCCTATATAAAATGTTAGCTGTTTAGTGTTGTTATAATTATGGGGAATACAAGAGAAAACATCCCTTGCCCTTGAGGAGTTCACAGTCTACATGAGATTCTTTCACATGAAACAATTAAAGAACAGTACAAAATACCCTGTAATTAAAAGCTAAAGCGTACACTAAGTACCATTCCCTCATGGCTGCTTCGTTGGACTTTTCTATTATATGCAGAAAATCATCTTCCTGCAAGAGCAAATCTACTCTGAAACCCCTGAAATCCTCAGTTCCTCCTGTCCCTTGGGTTCCTGCCTCCCTCCAGCGGGAGAGGGTGGAGAGCTCCATCAGAGAGCTCCTCTCAGATGCTCTATATAAAGAGGAGTCCTTCATCATTTTTCCCTTGGCTGTTGGACTTCTTCATGCCCCTATGCCTGACCCATCCATAAGCTACAGGGTACCTGTCTTCCCTTCCCTTTCTTCTTCCCTACCCTATTTAAAGCTTTGTTTTATGTGTTGACTTCCCCCATTAGACTGTGAGCTCCTTGAGGGCAAGGACTGTCTTTTGCCTTTCTTTGTATCCTATGTATGCTTTGTAAACTGCGTGCTTGACATGTAGTAAGTGCTTAATAAATATTTACTGACTCTTGACTAAGTTAGAAAAGGAAAGCAACTAATCTCTCAACCCTGAATGAGAGTTCAAGTAGTTCTAATATGAATACTAGTTTTTATAATTATTGTTATTGGAAGTCCCATTTTAAACCCTAGCTTTCCAGTAGCCTGAAGACTCATCCAAGAGGATCCCAAAGAGTAACCAAAATTTTTTTTAAAATTACCTCTCCCCAGTCAGCTGCACTAAAGAAAAACTTGAGTAACTTCAGAATTTTGCTTAGGACCTGGAGGGCATGTTCTTTCTTAGCTGCTGGCTAATTCATGAAGTATAAACTCTTGATATATTTTAAGGGTACACTTAGGGGACCAAATTGGGCACAACATAGTAGAGTGGAATTTTTGGAGACCTCATCTCCCAGGCCAAGGTCCGGAGAGGTCACCTAGGATTTTAGAATTGAAAGAGTCCTAGAGTTCACCTTGTCTAATTCATACCTGAATAATAATCCCCTCTATAGAACTCCCATCTCCCACAAGTAGTCATCCCACCTCTACATCAATATCTCCAATAATGGAAGCCCATTGTCCCCCCCAGATGGCCCATTTAACTCTTAGGCAGTTCTAATTATTAGGAAGTTTTCTAGGACATCAAGCCTAAATCTTTTTTTTTTTGTAGTACCTTCTTCTCTATTGATTATCTCTAGTTTGTATCTTATTTCTACTTCATTATTATCATCTTATCTTCCTCATTAGACTATGAGCTCCTTGAGAGCAGGAACTGTATTTTCCCTTGCTTTGTATTTCCAGAACTTAGCATAGTGCCTAGCACATAATAGGTACTGAGTAATACTTGTTGTCTGACTTGACTTCCCTCTAGTAGTGGGAAGTCTTCCCTCAGGGCCAAAAAGATCAAGTCTAATCCCTTTTCCACTAATATTGGCTCTTCAAATACTTGAACACAACCATAAGGTGTCCCCTCAGTCTTCTTGAAGGTAAACATCCCTAGCTATTTTTACCTGACAAGTTCAAAGGGCACAAATTTGAGGCCCTTCATTCTGGTTGCTCTTCTCTAGATGTTCCAGCTTATCGCTGTCTCACCCACAATATGACATATAGCCCTCAACATAATGCCTCAACATAGTACCTCAGATGGGATGTGATCAAGAAAGTGACCATCACTTTATTTCTGGAAGCTATGCCTCCCAGTGCAGTCTGATATCCCATAAGTGGTGCCACTAGTATATGGCTGGAGGGAACTTGGAGTACTGGGAGCAAGATTCCTTTTAAAACTGAACATCTGGTGTGGTTAACCAAGTTGGGAAATGAAGACGACATCAGGGAGACCTCTAGGGGGAAAAAAAGCTGCATTTTTTAATTGGCAACGTTTCTAATCTAAAACTTTTGACCTTATTTAAAAAAAAAAATGTGTCCTCCTTAACATCCAGAGATGTTCTTCTTAATAGCGATAGAAACTACATTATTTTAAATGTTGCAAGATCTCCCTCTTGATCAGGAAAGTAGATAGTCTGGGGTTACTCTGTTAACTTTAGAGTATACAATGTGGCACTTATTTTTGTTAAGACATTGATGAGCCCAGGCAAAGGAAACCATCTTTTGTTGAATGAAATTGAAACTTGTCTCGTTTTTTCTCTTTTTTTCCTTTTTTTTCCTTTTCCTTTTAAATGACTTGTTTATTTACTTTTAATTTACAAGATTTGGTTCCACATTCACTTGAGTTTCAGATTTTCTCCCCTCCCTTCCCCCACCCCCCATGGTGGCGTGCAATCATGTATAGGATCTGCAAATACTTTCACATT
>CM053585.1:73045875-73089268 GCA_028646515.1 Pseudochirops corinnae
GTTCATATCCTTTGACCATTTATCAATTGGGAAATGACTTGTATTCTTATAATTTTTACATAATTCCCTGTAAATTTTGGAAATGAGGCCTTTATCAGAGACATTGCTTGTAAATATCCTTTCCCAATTTCCCACTTCCCTCTTGTTTTTTCTCTTTACAAAATGTGGGGATCAATTGGTAGTAATTTGAATCATTGGCAATAAATAATTTTTTTTGACAGAGTTAAAATACCTTTGCTTTTGTTGTTCAGTTATTTTTGTCACATCTAACTCTTCATGACCTCATTTGGGATTTTCTTGGCAAAGATACTGGAGTGATTTACCGTTTCCTTCTCCATCTCATTTGACAGATGAGGAAACTGAGGCAAACAGGACAAAGTGACTAACCCAGGAAGTATCTGAGGCCAGATCTGAGCTCAAGAAGATGTGTCCTTCCTGACTCCAAGACTAGTACACTATCCATTGTGCCACCTAGCTGCCACAAATAACTTTGTACTCAGATTCTAATGGGTGAAGATTTGGCCCAGTTCTCCTTAATCTCAATGCCTTCCCTCTAACACTACCCCCAACTCCCTTGGACTAATCCATTTAAGTAAAACTAAGTAATCATAGTTGTTATGTGGTAGAGATATAATTTTGAATTCCTGTGAATAAAATACATGTTATTTCATCCAGTGAGTAATGATGCCAGCATCGTCTGGCCGACAGCAGTTACCTTTGGCCATCTTTTGGCACAGGTCAGTGGCTTCCTACAAGGAAGCACACACCTCTGCCTTTAACAGAAATATGTTTGAGTAAGCTAGTTAAACACTGCTCAGTATGGGATTGGCCATGAGGATGGCCATGTTTTCCAAGGTGCTACTCTGTTGCCTTGCAATCCATGTTCATGAACTTAAGTTGATTTATAGAATAATAGGATCAAAGAATGTTAAGAGTTGAGAGGGAGGGACCTTGGAGATCATCTAATCCAACTTTACAAATAAGGAAACTGAGACCCAGGGAGGTTGTGTCATTTACTGAGGTTCACCTTAATAACTAACCTCAGGACCAAAATGAAAACCCAGGCCTCTAGACCCATAATCCTGTTCTCTTTCCAAATAACTTTAAGTTCCCTTTTGTTGGGCAGCTAGGTAGCACAGTGGATAGAGTGCTGGGTCTGGAGTCAGGAAGGCTCATCTTCTTGAGTTCAAATCTGCCCTCAGACACTTATTAGCTATATGACCCTGAGTAAGTCACTTAACCTTGTGTGCCTCAGTTTCCTTATCTATAAAATGAGCTGGAGAAGGAAATGACAAATCACTCCATTATCTTTGCCAAGAAAATGCCAAATGGGATCATGAAGAGTTGGACATGACTGAAAACAACTGAGTAACAACAACAAAAAAGTAGCAAGCATTGAGGATCCAAAGAAAAGATAAAAACATGATTCCTACCCTCAAAGAGCTTGCATTCTAGTGGGGGAGACAGCGCATCCATACAGTGTGACCTTGCTAAATTACTCTGAACCTTTCTTAGCTCTCTCCTCTGAACTCCTCTGCTCTGTTGGTCTGTTACAGTCACACAATTTATCACTTAAACTTGTACTGTCTTAGGCTGTGTGTTAACGTTATTTAGCATGTTCATCTTGGTTTCCCAGATTGATTTCAATGTCTTAGTGGGCAAAGACTTGGTTTATGCTTCTTCTAAATGCACTCAGCTCAGGATTAGGTACGTGAAACCATTCAATGTAGACTTATCTGTTTCTTTTTTGGATCAAACTTGTGATTTGATTAGTATAGAGAACTCCCAAGTCTCCGTACCAATGCCTGTGGGCACCTATTGTCTACTGATGGTCTTAAGGTATCACCCAGGGGGACCTGAGACATCGAATCACACAAGCCCTATGTCAGAAGTCCAATTTGAACCTAAGTCTTCCTGACTCCAAGACTGGCACTCTTTTCACCCCCCAGCCACTTATGTGTTTCTCCAGTAGTCAACAGAATTGTTTGTTTGGTCAAATGAATATTACGGATACTGAGGAAGTTGAGGGAATGGAGACAAATGAGTGAACCACACTAACTCTGTCTTGTTAATCAGTTGTTTCTTCTTTCAAAGGCTAGGATGGTGAAAGGAAAAGAGATCTTTCCAGGGAGGGTGAGGGATGGCATGACAGGGAGGGGGATAGAATTCCTCCTAAACAGTTAGTTGAAGATAATCTCTACGGTGTAATCAGAACATCAAAGCATAGTCATTCCCCATCCAATCCTTTGTTGAGCACTTAAATGAACTTGGTTCACAAATGAATCTTTGTACATATAAACAGCTAAGAGATGGTGAATAATTGTGTATCCAAACAAAACCAATTGGCAAGAACATCTGGTGCTGCTCATGGGAAGCTCCTGGCTATCGATCACACCTTGAAAAATGAACAGGGCGTGCCCCATCTTCCCTTCAAAGGCAGGAAGGGTTTAGTGAACTGGGAAAATGGAGCCCAATGTGAGTTGTAAACACATAGTGTGTCCCTTTGGTCTGGGTAGAATGTTATTAACTAGGAGACACAATCTCTCTTTCTAATTTCACTATTCTACTTGCTATCACAAGACCCCAACTTTTTAGATGTTCAATAGAGATTAAAGGGGTGAAGGGAATGTGTAAAAAAGACTTTCAGAGTCTCTGATTAGCTCAGAAAACATATTTGCTTACTTTACCAGGAAGTTGGTGTGTGTGTGTGTGTGTGTGTTTCTCTAAGAATGCCAAGAAGGGATTAGCTTATAGCTGGTATGTTTGCCAGGTTTCTTTTATTTCAAGTTTATGTAATTAAGGAGTTCCCAGAACGATTTAAGATTCTCATGTGCCTCCCTTAGATGCTTTGGCTATAGAGGTCAAAAAAGATTCATTTAGTAGAAGGAAGAAAATTGGGGTAGAAAGGTTTCATTTTAAGCTTTCTTGACCATATTTCGCATTCTGACCTGCCAGAATGAGTGAGGTGATGTGGAAAGCCTAAGCAAGAGACTAAAGTAAAAAAATGGCTAATGCTGAAATAAATAAAAATGAATGATTAAGGATAGAAGTCTTAGGTTAATCAGTTTCCAGCTAGAAAGGAACCTAGAGGTCATCATTTAATCTATATTTTAGGTAGATTATGTTATATAGATTTCACATATTTATGAGTCCAATTTATTTTATAGGTGAGGAATTGAGACCCAGAGAGGTTAGGTGATTTGTCGAGATAGTAAGTAACTGAGACAGAAATCAAACCCAGCTCATCTAATTTGAAGTCCTGTGCTTTCTCCCCTCTGTACTGTGCTTGCTTTTGAATGGAGAAATGATTAATCATTTAGCAAGCATTTATCAAGTGTCTGGGTGTTGTCCCCCAAGCATGTGAAGACTTCCCCTGGTAGAATGGGCGGATGAGAACAATTTGTTCCAATGGCCATGAACACGACTGAAGCAGGCGCTTGTCGAGTGCTTCAAGCTTGTTCAGATGTCGAAGATGACAAGTTCATCCTCTGCATCCCCGAGCCATCACAAGTGGTCTTGACTTCTGTCCTGCCACTGGACTTTGATGACTCTGGAAGAGAGAGTGAGGCTGGCTGCTTTGTTCAGCTGTGCCTCACTTAAATCCAGTTTGCCCTCTGATGTTATTGTTCCTCTTCCAAATGAAGGACAAAAAAATGATTACATGTTTGTTGTTGATTGGCTGATTGATTGCTTAGCCCTGTGCTTGGTGCAGTGCAGAATATGGGGATGTATAGAAAATTGTCCCAGCCCTTGAAGATCTTAAAATCTAACTGGGGAGAACAAATGCTAACCCTGTCCTCCTTGCCCCACCAAAAAAAAAGGGGGGGGGAGTAAGACAGTATGTAACCAAATATTAGGATATGTGGTTTTGATAAGTCTGTTCTGTTGGTCTGCTCCTCTCTAGCCAATGAATTCAGTTTAACAAAATTCTAGATGCATCAGATTTTCTAAAATCATCTTCTTCTAACCTCATTTATGGATACAGAAGCCATTGACTTTGACAAAACCCTTCAAGCCCCCTTCTGTCATTTCATTCTAGCCTCTTCACTCCTCCAACCAGATGAACATGTCTCCATTCTATGGCAATGAAATGAGGTAGGAATTCCACCTTTACCCAAGGAAAGATTTTTCCCTGATCTCCCCACTGTTTTTCCCTCTGGAAGGGTGGACTTCAAACCCTCCAACCTGGTAGAGATTCCTCAATCTTTGAAAGATCTGGGGCCTCAACTTGTTGAACATTCCTTCTCTCTCCCACCTCATTTGAACCTGTGTTCTGACCTGGCTGATTTGAAGCCATTTCTCTATCCACACTAGGCTTAGCTGTGGTACTTGTAGTCTTGATGGGCAACACAGGAGAGATTCATGATTACAACCTGATCTTCTGGAAAGCATGGAAATCTCACAGAAAACCGAGCTCACAGGGATGAATGTACCAGTTATATGTAATTCCTGCAGAGCTATGGGTACTCTAAAACATACCCAGTAAGATAATCAGTGGATGCCGAAGAGAGGAGTGTAGGTCCCAGAATATGTTCTGGAAGTAGCAGCTGCTATCTCTGGCTTTCACTGATCACTAAAAACAAACAAACAAACAAAAAACCCAAAAGCAGTGATCTATAAAATAAATATGGTCATTTCCAAGGGGACTTATCCAGTCAGTGATCTTAAGCCCTAACTGTGTGCAAGGCTCTGTTTTAGTTGCTGAAGGGAATCTGGAAAATTCAATTCAATTAGAGACACTTTTATTAAGTGCTTACCTCTCAACAATGCCATTGAGTTTACATTTAGAAGAGAAATTAGAAAGTATTTAGTCCAGCCCAGTCACTTAACAAATGAAACTGAGGCCCTGAGAATCATGTAAACAGCAAGGGACTGGGCTAGGATTTAAACTTGATTCTTCCGATTCCAAAGTCAGTCTTCTTTCTGCTATAGCATATGCAGGGTGCTAGAGATACCAAGGTTAAGAATAATATATACATATATTAATAATACAGTCCCTGGCTTCAAGGAGCTTCTAGTCCAGTAGAAGGATGACACATGTAAATTAAGGATTATTGTACAAATTAACTGTATGATCAATGCATGGGAGAAATCATCATACAGAAGGGGATGAGAAATTAGGGAAGGGAAGGATCCTTTCAAGCTAGGGGTGAGAGACAGAGAGACAATTGATGAAGATCAAAGAATGCTTCATGGATCCAGGAGGTGATAGTTGAGTTAGGCCTTGAAGGAAAGAGAGGTATTCCAACATGAAATGGTCATATGGGACAGTTTATGCAAATACATGAGAGCAGGAGAGAGAATAATTGAAGGATAGCTAGTATCTTCCTTTTGGCTAGAGCAGAGAATTTATGAAAGGGAATAATAGAAAATAAGTCTAGAAAGTCTGGTTTGGAGCCATGTTGTAGAGGCCTGAAATGCATCAGTAGAGTTTTCTATTTTTCCCTCTGAGTCATGGGATACTAATCAAAGTTTTTTTAAATATGGCAGCAGCATAATCAGGCCTGTGTCTTGGAAGATTACTTTGGCAGTGGTGTGAAGGATGGCTAGAAGAGAAGTGAGAGACTAGAGGCAAGGAGCCCAGTTTAAAGGCTATGAAAATAGTCCATGCACAGAGAACTTCAACAGAGACTTTCCATTATGTCTAAGAGCTATTTCTCCAGAGGTTTCCTTTGTCCTTCCCCTTGGTATGGTCCATTCCTTCATAATAAACGCTTGCTTAGAATTTGATGAAAATTTACTCATATTTATCTGGAGATAAATCCCATTATAAAAGTCCTGGTAGCAACCAAATAAATTTTAAGGATAAATGATGCGTATTTGCCTGGAATTGGTGAGTCAGAGTAGGACAAAGAAGTGGAGAGGGGATAAATTCACCTTGTTACAGGGTAGCAGAACATTTTGTCTAGGCAGGTCATTCCTTAAGGGAGACAATGAGCCAAGTCAATGCTCTGAATTCTTGTGATTATATTTAGTTTGGGGTAGTAGCACCCATTTCTTGCAATAGGCTGACTGGTGCTAACCTTTGGCCACATACTCCTAGACTCCTGTTCTCTTTATGGGACACAAATGCTCAAGAGCTTCCCTTGTCCCATAGTGGCTATACCTCCCATGATTCTTCAGTTCCTATTTCCAGAGAGAAACTATACTTCCCATCAATCCCCTTGATGACAAAGGACTACATATATGCCCTGTCTTCCCAACTAGATTATAACTCCATTAGGGCAGGAATCATTTCTTGTATGTTGTATTCTCAACAACAAGCACAGGGCTCTCAAAAGTAGATATTCACTAAGTGTTCCCTGATCATAAGATTTTGTAGAAAGAAACAACCAGTGCAGGATATGCTCATATTTTTTACAAAACTTGTAGCTTAGAAACACTTGATTTAATCCCGTGCTGCTTTGGATCATGGCCTGGAACAGACTCCAGTGAGGCTTCCATGAAGCTATTTACAGCAGTGGAAATTGGCTGGAATGCACCCGAGCTCCATTCCTGACCTTTAAAAAAAATACATTTTAAAACACAGTTTCCTAAGATCCTGCCCCCTCTGCTGCTCTCTGCCTGACCAGAAGTAAATCTAGTCTGTTCTTAGAGTAGCATATTTGAAAAATTTTGCAGTGAAATTGCAGTAGCATCTCTGACAGAGGAGGACGGCAGTGTCGTACAAGGAGGGTAATAAGTTAATGATCCTTACCTTCCCATGGTCTACATCGGAGGTGTTAAACATGGGGCTGAAGACAGCATAAAGCCCGCAATGCTTCCCATTGTGGCCTGAACCAGATGAAAATGTAATTGGGAAATAGTTGAGAAAATTAATGAAAATACAGTAAAACATAGAGAATATGACATTTTAAAACTAAGTCCGTATGCCTCATGCAGGAATCTTTGTGTATGGTTTAGTGGCTCCCATTTCTATTTGAGTTTGCTACCATTGGTCTGCATTTGGGTATTCACGTTGGGATTTGCACCTGTTCTTCTAAACTTCAAGAGGACTTTTTGATGAATTGTGAGTTAGATGTACCCAGTGGAAAGATTGGATTCAGCCCATTTAAGTTCCATTTTATCTCTAGGGAATGATTTAGAATACTTATCTTTAATCCCTCAATACCCACCTCAAGCTCAACCTCCTCCTTATCCAACCACAGCAACCCCACCAAACTTCCTTCTCTTCTCCTACAGTATATACCACTATCTTTTCTGTCTGTCTATCCTGAGAATATGCAACCTAAGATAATAGGCAACATGATAAAGTAAAGAAAAAGTCATGTATTGGCAGTATCACTTTGAGCAAATCATTGTATGAGCCTCAGTTTATCCATCCATAAAATGAGGATTGGTCCACTGAGGAAGTATTTAAGCATTTGCTATGGGCAGGTTACTGTACTAGGCATTGTGGGAGAGACACAGAAAATTAGGAAACAATCCCTTCACTAATGGAGCTCATCCATTAATTCAACAAATATTTATAGTCTAATAGGAAAGATAGGACATGACCACCACTTTTATATAAGGGAGGATGTGAAAGCTTTATAAGAAAGTTACAAAACATTGTGAGTTTAGAAGAGGAAACAACCATTTTTGGTTAATAATAATAATACTTTAATAATATGTGTGAATATGCTGTCTATAAAATATTATATAAATACAAATAAATTAATTGGCAAGCACTTATTAATTGCCTGCAATGTGCTGGGGAACCATGCCAGTCAAGGAGATGACACAGCTAAGTACTATTATTAGGGAAAAATCTGACTCAAAAGATGTAAAAGAGATTTATTTGAGATCCTTAAAGGAACAGAGCTCTGTGATATTGATAAATTATTATCATTTGCTCTACTCAGATTAATCTTAATATATACAAATATGAATTACATTTAAAAATCACATTTTAGTAAAGTTTATTGGGCTAGCATTCCCCTGGCATTGTAAAAGATGTAACTCCTCAATGAATTGATACCAGTACATTATATATTTTGGGAGTGGAGACAGAGTGATAGAGTTGGAGACACAGGACCTGGGTGACTTTGTGTAAGTCTTTCTGCCTCGGTTTACCTATTTGTGAGTAAACAAAGGAGGTTGGCCTAGACAACTTCCAAAGTCTCTCCAGTTTTAAATCTTTAACCCTATAATTCAGTATGTGATAGAAGGAGGAGAAAAATGAATCTGCCAGTCAACAAACATTTATTAGGCTCCTTTTATGTGCCAGGCCCTGTGCTAAGCACTGGGAATATAAATAGAAGCATAAAGACAATCCGTAAGGGATTTACAGTATAATGGAGGAAGATAAAACATAAAAGGAAGTGGAAGGGGTAGAATGGTAGAGAAGTTCCCCAGTGGGGGCACAGTAGACACAGAAATCCAAAGAGTTGAGCAAGGAGCCCAGAGAGTAATGAAAGAGGAAACTAGTGAAGACCAAGAAGAAGCAGTCACAGTTAGGAAGAGAACTATGAGAGATCAGTATCCTAGAAGCCAGGGAAAAGCTAGACCATTAAGAAAGGGAAGTGACCATGGCAAAGGCTACAAAAGCATCCAGGAGTTCAGGGAAGAAGAGGGAATGAGGAGATGATCACTAACCTTGGATAGAGATATTTCAATGAAATACTGGGTATGGAAGCCGTAGATCTGGAAGATCATTTTACAGCTGAGCAAATGGAGACCCACCTAAGGAAGTTCAGTGACCTGCCTGAGGTCACAGGAAGTAAATGTCAGAAGAATGAAAGGATTTTGAGGAGATGGAGAGGATGAAAGTTCTACAGTAAAGGAAAGGAGAGAAATAGGATCACAGGGTCATAGCTGAGAGCTAGAAGGGGCCTTTGAAGCCTTCTGGCTCTCTAATCTTCCTTTACCCTTCTATGGGATGTTGCTTCTGCCTCTAAATCTTCTGAGTCTGGGAAAGTCTTCTGAATCTGGTTGACATTTCTCTAACAAAATTCTTTGGAAATACTGTATTTTCTACTGGTAACCCTCTATTTTAACTTTTATGTGATTGGTAAGATTGTACTATAATTTGATGGATCAATGAATTTGCTTACAATGTGATTGGCTGGTCAGTCATTTCAGTCACATTCAACTCTTTGTGACCTCATTTGGAGTTTTCTTGACAAAGGTACTAGAGTAGTTTGCTATTTCCTTTTTCAGCTCATTTTATGGATGAGGAAACTGAGGTAAACAGAGTTAAGCAGCTTGCCCAGAGTCACACAGCCAACTAAACATCTGAGACTGGATTTGAACTCAGATCTTCCTTACTCCAAGCCTGGCACTCTCCACAGTGTGAACAGTCTCTTAAAATAATGTAGTAGTGGGAAGTAATTCTTTGTTTAAATAAACAAGTGTGTGTGTGTGTGTGTGTGTGTGTGTGTGTATACTTTTTTTCCTTTTAAGTAGATCTTATTTTAGGGATGTGATCTAAGCAATACTCAAAGGTACCCTTAAATTTGTAATTATCAAGGTGTATGCACATATGTTATTTCATTTACTCCCCTTAGAAACACTACAAAGGTAAATATGGCAGGAATTGCTCTCTTCCCTATATTATAGATAATAACAGTGAAGCCCATATTTGTTAAGTCCAGAGTCATTTAGATTGTTAATGACAGATTCAGTGCTAAAACCCTTAAGTCCTGACTCCCTCCAGCACTCTTGCCAGTGTGCCACATCTTGGGTAGTACCCAGCTCCTATGTAATGCCCATTCTCCCTGTGCTTCCCTGCTCTTCCTTTTCTTTGCTGCTTTCTCATTTATGTGTTTCCTGGGGGTTACCCTTTCTTCCCTATATCCCAAGCCCCAAGATCTAAGCTTCTTCTTTCTCAGATTCCTCATACAGTTGTGCCCGGAGCAGTGGACAAGCAAAACCCAAAACTGATTCATCTGAAAAGAAATTAGCTAAATGTCCCTATCTTGATTAATTTCAGGATCGCCTCTTTTTTGTCATGGAATATGTAAATGGAGGAGACCTGATGTTTCAAATTCAACGTTCCCGCAAATTTGATGAACCTCGGTCTCGATTCTATGCTGCAGAGGTCACGTCGGCACTCATGTTCCTTCACCAACATGGCGTCATCTACAGGTTAGCTTCTTCTTTGACTTTTTAAAAATAAAAACATAATGGAATCTCTAGACAGTTGGACTGATTCTGGCTCCTCTCCCACTGGTCTCTTAGCAACCAGTTTTAGATCAGTTGTTAGTTCCAATTTGCTTACATAGAAGGGGTTTTTTTTTTTCTTTTTGGTTGTTTATCATTGCGAATGTTAACATTTGAATGGTCCCTGGAGCCCATGCCAAATGTGTGGGCCAGTTTTGTATTAAAGTACAAGCAAGGCATTTTAAAGGGCTTGGCACAAAGTGACCTTGGGGTGACCTTCACCTTCCCCTTTCAGACCAGCCGCAATCTCTTCACTTTTCCCTTCAGTGCCATAGATTTCCTCTGCTTCCCAACCTTTTACCACTTCCTGAGTTTGTTTGTCTTAGCTGTCTCCAACAGATAGGATCGGGAAAGGAGGAGTCACAAGGGGTTCTCAGTTTGTGATGTAGGGGAAAGGGGGAGTTGACGGCACCCAACAGGAAGTGAGTCTTTGAAGACCATTTAACTTTGCTTATTGCCCCCCTGAATCTCCCTTCCAAGAAAACAACACACACACACACACACACACACACACACACACACACACACACACTCCCTTTCCAGTAAGGAAGAAGGCACATTTACGCAGGCTGCTCTATGAGGTCAGGAATTCTGGGAGGACCAACTATTTATTATTAGAAACAGGGACATTAAACGTCCTCAAGGGATTTTTTTCTTCAGCTACTGTCAACTACTGCATTTAGTTAGTTTCTCTTTCCTCCTTTTTCCTCCTTTTCTTAAATTCAAGTCAAGGGATTTATTGCTATTGGCCATAAACCCTCAGAGAAAGGAGCTGCAGCCTTGGTTGAGTCCACGTAGGTCCCATCTGGTTTGACTCAAATCCCAAGCCTCAGTCAATCAAGTATTGATTGGATCACCTTGTATGGTCAAGGCACTATGGGGACACAGGATGTGGAAAAACAGCTAGCAAACAAGACAGGATGGGATCAGTGCTGATCATGCTGTCAGATACAAAGAAGTGTGTGGGAGGCATGATCTCTGCCATCAAGAATTCTGCAGTCTAGTTGAGGACCTGGGACATGAAAAAATAACAAAAAATGCAAGAGAGTATATGACGAAGGCTAGATAAATGATCAGACTATGAGTTCAGTGGGACATCAGTGAAAAGCCAAACCATTTTGGGTTGGTGATCAAGGAAAGCTTCACAGAGGAGACTTTTACAGATTGGTTTTGAAGGATGGATGGACGGACGCTTTGGGAGGTGGCATAAAGGGGTAAAATGTCAGACCCATGGGGAAATAATGAAAGGAAAACTGGACAGTCAGGAATAAATGTAGCTCATGAAGGAATGGTGAAGGCACGGGCCTATACAAATAGCAGCAAATAGAAATAGAAGCATAGATGGTTCTCCCTTTGTGCAGTATTTTCCACATACTAATATTAATAATAACGAGGCAAGGTAGGCTAGGGGGTAGAAAGCAGGCCTAGGACCCAAGTAGAGCTCTGCCTCTGACATGTACTGGCTGTGTAACACAAGACAAGTCCTCTAGCCCCTCTAGACTCTGCGCAATTCTTTAAAACTAGATATTTCACAGAAAGTGCCAGTCTGAATTGGTGGAAGGTATTTCCCATGTGACAGTTACCTACACCAATGAAATCACAGGTCTGGGCCTTCTCTCTATTTTTTTTTGGAGGGGGGAAGGAGGGGCAATTGGGGTTAAGTGACTTGCCCAAGGTCACATGGCTAGTAAATATTAAGTGACTGAGGTTGGATTTGAACTCAGGTCCTCCTGACTCCAGGACCAGTGCTCTATTCACTGCGCCACCTAGCCACCCTGGCCTTCTCTCTATTAATAATTATAACAACAGTAATGATAATGACAGTTGGTATTCTTTTAGTTCTCATTTACATAATAATAGCAGTTCACGTTTCTAGAATATTTTAATTTTTGCAAAGCCTGTTGTATGCATTATCTCACATGATATACAACGAAACTCAACTCAGTTCCCATTAAGCAAAGCAACCAAAAGGTAAGCAGATGGGAGGCAAAGTGGAATAATGGAAGGGGCACTGGATTTGGAACCAAATAATCTTAGTTTAAATCCCATCCCTGCCACTTGGGACTGTGTGACCTTGGGAATGAATTTCTTAGGGCCTCAGTTTATCTATGAAATGAGGTGGTTGGACTAGGCAGTCTCTGAGATCCCATGATCCAAGAAAGGCAGACCATTTTCCACTATTGGAATCTGAGATACTGACATCTTCCCTGGAGTCACATCCAAAAGTCACATTCCCTGGAGTCGATGCATGCACTTTGAATGCTCAAAAACATTTATTGACTCTCCATAATCTGTTAGATAAGAACCAAATCCTTTGTTTGAACTTGAAGGCTTGCCATAGCTTTGCCCTACCACATCTTGTATTGCATAGCTCCCCTAGATGAATTCTTTCCATGGACCTGCACCCCAACATATGCATTCCTCTTTTGGAACACCTATATTTAGACTAATTTCCCATCCTATTAAAAACGTCCTCCATGACTCACCCCCGAGCCTCATCAAGACATGCTCGTCCTCCAAGGTTCAGACCAAATTTCATCTCCATGGAGCTACAGTCCATAGGTCAGGCCCTCTCTTCTGAACTCCTGTCTCTTATCTTTTCCATTAATTTGTTATTTTGCATATGCTCATGTGTAATTTCTGTTATCTTTGGATGTGTTTGCAAAATCTCATCAACTAGCCCTTAAATTCTTGAAAACATGTACAGTTGAGAAATTTCTCCACCGTACATGTGTTTGTATCCACACACACATATTTCCACACATACATAAATATACATATATAACACACATGTTATTCCCTCACCCCAACCTTACACCCTCAGATCCCTCATTCCTCTTATACATCTGTGCTTTTGATTAAAGCCTATAAGCAGATGGGTTCTATGCCTTTTGGATTAACCCGGTCCACAATCTCCCTACTGCCCACTTGGGTGCCAAGTTGCCGGCAGAAGGCACTGAACCACAAAGGGGGCAGGAGGATTAAGCCAGTGAGTGTGTATCCCTGCCTGTGTCTCTCTGACTATTCCAAAACTAAAGAGGGATTAGTTTGGAATCAACCACTGTGCTGTATTACCTAAGCCTCTCCTCCGGTAGGGCTGTTTGACAGTCTAACAGGGCCAGGGGTTGAAGGATTAGCTTCACTGCTGAAACTGAAGCTTAATTATCCAGCCCTGCCTACTGGAATTTATATACAAAGTAATTAGCAGTTATATTGCCAATCTCTGAGAACCAAAAGAAGAGGTCACTTCTCAGGCCAGTTGCTTACAGTTGAAAGGAGATTGAAAGTGATAAACAAAGTGACCCCACCTTTTTCCTTGGGTGGGTTTCCAGTCCAGCCTACATCCCATGTGCTGGCTTATATGTGAACACAGCCTCTGTTAGGGTAACTCATCTTCATCCTATTGTCCCCTCTCCTTGGGTTTCTTTCCTCTCCTTCACCTCTTCTTTTTCCTTTCCCTCCCATCTTTCTCCAGCTTTCTTACCCTTTTTTCTCTCCTGTTAGTTTGCTGCGTTTTGGTTTTGGATTATGTATGATTCCTTTTTTTCTCACTCTCCCACTAATGATGGCTGGCTTTCCTTTTTCTACACACACACACATACACACACACACACACACACGGTGGGGAGGGGGGGAGAGAGAGAAAGAGAGAGAGAGAGAGATGTGAGAGACATGAGAGAAAAGATACATATTTCAGTTGAAAGCTCACAGAGAGGGTCCAAGACTTCCAACATCCACCATTCTGAGATACTTTCTGGCACTAAGAGGGCTCAGCATCCAAGTCCTCATGGGGACAGTTGGTTCATGTAGTGAGGAGGGATAAATGGGGAAGAATGCAGATGACATGAAAATGCCAAAAAATGCCACTCACACATAAATCTTTGCAAGACTAGCCTTCCCCATTGTGACCCCTTAGTTTCCAAATCTCTCTCTCTCTCTGTCTCTCTGTCTCTCTCTGTCTCTGTCTCTGTCTCTCTCTCTCCCTCCCTCCCCCTCCCCCCAGCTTCCTTTCCTCCCCTCCCTTCCCCTCCCATCTCCTTTCTCTCTCTCTCTCTCTCTCTCTCTCTCTCTCTCTCTCTCTCTTTCTCTCTCTCTCTCTCTCGTCAGGTCCTTTCAGTTTCCTGTCAATAGTGGCAAAGATAAGTGTCTTTAGTGGGCACAGATAAAATTCAGTATCTTAGGGTCATAGGGTTAGAGCTAAACTTTTCACTGTACAGATGGCCAAAAGGCAAGAGCTCTAAAGTTTCCTGATCCATAAGCCAAAATTCCAAGTCCACACCTAAGCAGCCAAAGAAGCCATGGGACAGGCTCTGGCAGCAGTGAAAAAATTCTCAATTCAAAGGTGGCAGCAACGGTAGCAGTAGCAGCAGTCTCCACTGGGAGCTGGGATGAACTGAGCTCTATGGACCTGCCAAGCAGCAATACCCAGGCTTCCTGGCTTCCAGACTTTCAGGGAGGTATAGAACAGCACTGACTGGAGCAGTTAGGATACTAGCCCCTTAACCCTGCACTGAGTATGCTGAGAATAATGAACCTCCCCATTGATAACTCCCTTTGCGTTGTGATGCTGAAGGCTAACTAGAAATATGGCTTGACTGCTACAATGTTGAAGGGCATTCGTCAAGTTGCTATGGTCCCTCCTATGCTTTAGGAATATTATTGTGGAAGCTCAGTGGAGAACAGAGGAAAAGAACAAGTTACTTGATCCCTTTCTTCAATGTCAAACCTAGTGGTCTCTTCTTAGTCTTTATCCTTCTGGACCTCTTGGAATCATTCGACATGGTTGATACCCCCTTAGGGATGCTGTTCTCGCCTGATTCTCCTTCTGTCTCTCTGACTACTCCTTCCCTGTCTCCACTGATGAGTTGTCATTCATGACATCCCTACTAATTAGGTATGCCCACTTTCTCTTCTCCCTCTGTGCTATCTCACTTGGTTATCTCTTCAACTCCCATGGGTTAAATGATCACCTCTCTGCAGGTGATTTTCTAGTCTTTTATCCATTCATGGTCTTTCTTCTGTGCCTCAATCTTGTATCATCAACATGTGTCACCAGTAAATTTTGGGCATCTAAAACTGTGTATACCTTAGGCATCTCAAACTCAAAATGTCCCAAACAGGACTCACTATTTTTCAAATCTTTCCCTCTTCCCAATTTTCCTATTACTGTCAAGGATACCACCATCGTTCCAGTCCATTAGTCCCTTATCTCACCCATCCTACCTATCCAATCCATTGCCAAATCTTACCATTTCTGCCATCACTATGTTTCTCATACACACATACACATGCATACACAATACATATATATGCATATGTATATATATTCATTTTCTGCATGCATGCGTGTATGTATATATGTGTGTGTATGTGTGCATGACTTATGTATGTACATATATAGACATATATATGTATGTATACACATACATACACCCTTCTCTCTATTAACACTATTCTAGATCAGGCTCTCATCATTTTTTTTTTTTTTTTGCGTTTTTGGAGAGGGGAAGGTAGGGCAGCTGGAGTTAAGCAACTTGCCCAAGGTCACACGGCTAGTTTTGTGTTAAGTGTCTGAGGCCGGATTTGAACTTAGGTCCTCCTGACTCCAGGGCCATTGTTCTATTCACTACACCACCCAGCCACATACCCCCATCACTTCCTACCTGGACTAATAGTCTTCTAATCCAGTAAATATTTATCAAGCACCTACTGTATACCAGCCACTCTGCTAAGTGCTGGGGATACAGTTAATAAAAAGAAAGCCAATCTCTGACCTCATGGAACTTACAATCTAATGACTGGTCTCTTTGCTTTAGGTCTCTCCCCACTCCAATCCATCTTCCATTCAGTTGCCAAGAATTACTTTTTTTTTCTGAAGGATATGTCTGACAGTGTCATCCCACTGCTCATTGAAATCCAGGGGCTCCCTATTGCCTCAAAGACCATATATAAAAA
This sequence comes from Pseudochirops corinnae, assembly GCA_028646515.1. NCBI lineage: Eukaryota > Metazoa > Chordata > Mammalia > Diprotodontia > Pseudocheiridae > Pseudochirops > Pseudochirops corinnae. The sequence continues at coordinate 73,061,974 of CM053585.1, forward strand.
TCCTCTGTCTGGCATTTAAAACTCTTCCTAATCTGGCCTCTTCCAACTTTGCAGCCTTCTTACACTTTACTGCCCTCCATGTACTCAATGATCAGGCTACACTGCCCTACTTGACTTTCCCCAAAATTGACACTCTCCCATCTCTGTGTCTTCAGGTTGACTGTCCCCCATGACTGGAATGTTCTGTCCTTCAGCTCTACCTCTGGACTTCCCTGGCTTCCTTTAGGACTCAGTGTAGATCTCCCCTCTCCCCAAGTGCTAGCACACCTTAGATTACTTTCCATCTTCTCTCTCTCTCTCTCTCTCTCTCTCTCTCTCTCTCTCTCTCTGTCTCTTTCTCTCTCTCGTGTCCATGATTATTTACATGGTCGCCCCCATATGGAAGTGAGCTCTCTGAGGGCAGAGACTGTTTTTTTTTTTAATTTCTCTTTGTGTTCCCAATACTTATTACAATTCCTGACACACGGTAAGTGCAGATTGATGGACTAATTGTTACAACTGTTCAGGCAAAAGGTTGCCTAATCATTGCCACTGTTCAGACAAGAGGTGATGAGAGCCCAGCCATCACCTAAGGTGGTAGCCACCTGGATGGAGAAGAGGAGGGAGATTTGAAGGAAGATGTGGAGGGAGAATCAACAGGGGATATACAACTGCAGAGAGTCAAGGAAGATGTTAGAGTTAAGAACCTGAGTGACAGAAATGACAGTCTGAACAGAAATGGGGAAGTCTAGAGAAGAGGTGGGTTTAGGAGAGAAGAACATGAGGTCTGTTTGGGGTATGTTGAGCTTGAAAGGACATCCAGTTAGAGATATAGAAGAGAGAGCTGGTAATGCTGATCTAGAGTTTATGAAAGAAATTCTTCTATATTAGGGTGGGGAGTCATCAGGATAGAGAGGATAATTGAAATGAAATAATTTACTGATTACCCAATCTAGCCCAGCCCCATACCAGGGAGAGAAGGCAATCTGAACCATACCTACTTCGGGAGACAAGTTAGGACACCTGATGTAGAAAGGCAATACCTGGCCTTATATTATTAACTGTGAAAAACTACTACCGTGTGAAAGAGGCAATAAATGCTGAAGGAGGTCAGAGAAGGAAGAGATGAGTGTTAGCTGAAAAGAGTCAAGGATCCATCACTGCTTCCAGAGTTTTCTCCCAAGCATGGTACAGGGAAAGAAAGCCAAAAGGCCTGGATTAAAATCCTGCCCTCACTGCTAATCACCAGAGTGACCTTAACTAAGCTGATGCTTTACTTTGGGGGGAATTGGTTTCCCCCTTTTTTTAAGAGGAAGTAGACTGGACTAGATGATCTTCAAAAGTCCCTCGAAGCTCTAGCTTTCACTTAGCTTATTGATTTGGAGCAGCCTTTGAGCTGCTTACAGATTCTTGTTTTGTGGTCAGTGGATTTTGTTTTGTTTGTTTTCCTGCAGAAATAGGTTTCCAGAGATGTCTAATGAACAAACAAGTTCTTTCCCTTGTCAGTCTTTTCTCTGTCCCATGCCATATAACATTTAGACTATCTGAGATGTTGGTGTTCCAGAGATGTCAATATCAGGAAGAGAGGAGCTGGCTAATTTGGGGTCCAAGGCTATTCTCATTAGCCTACAGTCTAGGGAGATCCACAAAGGCCACATGGCCTGTCTTAGACAACAGAAAAGTTCATCAGTTGTCCCAAAGTCATACCACTAACGAGTGGCAGTGTCAAGATTTGACCTTGGTCTTCTAGCTCCAAACTCAGGGTCATTTCCACCACACCAAAGCTGCCCTTCTCTCCAAGTTCCTCAGTGGAGGAAAGTGTGAGGTATAGGGTATTCCATAATGATTTGTGCTCAGAGGTAGTGGGATGATATCAAAGACCTCTGGAGGAAGCCTGGAATGCTTCTCTCCTCTTCAAGTCTTGGTCCTTACCATAGAAAGAAGATGTTAACCACATATGCCATTGGAGTAAAGAACAGAAGACCCCAGAGGGCAGAGTAAAGCATCTATGAACTTCATCTTTATTGAGCAGGAAGCAGTCATGACCAAAGGACAGGATCCTGGGGCTCCCACTGTCTACCAGCTACCAATTTATTCCATGTATTAAGCAAATAGTCTTTGAAATGGCCTTCAAAGAATGCAACTTGATTCTAGGTAATAGATAAAGGGGAGTGTGGTGTCTATATGATCTACCTATAATTTATCAATCTATTATGTATCATCTACCTATCATTCTTATCTAGCAGTAGCCACCCCTTATTTGGAGCATGAGGAAAGATTTTGGGAATGTGAAGTATAGCAGTTAACAAATAAGAGTGGTAGCACCTCTGTTTAGGAAGGAGAGGGTGAGTCAGACATGATCCTGAGCTAAGCAGGCGTTTAGTGAAGGGCTGTCACCTCCCCATGACTTGATAGGACTGGGGCAGAAGAAATCTGAATGCAGGGAGCTCATACTCCAAGTGCTGAAGCGCATATAAAAGCATACGATTGGAATTATATGTAGAGACTAAGTCATACAGAGGACTGACCTCTAGCAGTATTTTGAAAGGTCTCCTTACTGTGCTTTTTACCATTTCCCAGCCTCTCTTGAGGTACCTCTTCCCTTTCTGCTTTCTCTCCTTGCCTAACATAAATTATTCTCAGAAAAGGTGCTAATATTAGTCACTGATACCTTAGTGAATCAATGAATTAATGCAGAATTTATTAAGTGCTTTGTACGTGCTAGGCACTGTGGTAAATACTTGCGATACAAATACAGAAGGGAGGCACTCCCTGACCTCAAAGAATTTATATTCCAATAGGGAAAGATACATACATGGGCAAATGGTGGCCAAAGAAGGGATTTGGGACCTGGAGAATCATAGAGATGACAAATGGGCCCATAAGGAAGTTGATAAATGCTTCCTTTCCAAAAACAATGGCACTATTGATTTGATTAGAATTCTTGGAGCCAGGAGAGGGAGGATACAGAGCAGAAAACAAGGAGATGTCCAGGATGTCTAGTTGAATGGGATATGAAGAATGGTCTGAGGCCAGCTAGATATGGTGAGCTATGTGAGTTTGGCACACCAGTCAGTACAGCAGGGACCCCAGATTCAGACTCTAAAACTGAATCAATAATGTCCCCCAGGGCATTGTCTCGAAAACTCTGGAGAGCTGGAGGATACACAGCAAATGGCAAGAAGATGGCTGGATGAAATATGAAGCCTGGTCTCATTGATCTGCTCTGGGGCTAGCTGGATATAGTTGAGTTAGTGAAAATTAAACTCAATATGTTTCCTTTCCCAGGGGTAGCCGGGATAATATCTCATTGTAGAATGAATTTCAGTCATTAGAGTGTGTGGATAAGGAGAAGATATTTTGGGTGAGGGGCTGGGGGAGATGAGGAGAGCTTCCTCATGAAATTCTGCCAGTAGGTGACCAGCTATTCCACTTAAATATAAGGCTATACCTTTTGTGTTCAATTTTTAGAAAATCAGGAAACTAAAGCAGGCAAAAGTCAGCAAGTCATAGACCTAGACACAGAATGGACCTCAGAGGGTCATAATTAGTGTTGGTCCTATCTTTCCTGGGCTTCACAAAAGATGCCAGGCTAACTCTGGGAAAAGATCGGTACCTTCAGACAAGGTTGGTATCCTCATCACTTTGGGTTCTGTGTTTGTTCAGTGCATGGCCTTCCTTGTCCAACATTGATTTGTATAATGTTGCATTTGTGTAAATAGACAGGCAACCTTTACTTTCTGATAATAGCGGGGGGAGAGTGGAGGGAGGGGAGGGATTCAGTTAATATTAAATGACCAAGGAGGCAGGAGAGGAGAACAGAGGAAGAGGGAGCTAACTGGCCAGGATGGAAGCCAAGTTTCCATTCCTCTGAGGGAAGCTGTTAGTGCCGAGCAGATCAGAAGTGGGATTTAGACTGTCTGTGACATTTTAGCTTGAGAACAAACAGGAAGTTGGGAGTATCGGGGGAAATTCCTGATTAAATTTGGTTGAATATTTCAATAATGGTACATACGTCTAAGAGGAAATGGGCAGAGTCTGTGTCCCCTCTTTCTCTGTCCCCACATCACCTCGCACAAACTGGGCACAAGAAGGTATTAAAAAAATGATTAGTTAATTGGAATTGAATTGAATTAGTATAGGAGCAAATGACTAAAACCTGTAGGTCCCCAAGCTTGAAACCTCAGTCATCCTTGACTTTTCCCTCTCCTTCAGCCCCATGTCTAGTCTGTTGCCAGACCCTGTTCATTCCACCTCTGCAATATCTCATATCCATCCCCTTATCTCCACTCGTGATGCCACCTTCCTAGAACAAGCTCTTGTTGCCTCTTGTCAGAATGATTGTAATAACTTCCTGATTGGCCTCCCTACCTCTAGCATCTCTTTTTTCCCCCAGTCTATCTTTTACTTAATTCAAGGAATCCATGACCCAGTAGATATAGGTACTACCTTCACTGGTGCAGATGGTGGCATTTCATTGTTACCTTGTCATCTTGAACGATTCCTGACTGTGCCCTTTTCTAAATCCTCCAAAAAAAAAAAAAATCTCTCAAGTATCCTACAGAACTTCTAGATCTTTAAAAACTTTATGGATATTGGTGCAATGTATAGGATTTTTCTCTTCATTCTTATTATGTAACCAATCCACCTCCTCTTCTGGTCGTATGCTTTCTTGAGGTCTTTTTATTACTTATTATCTGCAAATCATCATGCAAGAAAGCCACAATCATTTTTGAAGTGTCTTTTATATACCCGGTGCCGGCTAAACTTTCTATTGAAATGTGTGCATTTAAGTTAGTGCAGAAAAAAATAAATAAGTACAAAGTAGTTGAATACAAAGTATCTAAGGGAAGGAGGAACTAGCCATTGAAGGAGGAGGGAAAGGCCTGCAGAATGTGATGCTGGAGTTCCTAGGCAGCCAATTGGTACAATGGATGGAGTGTTGGACCTAGAGTTGTCAAAACCTCAATTCATACCCTCAATTCACACATTCACAAAATTAAACCATGTCAAAATTATTCCTTTTCCCCAAGTAATTCATGGACCATTGTAAATGCCTTTTCTTCTTTGAAACAGTAGCCAGCATTTATATAATGCCTTAAGGTTTGCAAGTTCATCACTTTCGCAAAAGAAGACACTGAGGCCGGGGAAAGTTAAATGACTTGCTCCCAATCACACCAATAGTAGATGGTGGAGATGGGATTTGAACTTGTATTCTTTGACTCCAGAGCCAGTTCTCTTCCCACTGTACCACACTTCACCAGGTAGTCAGGGATCTGTTTTTATATCATGTTACCTTGGGAGTTGGAGATTTCTACCTAAGGCAGATGGTACCAAGCACCTCAGAAATAGTGTATGTTCATTTATTTAGAGAGCTTCCTGGGCATGTGTGATAGGCACTAGCAGTGGAGAAAGATTAGCATCCTGGTGGGAATGATTTATAGAGGAAGCGTATACACAGCCCCTGCAAAGAAATATGTTGTTGAAGTTGGCGTCTCATATATTTTGAGCTAGAATGTCTTATTTACCCTGGCTATCTGGGCCTATCTTCAGGAAGCAGATGAAGAAATATTATGCTATATTGTGCTGTAAGTGATGAATATTGATGAGGATTATAAAGCACAGCAGCTCAAAATTGGAAAGAATCTTAGAAATCACCTGATCTAACTTCTGCCTGAACAGGAATTCTCTCTACACCCTCTCCTACACACAGGTCACGGAGGCTCTACCATGGAGAATGCCACTGTTAGGAAAATCGCTATTGCTTGAAGTAGCCCATTTTTGTTCTAATTATTCTCTCTATTTAGGACTGAAATCTGCCTCTCTGCTATTTGCCTCTTCTGTTCTAGTTCTATAACTAGGGCCAAATCCAACAAATTCTTCTGCCAGAAAATCCTTCAAGTATATCCAGCTACCCTCCACTGCATCTTATCTTCTCCTGTACATGCTAAACATCCCATGATCCTCCATGGGTTCATCTGTAAAATGAGTGGTCTCTGAGGTTCTTCTTACCTTCACAAGTATGATCTTTTAAAGAATTCTGACTTCTAATCTTCTCATCATCCTGCTTGCCCTTCTCTGAACACTTTCAATTTTGTCAGTAGCCTTCCTAAAACGTGGTGCCCAGAACATGGCAAGCCCCTAGAGGTGGTCAGACTAGGGCACAGTGGTCTGTGCTAGATTCTGGTGTCACTAGCCCCAGCTCCAGGCTGGACACTGAGCCCCTCTCTTAGGACAACCTAAGGTCATTTGCTTCCATGCTTTCAACTTACATCAGACTTCCATTTCACCATCACAGAACCCAATGTCATCAAATTTTTTCCTTGATCTTTGTTTCATTTCATCTTCATCACGTGTTCTAGCCTCTTGAGATCTTTTATTTTCCTGATTGTTTTTCTGATACCATCCAGCTTCATCAGCTGCAAACTTGATAAACACACCACTTGTGCCATCATCCAAATCACTGATAAAAATGCTAATAAAAAGGGAATGGGCAGATAGATCAGCAAGGAAGATCCCTGGGGCACTACACCAGAGACCTTCCTCCAGGTTGGCATGGGCTACTTCACTTTACATCCAGTCATTCAGCTAGTTGTGAGTATTTCTAACTGTATTGTCATCTCGGTTCCATCTCTTCATCCTGTCCATAAGACTATCCCAAGAAACTTAGCCAAATTCTAAGCAGAAATCTCGGGGCTACTGTGTCTCTGTTATTCCCTTGATTGATTGTACTAGTAATCCATTCAAAAAAGAAAATGAAATCGGGGGGTGGGGGGTGGGAGGATGCATGATCATCCACCATCCCCTTTACGTTACTATTATTGATGACTTTTACTTTTGTATCATTGGTCATTTCCTGATATTTTGTTGTTGTTGTTGTTGTTCAGTTGTCCAGTCGTATCTGACTCTTAGGGTTTTTTAGGAAAGACCCATAGGGTTTTCTTGGCAAAGATATGGGAGTGGTTTGCCATTGCCTTCTCCAGTTTTATGCAGGTAGGACTTAAATGGCTCACCCAGAGTCACACAGCTAATAAGTATCTTGACTTCACATTTGAACTTTGGTCTTTCTGACTCCAGGCCCAGAACTCTCTCTACTCTACCTCCTAGCTGCCCATACTGTATGGTCAATTTGACAATAAGTCAAGTCAACAAATGTTTATTTAAGTGTTTACTCCCTTGAAAGAAGAGAGTCAGTCAAGGCAGATGATTCAAGAACAATGATCCCATCAGACAGCGTGTATAATGTTCTGTACCTTTAGTTCACCACTTTTCTTCTGAGAGAAAATCTATTTCATCATCTGTGTGCTAAGACCGAGATTAGTCTTTGTATTGAATCTCAGTTTGGCTTTTGAAGTTGTTTTCATTTATATTATCATAGTCATCATTGTATGTATGGTTTTTATGTTTCTGCTTTCTTTGCTATTTGTTGCTTCAAATAAGTCATCCCATATTTCTCTGGATTCCCAATATTCATCATTTGTGGCACAACAGTAGTCCTTGCTCCCATCCTGGAGCCCCAGGTCTAAGCCAGACATAGAGCTGCCATTTTGTTTCAGAGTCATGCTGTGTACACCTTCTCCTTCTCTCAAAGTCAGGACCCAAACAACCTCTCTTCCCTTTCCGCAGGAGTCCTGCCCTTGCTCATAGATTCTCACAAAGACTTGAGAGAAGGTGACAGTGTGGCCAGGATACTGCAACAGTAACCACAAGCCACACACATCTAAATTTTTATCTATCAAATAGAAAGACTTCCTAAGTCAGTGGTTCTCAACCTGTGGGTCATGACTCCTTTGGGGGTCGAACGACCCTTTCACAGGGGTCGCCTAAGACCATCAGAAAACACATATTTCCGATGGTCTTAGGAACCGAGATACCTCTCCTCTATCTGTCTCCAGGTGGGTCTGCCCACATGCAGATATGCCCACATACAGTTATTAAAGGGTCAAGGCATTAGGAAGGTTGAAAACCACTGTCCTAAGTGGTGCATGAGCTGACAGGGTGAATTGATTAGAAACCATCCCATCTCCACTTAAAGTAAGTTATGAGAGTCCATCTCAGTCACAGGCTTTACTCTAGGTGCCCAGAGTACTTGAAAACATGATGAATGTTGCACAGGAACTGCATTTGGATAGGCTGAGGAGACCTGGTTATGCTCAAGACGTCACTTAGAAATTATCAAGCTAGTTTAAGACTGGGCTCATTTAAGACATTGGAGCAAGTGTGGCATTCCAGGTAAACCCCTGAGAAAGAGGTGTTTATGCTTCAACCTTGGTCTAGGTTTCCTCCCCGCCCTTACTTTGGCCAAGAACTTAAAATCTGCAAATAATTAGATTTCTCATTTCCTCCATGATGTCTTAGCATCCCCAGATTGTCTGATGGCATGGTCTTCATTGGTAGCCAAGGATAGGCCAGATACAGATTCACAGCTCCATAAGGTACCCAGCAAAGAAAGTGCTTCGTGCCTAAAAGGAACTTACTGAGGGGTCAAAAGGACTTCTAGCAACAAGGAGCTTTGTTCCCACTTTGCTGCATCTGCTCACTCCTACTTTCCCCTGAACTCTGTATGTACTGGTCATAGAGTAGGTCAGATACATTTTTCAGAGAGCAGGGAATGAAGAGTTTCGTAGCAATCCTTATTATACCTACTAGAAAAAAAAAAAAACCTTCCAAAAAACTAAAGTTAAGTGAAATGATTCTCAACTGATAATATTGAAGGGTGGAAGTGAGAATTAGAGTGTGCTTGTGGGGGCTTGAGCCAATGGCATTAGAAAATCACCACCAATACCTGAGGGAACCATAAGAAGGAGCCTGGCTCCACTCCCCTGTGAGTGGCCATAGGGGAAAAAAAAAATCCTCAGAACTAATGTAGGCTGTATAGTGTGTAACCATCCTAACATATAATAGTACCACTAATCTCCAACTAGCTCCCATGTTTGGAATGTCATTTGAGCCCCTCCCCATGCCAGAAGTTCACCATAGCGCTGCACACAGTACATATGCAATAATGCCAGTCCCCTTAAAGCATACACAATGGGTCACAATTCCTAGCAGCCCTCTTCTTTCATCCTCTTTAGGTTTCATTCTACCAGAGGAGAACATGTTCTGATGACTACAATGCTCCCACAGGCACTTATTGTGTCTAGTGGTTTGGGTTTGTCTCCCCAGCTAGCCTGAAACTCCCGGAAGACAGGAACTGTGTTCTATCTCTTTTGTGTCTGTTATACCTCCATATCCATAGTAGGCTCTCAGAAAGTGTAACTTCGCCATTTAGGAAAACACAAAAGAAACTTTACATACTCTTAGAAGTAAATTGACCCTGGAGAATGAGTGCTGAACATAATTGAATCACATAGAATAGAATATAGCAATGGGAGCCATGAATGTTTAATGGAAGTGCTTAAAGTTGGGGACTCCTTGATTAGTGCACTGTGAGTAGACATGGCTACCCTGTATTTCTATTCCTGATGAGCCAGATATAGAAGGTCCTATGCATGGGTCACATATCTTATCTTACTCGTATCTTCTATCCTTACTTGTGGAGCCCTGGATTAAGAACCAGAAGACCTTGTTCAAGTCCCATTTTGCCACCAATTAGCTTTTGACCAAGTCACTTAATCCTTTGTTTCTTTGTGTGTAAAATGCGGGTGTGGGCTAGATAATTGATAAGGTTTCTTTTAGTTTTTATATTCTGGGAATGTCTGAGTCCCTTTCCAGCTCTGTGATTCAGTGAGGCCATGAATAATCATGCCTCATCCTTAGTATTTTTTAAAACTTAGAGAGTTTTGCAATGCATGGATGCATGTTACAGCTGCTGCCATTTTATATGTATTTAAAAAAAAATTTGTTCCTAATTTTGACTCTGCTTATCCCATATTACAACTTCTTGAATCAGGGGATGGGAATGAATCACTTTCTTTGCCTCCTAACTCCTCCCTCTCCCAACCTATCCATACTTTTCATGTTTGGACAGATTCTAAAATAGGGACCAAAGAAATGTTTTCTATTATGATTAACTAGTTAATTAGGTAGAAGTATATTTCTGGAAACTTTTTGCAGGGCAATCCCATGGTTCTTTGCATCATGTAGTTTTAAGTGAGCCTTCTACTCAGAGTTGGTCCACCATCGTACAGGGGAAGAACCATTTCTGCCTTTGTTTCTCATGGTCATGAGATATTATTCATCAGTTTTCTGAGTCGCTCATCAATTCCTGAGTTATAAGAGTAATACTCCCAGGAGAGGTTGGGGAATTCTCCAGCTAGAGTGGCAAGTTGTGATTCAGACATCTGGAGGTACTGGCCATTCCTGGATACCCTAAGACCTTCATGGTCCTTATCCCAGGAGGCCCTGTTTCCCATAGTTTGGAATACCAGATTAGTTTGGGTGTAGCTTAATTTTTTTCTTTTTTAGATTGTAGTGAAGGACATGGTAAATTAGAGTGTTATGTGTTTAAAAGGGGTAGAGGTATGGAGCAGCAGGGCAGAGGAAAGAGAGATTTATAGTTTGAATCATTTGGATCCAGGTCTAGCTTCCCCTAGGGTAAGGAGACATAAAGGGTTAGAACTAGAAGGCACTGTAAATATTCCCCTTGGAATCATAATATTTAAAATTTAAAGGGACCTTCAAGACCATCTGGTCTAACCCTTTTACTTTGAAGATGTAGCCCCAGATCAGTGACTTGCTGGAGGTCACCAGTCCTACTGACACTTTCATTGGAAGGAGGGAGCAGCAATAATTGCCTGAGGTCCTGGCCACTTAAACTAGTGACCTGGCCACCATTTAGCTATGCAGACACAACTTTGAGCTGCTACTGATGAGTTTTGATACAGCAAAAATGAAAAGCCAACCCCCAAACCACATCATTTATCTCAGAAAGTGTCAGCTGCTTCAGGTACAACAGTCTCTAAACTCAACATGTTAGCTTGGATTCCTGTCACTTTGTTGAATCCCTGTTGCTTCCAATCAATCGGTTTCCCAGACCATGTGTTCTAAATTATTCTAGTACTCACATTGCAGGTATAATTATTAATGCTAACAATAACAACATTAATAATGATATATACGTATCTATATCTATCTATCTATCTAGCATTTGAAGGTTTATTAAGTCTTTTCCTCACCCCCGTAGGGCAGATATTCTTAGTTTCAATTTACTAGTGGGGAAACTGAGTCATCAGATGGTTAAGTGATTTACTTGTGCCTACTCAGCTCATAGGACTCAAGACTCATCTTTGAATTCAGATCTCTGGACTCTAAGTCCACTGCTTTTTCCCGTAATGCACTCCTGCCTCCCTGGGAATTATCATCACCCCAGTCTTCAGTTGAGGTAATGGAGTTCCCCTCTGTTGACAACAGCCTGAGCTCTTGACTTGCCCTCATCCAAATAAAGGACTTCCCATCTGGTTTCCCATCAGTTTGCCCAAGTCCACACCCCCATAAGATTACAACATGGGTTATCTCAACTATGCAGAGCGCATGACAAACATATGGACAGGATTGGGCATGTGAAGAGCTATGTCAGACAGAGGCAGTGTGGCTCAGTAGCAGGAGTCAAAAGGCCTGGATTTGAATCTTAGCCAGGTCACTTCCTTATGGTCTTCAGTTTCTTCTTCTGCAGAAGTGGGGCTGGTTGAGATGATGCCCTAGACATGAGTGCAATAATCTCAAAGGCCCACTGCTGAAGAACTTGGTCTCCCTCATGTTCCATAGGAGGAGCTATTTGCAGCAGCCACATTTAGAGTGTGCATTGTAATCTGGTTTATATCACACAACCTGGTTTTCTGTCTTTAAGCCTTAGCACTTAGCAAGTCATGAAAAGACTGAATTATGAGAAAAATAAAACCCGTCCCAAAATGCATGTAAGAGTGGCATTTGGAAACAGCTCTATGTATGTGTGCATCAGAGTTTTCTTCAAAGCTCCTGAGTTTTTATTTGTTTGAGCCTGGATTATAAATCAGTCTTTTAGATGGAAACAAGATAGGGAGCTATACTTAGAGCCTGCTTGGAGCTAGATGCACTCATTTTCCCCCTCCCTGTATCAGAGGGCACCCTGGGGGACTCAGAGGGTGTGTTTGGATAGGTTGGTCTTCTTTGACTTTGCCTTCATCCATAACTTTGTTCAGCTCAGGGGTAAGTCTGACTTTGCCAATAAATCCACAGCTTCTGTTTTCTGACCAGTCTTTCAAATAAGAGGTTCCCCCACATTGGGTTTAGAATGACTTCTAGATAGGAACTTTTCTAAGAGCTAAGAAGAAAAAGAAGCCAGATTTCTCAGTTGAGAAGTCAGAATCTTGCCTGGATCTGAGGTCTTTAGCAAAGAGTTAGCTCCAAGTCTCATTAGATTTCTAGACATTGGCAACAGGCCCTCCCTGCCCCCCCTTTCCTTTGTCATGTTGTGGATAAAACTGGCATTATTTGGACATGCATTACTTTGATCAAGGCTTGAGACTGCCTTCCATTTACCCCGACTAGATTGGGTTTATACATAGTTGTTTGCATATTGTCTCATGATTTCCTTCAAGGCTGGGACTTGTTTTTTTTCCTGAAACCAGCCCTTTGAGGAGACATCAGTGTTTTTCATCCCAACAGGGATCTATGGTGGCAGGGACCAGATTTTTTTTTTAATTTTCCTGCCAGGCTCAGTTTTCCTCACCAACAAAATGGAAAGATTGAACCAAATGATCTCCAGGTTCCCTTCCAAGTCTAAATCACATGGTCCTTGGATTGTTTGTGTGTGAATCTTGGTCTCTGTTTTTCTTTTAAGGGGCTGAACCTGTGATTTTATTGGTTTAGGCCCTAGGGCCTAGGCCAGAGGTGGAGAATCTGTGGCCTTCTAGATTCTCAAATTCGACTGTTTGACTGAATCCAAACTTTAGTTCTGTGAAGTTTGGATTCAGTCAAAGGGCCTCACTTGAGGACCTAGAGGACCACATGTGTCCTTGAGGCCACAGGATTCCCGCCCCTGGCCTAGGCTAAGGAGGTCTTGAGGAGGGGAAGTGACTTGCCCAGCATCACACAACCTGAGGTGGGAGTTGCACTGAGTGGTCTTCCCGGCTTCAAGGTTTTCTCTCTGTCCCCTACCAGATAATGTTGTCTGTTTTTCTTTCAACCAAGGAGGAAAAAGCCTGACCTTGAAATTTGGCAGCTACCATCCCTACTCATCCCACACTGAGGTTATGGAGAAGCCGGGAATATTTAGTAGCATTATTTGTTCATTCGTTGATTCATTCACAGAGGCACCTGAAGTACAAAGACAAAACCGAAGATAGCCCCTCCCTCAAGGAACTCACAGTATCCTGGGAGGGTACAACATTTAAACAGATAAATAAATGCAAGACCATCAAGTGGTATAGTAGAGTCGCCCCGGAGTCGGGGAGTCAGGAAGACCCGAGTTCAAATCCTGCCTGAGACACTTACTGGCTGCATGGCCTTGGGCAAGTCATTTCATCGTGTTTGCTTCAGTTTCCTCATTTGTAAAATGAGAAGGAAATGGCAAACCACTCCACTATCTTCGCCACCAAAACCCCAAATAGGGTCACACAGAGTCAGACGTGACTAAATCGACTTAACGATAAGATATTTTTATTTTAGTACTTGAGTAGGGAGGGAAGGAGGGAGGGAGGGCAGCAGGGGTTATATCATATCGTGCCAGTCCCCGTAGTTTGCCTTTCAGAATCCTCCTCTTTTCGTCAAGGCTCAGCTCAACTGCCACTTCCTCCATGAGACATTCTGGGATTCCTCTCGCTCCTCCTCAAGTCTTCCTTTTACAAATAGACACTTATTATCATATTAGCTTTAAAGTTATTAAAAGTCCACAGACATTTCTGTATACAAAGAAAGTCAGAAAGGCTGTAACCTGCCGTGCACAAGCACAGTGCAGTTTTTTAAAGTTTGCACCAGATTTAGTGTGATCGCGCCTGCGCCCTCTTTGTCTGCTTTCCTTTCTGGATTTCCTTTCTCTCTTCTATGTATTTTTTTTTAATTTGATACTTTTTCTTTCTTTTCCCCTTCTATTACATCCCTGTCATTACCCCTCCATTTCCTTGTACAAGCCCCAATTCCCAAAGTGCTCACTTGCGATAAATGAATATAGTCCCTTTTGGCAAAGAGATGGCTGGGAAATGCCATTTTTCTCAGCTGGAAGGAGGCACTGAAGGATCAGGAGAGGTAGGAGGTTGCACAGGAAGATGGAAACCTGGAACTTTTGAGCCCCATGGAGAGCGTAGGGGCCCTGGGAAACGCAGACTTGGGCGATTGCCAGCAGCCAATTGCAAGGGAAAGGCACTGCTACTCCCAATTAAATGTAGTCATGAGGTGTTGCAGCCTAATTTGGCTCCCTGCCGCACTGAAGGAATAACCTTCTTGGATCTAAATTGCTGCTAAACTGGGATCAAGTGAATTTATCCCATTTCTAGCGCTCCTGGTCTTTCCTTTTAAATCTTATTTATTGCCTGTTTATACCTTTATAATAGGTTTTGTCCACAAATTTATAAAAATATGATTTTTTTTTTGCTATACAAGTGTTTGCTATACAAGAGTGTTCCAGGCTGTGCAAAAGGACAAAAAGGAACCACCAGACAAAAAGACCTAGACTTACCCATGAGCCCCTGTTGAAACTCCCGCACTCTCTGTCTATCTCTTTCTCTTTGTCTGTCTCTCTCAACAGACAACAGACTTGATAAATATAATTAAGCAAAACAGGTTTGTACTTCATCATCTACCTTCTGCAGTCATGATTGGTCATTACAGTGGTCAGAGTTTTTAAGTCTTTCAAAGTTTTTGTCTTTTTCAGCCTTGTTGGTGACATATAAATTGTTCTCACGAATAAGAGGATTCCCCCTTGATTGGTGAACAGCTAAATAGATTGTGATATATGAATGTAATAGAATGTTACTCAGCTTTAAGAAATTGGTAATATGATGAATACAACAGAAATATGGGAAAGACATATGATTTAATGAAAAGTGAACAAGCAGTCAGGAAACTGTAATAATGGAAATGCATAGAACAGCCACAAAACAATTGAAACTGGATGTTACAGAATTATAATGACCAAGTGAGGTCCCAAAGAAAAGATATGAGATCCCTCTCTTGGCCCTTTGCATAGGTATAGAACATTGTATATAATGGTTTTTTTTCCCCATATTTTATCAGGTTTTATGATTTTTTTTCCTCTTTTTTATTTCTTAAAAAGATTGGCTTTCTGGGAGAGGATAGGGAAAGAGATACAGGGGAAAATATTATGTAAACACAAAAGATTTTTTTAAATCTGTTTTTAAACACTTTTAAAAAGAGGAGAAAAAAGTTTAAAAATCCTACTCCTCATTCTGCTTATTTGATTCTACATTAATTCTTATAAGTTTTATCAGTTTTCTTTGAAAACATCCCTTTCAGCGTTTCTTCAGGAGAAATAATATTCCATTACATTCATATGTCATAATTGGTTCAGCCATTTCCTAGCTGATAAGCATTCATTTTGTTTCTAGTTCTTTGTTATAACAAAAAGCACCCCTATCAGTTGTTTTGTATGTTTGAGTCCCTCTCCTCTTTCTTTAATCTCTTTGTAGTAATAAGTCTAGTATTAGTATCATATAAGAAGGTATATTCACAGTTTAGGGATTTGGAAGTAAAATTCCAAATTACTTTCCAGAAATGTTAGACCACTTCACAACTCTGCCAGTAGTGTGTCAGTGTACCCCTAATCTTTTCAACAATTGTCGGTTTCCTTTTTCATCTTCTTGACCATTCTGATAAGTATAAGATAGAATGTCATAATTATTTGAATTTGTATTTTTCTTGTTTATTAGTGATTTACAACATTTTATATGACTGTTAATAGTTTGCTAATAATAGTTGTTAATAGTTCTTTTTTTAAGAATTGTTTATTCTTATCATTTGGCCATTTTTTCTTTTGAAAAATAACTTTTGGTCTTTAATATTTATATCAATTCCCTGTATATCTCAGAGCTCAAGCCTTTACTTTTTCAGAGAATTTTCTGCAAAGATTTTTTTCTTAGCTAACTGTTTTCATTATAATGCTCATTTCTTTGATCTTTTGGGGACCAAGTCTTTTCAATTTTATGTAATCAAAATTTTCCAATTTATTTTTTGTGATCTTCTCTATCACTTGTTTGATTAAGAACTCTTCCTCTATCCATAATTATGAAAAATATCTCTTTATTCTTTATCTGATCTTCTAATATGTTTATGATATGACCTTTTTAACATCTAAGTTGTCTGTCCATTCTGAGCTTGTTATTGTGTAACATGTTAGTCTAACCCTAATTTCTTCCATACTTCTTTCAGATTTCCCAGCAATCTTTTTTTCCCCAAATAGTGAGATCTTACCTTAGTAGTTAGGGGATCCTTAAGTTTATAAAACCCTATGCTATTATACTCATTTGATTTTAGATCATGTTGAAGTGCCAGCAGAGATCAGTAATATCTAACTTTTCTAAAATTCCACTTTGTTCTTTAACTTCTTTCTTGTTTGTAATTTTGTTAGATTTGTCTAATTTTGAAAAGGGTACATTGAAGTTTCCAACTATTATAGTTTTACTGTTTTCCCTGTAATTTGGTTAAATTTTCATTTAAATACTTAGATGTTATGCCATTTTCTGCATATATATATTTTAAGTACTAATGTTATTTCATTATTGATGATGCCTTAGAGTATAATTTAGTTCCTCTGCTTATCTTTTTAGCCTTCTTTTTGTTATTACCTGTATGAGATCATGATTACCATCCCTGTTGTTTTTTATTTACTTAAGGTATAATACATTTTTTTCCAGCCCTCTCATTCTTTGTGAGATTCTGGGCTGCAAGTGTTTTTTCTTGTAAACATCACATAGTTGAATTCTTCTTCATAATCAATGTACTTATAGTACTCAGTTTTATAGGTGAGTTAATCCCATCTGTGATCAGTTGTGTTTTGTTTTCCCCCTTTGTAATATCCATTTATACTATTCTTCTTTATTTCCCCTCTGTTCTTCTCTTTAGAAAGGAAATGGATTAATAATCTATAGTTGAAGTGGTCTAATGCCACTACTTTGCTCCCTTTTTTCTTTACCTAATGCAGATCTTGGTCTGTGTACTTTCTTTTTCTCCTTTTGGTCCCCCCCTCCCCTTTATGATCCACTCTGTAAAATAAATTTTGTTTTGTTTGTGCTAATTCCCTCCCTTCCTCTTAAACTCCTCTCTCTTCTCACCCCTTTCAAGTATCTACCAGTTTCCCTAGTGAATTTAATGAAATTCTCCACCAAAGTGTTCATGCTTGTGTATTCAACTTTTCTTTCTCCAGTTCAGATACATGTGGTTCATTATATGCCCTCTCTCCCCAGCTCCTTTTCAATTTCTGCATATTCTTCTTATATATCCCAATTAAGAGAAATAATAAGTTCCTCGCTTAATTTCTTCCCTAATGTATGCTTTTACTGTCCCTTTCCTTTCCTCTCTTAAACAATTTGGTACCAAGCCAACCTCAAGCCTTTACTCCTTCTGTGACCCTAGAAGCTAGTAGAATTCTAATGAGACACTTGTATCTTCTTACCCTATTAGAATGTAAGCATTAAATCATCATTAATCCCCTTCCCATCCATTGCTCAAATGAATTTATCTTTTAGCTTTCTCTTATCTCCTGTGCTTGCATTTTTAAAATTCTGCCCAGTATTTCATCAGAAATTATCAAAAGCCTTCTATTCTCTTAAAGGTCCATTTTTATCCCTAAGGAATTGTGCCATTTTGCAGAATAAATTGTTCTAAGATGTAAGCCTTTATCTTTTGCCTTTTAGAATATTATATTCCATGATTTTTTTCTTCTTTGTAATAGTTTCAGCTTAGTCTTGTGTGATACTGATTGTGCAGCTTGACTATGGATCTGGAGCAATCCCCTTTGTTGAATTGTTTCCAAGTTCTCTAGCGGTTTCTGGGCACATGAGCCTTTTCCACAGCTGGCTGCAGAAACTGGTTGTGGTGACCACAGCTCCAGTTTTCTTTCCAAGACTAACTTGTTAACAAATGCCTTACAATGCATGTATCCAAATGCATTTACCCTTCAAAGCAGTCACAGTGGAATGGACTGTTCAAGAAAATATAGGGCCTTGTTCTTTGCCAGGGAGTGGAGAATTGGATAAGACAAGTCTTAATTTTTTTTTCTTGTTTGAAAGCATATGGAATTATAGTTCTGGGTCATTTAACTTACTGTTGACAATCTCCAGGGGAGGAAATTTTTAGTATTCAACTATGGATACAATTTTTGGAGTTGGCCAGAAGTCATTCAGAGAGTTTGGTGAAGAGAATGGGTGATCAGTTTCAGTACTTCAGCGGGATCTCTCTTCATGGATGTGAACTCTCCCATCAGTGATACAGATCACAGCCTATCCAGGACTGCCCAACCTGCATGATCCTTGCCCATACCCTAGCTTAGAACTGTAACAGAAGATCCATTCAACATGGTGGGAGCCTTTCCACACATCCATAAGACATTGTGTTCCACCAGTGGAACACAGGGGCTGTGTGTCAGTTATATTTTACCCCATCCCTACAGCTCGTAGAGTGTGGAAAACCAAGCTGGGTGGTAACTGGAAGGAAGGTGTGACCATAAAGTGCTAACGTTAACCTCTGCATGTGGCTCTGAATGCAATTCTTGAGGAGGAGACCTCAGAGTCCATCTAATCCCACTTCCTCTTATTGTAAATGGGGAAGCTGAAACCCAGAGAGATTAAATTACTTGTCCAAAGTCACATAGGTAGTGAGTAAAAAAGATAGAATTTGAACCCACTTTTTCTGACTCTGCATTCTTATCCTTGAAACCCAGACAGCAAAGGAGGAAACAGTACACAGCTCCTTAAGGGGACCACCCAGAAGCACAGAACTAGGGCACTTACACATTCACGAATTTGTTGGTAGAGTGCTAGACCAGCTGTCTAGCAGAAAGATCTGAATTCAAATCAAGCCTCAGACATTTACTAGCAGTGTAACCCTGGGCAAGTCATGTCACCACTGTCTGCCTCAGTTTCCCCATCTATAAATTGGGGATAATAATAGCATCTACATTCTAGGGTTCTTGTGCGAATGATAAGAGATATTTGTAAAGCATTTTGCAAAGCTTAAAACAATACATAAATGCTATCTGTTATTACCTGGCATGCTGTGTGTGCCATCTCTGTAGCCTTAGGGAAAACACCATGCATCCTGGTGTCTTGGCAGTTTCTCTCCTTTCTTACTGTTTAGCTTTCTATGTATTTATGGCTTGTCTTCCCATGGAAATTGTAAGCTTGTAAAGGTAAGGCAGAAAGAGACTGTTACCATCTTTTGTACTTCATTTTGTCCCTAACACTTGGCACAAAGCTAGGGCATTTAGTAACTATTTAATGGCGGATTTGTTGGTTCATATTAAAGAATGTTGAAGTTTATCCATAGAAAACATGACCTTCATTGCATAGTACTATATGCCTGGGGTGCCTGCCAAAAGAGCAGAAAAACACTGCTGATATGTAAGACAAATAAACCTACAGATGGTACACTTCAGTCTTTAAGGTCACTTCCAAGGCTAAAAGTCTGAGATTTTTTTTTTTTGTAACAATAGAATACTCTAAAAAGATAAAATAACACAAGGAAAAACAATTTTAAAAAATGAAATGGAGGCCAGGGAAGGATAACTTTTATGATATTTTTAATTAAATAATGAATAATACAAAGAGAAAAACAATAGAGAATTGGACTCCAACTGAAACAATAAAATCCTAAGAATTTACATTTTGATTTTTAAAAAACCCCAATATATCCTAACCCAGTAATAACATTAACAGTTGATTGGTTTTCTATTCCTCTTCTATCTCTTTTTGAAGTCCTTGCACACTTAGCAAATGTCACTATTTTTGTGTAGTTGTAGTCAGTGTGTATATTATTCTTCTAATTCCTTCAGTGCCACTCAGCAGGCATTTATATGGAGAGGCATTGGCTAGAGAACCAACCTAGAATCTAGAAAGACCTGGATTAAAACCCCACCTCTGTTACACACACACACACACGCACACACACACACACACGCGCGCGCGCGCGCACGCATGTATATATGTGTGTGTGTGTGTGTGTTCATAAAAGGTTAACACATATAGTTCGCACACAGTGATACAGTATACAGCATGCACATATACACACGGCATTTGTGTATACACATATGTGCACACACATACATATACACATACATATGTAGGTATATATGCATACACACACATGAATGGTGTGTTTGTCCTTTGTTCTTGAAGAGGACCAATAACAACAGTACCATATGGGATATGTGACCCTGAACAAATGACCCTTTCTGTGCAGTGCTCTAAACAACTCTCTAAGATTGTAAACTGTTGGAGAAGTTGCCAACCTGCCTTAATAAAGGGAGTTTCCTTATGAGGGAGTTCCCTATGCCAGTGAAATTACAGGGTTAGTTCCTGTCCCTAAGCTGCTACTATATACAGGGTACCACATTAGATGCTAGGGATACAGAGGCAAAAACGAAACAAGGCCTGTCTCCAAGAAGCCTGTTCTTGGGTGTAGAGGATAGGGAGAAGGATGTGGGCAGGACACAACATTTACACAAGTTTCGGTACTTGGTTATTCGCAGAGCAAATCCAAAATGGCTTGTATGTAGTACATGCCACTCCATCTTTCATCTCTTTGCCTTTGCCTAAGCTGCAGTATGCTCCCTCCTTTCTTGTCTTATACTATCCTTAGTTTTTGTCACAGCTAAGTTCAAATACCACCTTCTACAGACACAGACAACACCCTGGTTCATTCCCTCAATACATCTCACTTGTACCATTGCAAGAGCCTTCTAACTGGTCTCCTTGCCTTTCATCTCTCCCTTCCCAAAGCCATCCTTGACTCAGCTACCAAAGGGATTTTCCTAAACCATAGTTCTGACCATATCCCCCCTCTACTAAATAGACTTCAGGGGCATAGTTGTCATTTAATAAATGCTTTCTGATTGACTGACTCCCTTTTGTGTTTAGGATTAAATATAAATTCCTCTGTTTGTTCAGTCATTTTTCAATCCTGTCCAATTCTTCTTGACCCCATTTGGGGTTTTCTTGGCAAAGATATTGGAGTGGTTTGCCATTTCCTCCTCAAGCTCATTTTACAAATGAGGAAACAGAGGCAAATGGGGTGAAATGCCATGGGTCACACAGCTAGTGGTTTGCCATTTCCTTCTCCAGCTCATATTACAGATGAGGAAACTGAGGCAAACAGGGTTAAGTGACTTGCCCGAGGTCATACAGCTAGGAACTATCCAAGGTCAAATTTGAACTCAGGAATCTGAGTCTTCCTAATCCCAGACCTGCCTTATCCACCACACCACTTGGCAGCCCTCTATTTGACATTAAATCCCCTTTATGATTTACTCCCCTTTTTTCTTTTCTGATCTTATACTTTTTTGCCTTCCATTCACTCCCTACAATCTAGCTGTACTGACCAGCCAGCTATTCCTTGAACTTGACCTTCCATTGCCCATCTTTGCACAGCCCCCCAGGTCTCCTTCTTCACCTTTATCTTTTAGGTGCCCTGGTTTCCTTCCAGATTCAGCTCCAATCTCACCTCCTGTAGGAGTCCTCTCCAGGCCCCCTCCCACCTCCCCCCCCTCCTCCTTCTAGTTCCTTCCTCTTCCTGAATAACTTTCTCCTATTCTGAAAAGTGCTTCTGTTTCCTCGTTCTTTCTGGGTTCTTTCTTCCATTAGAATGTCAGATGTTGTTAGACCTTTTCTTTGTATCCCCTGTACTTTGCATGACCCTGACACACAATCAGCACTTGATAAGTGTTTGTTGACCGACTCAAATGAGTGAATACTTGAATACATCTTAAAGAGTCTTGTCAAGAACATACTGGGTTTCAAGGAGCTGTTTAACAATTAAGCTAATTTGATTAACTTGGATGTGAGCTATGTTCTGCAGAGGGAAACCTCTTTTTAAAAAATCCACAGAGAAGACAATAGCTATTTTAGCAGCTGTGGGAGAGGGTGGGGTCAGAGAGACTTCCCAGTTAAAGCAAAAGATTTCATTTTATTAAATGTCTTTCATAAGAGCTAGAATTAGAAAACAGCATTTTTGCACATTTTCAGGGAGTTTCTGTGGAATGGTAGAAAACATAGTGGCAAGGGTCCATATGTCACTGTGTCTCTCTGCCTTCTGCCCAAGTAGAAAAATCCAAATAATGCAAACATGCTACCTAGCATAAATCTCCCGTGAGAGCTGCAGTGGCAGGGATAAAAGGAAAGGATAGGGGTTATGGATTATGATCATAAAGGAATGAGGTGAAAGGAAGAGACTAAGGTTGTTGCTTGGTGTCATTCATTGAAGACTAGCAAGAGGAACTGTACACACATAGACCAGGGCTTCTTAAACTTTTTCCCCTGAAACCCCTTTTCACGTTTCATCAGCATTCATTGGTGTTGAATGGCCTGATGGCATGCACAGAGCAAAGTGCGCATGCTTCGTGTTCAGAAACAAGGCTGTAGGGAAGTTTCGCATCTAACACAGGCAGGCACTGCCAGAAACACCTTGGATTCATTACATGTTTGATTTCAAATTAACTTCTGGTCATTGTGCATTCAGAAACCTTTTACTGTTGCCAAATTTTTTGAGACCTCATATGGGTTTGCAACCCACAATTTAAGAAGCGCTGGAGAGATGGCAGGACATGGAGTCAGGAAGAATTGAGTTCGAATCCTGCCACAGACACTTCCTAGCTGTGACAAATCATTTAACCTCTCTCAGTCTCAGTTTCTTCATCTGCAAAATGGGGATAAAACACCTAACTTACAGGATCATTGTGAAGATCAAATGAGTTAAAATGTATAATGTGCATTGCAAACCTCAGTGCCCTATATAAGTGCTAGCTATTGTTATTAGTTATTAAGAGATTGAGGTTAGACATAAGGAAGGATCTTTTGACCAACTAGAGGATGAAACAGTGCAGTGAGTGACCTAGGAGGTTTGAAAGGGACACATTTCTGGATGTCTTCAAGAAGACAGTAAACCTGGGAACTGAATATTTTCAGCAATTACCTGAAGGCAGGGGCCTGGACCAAATGACCTCTGAGAATCACTTCCAACTCTGGGATTCTGTGAGTCTGTGAGAAAACAAACACAAGACTGTACCCGGAGCCAGCAATCAGTAGGGAAGTTTCACTCCCTTGACCCAACCGTGGAATCTCAACTCTGGACAAATAGAGAAAAATCTACATCTTGGGCTTTGTCAAAGTAGGCTGTCTAAGAATAGGGTGTCCTGCAGGGCCCTCCACCATGGAGAACTACTGGCAGGGAATGACCCAGGAAGAATCTCTTTATCTCCAGCCCCGCTGGTTGTCAGTGATTTAAAAAAAAAAAAAACAGCAAGGCTAAGTGGGCAGATTGGTGGGATAGGAGGCATAATTGGTCCTGTTTTCCTCCAGTGTCTTGACCTAACTAGAGTTCACTGGGTATGTAATGGAAAAAAAACAACCAGTTTGGTATAAAAATACAGGAAATGCCTGTAATCACTACTGATTACAGTAGCAGCTTTCCTTCTGTTATTTTTTGTGGAAGAAGGAAAAAAAAGTTAGTGTTTTTTTTCTCTTCTAAGAGGCAATACCTTGGAATCCTTATCCATGAGGGAATTTCTTACTGTAGCTGCATCATGTTACCAAATCTTTCAAAATTGGGAGGGCAAGAGAATGGATGCTCATCATTTAAAAAAAAAAAATCCTTCGAGGATCATTTATGTTAGCTTGTTCTAGACAGGATTCTGTTTCCCTTGAGCTTAATCTATCTGCATTTCTCCAAATTCTAATCTCACTGCATGGAGCTGGGCAGACCTTACTACTTATGGGTCATATTTGAATATCATCTCCTTCAGCACCTGCCTAATTTCAGAGTTTTTGCTTTCCTTAAAATTTTTGACACTTTGTCAGATAAAAAAACCAAACCAAACAATGCCCTCAAATCCATGTCACCTAATAGGAAATATCTATCAACTTTGTTTTTTAAAGATACAGAAAATGTGCTCATAATTTTAACTAAAAAGGAACCTCATACCTTGTACGTCCTGATTTCAAGAAAAGAAGATTGAATGATTAAACTTTCCAAAGACCATATGGCTTGAATAATTTACATTCATCATTGGCATACTCCATGAGGAGCAGAATGTGATACTTTAAGTATATAGGAGGTTTTTGTTCTTACGTCATTTTTTCAGTCATATCCAACTATCTGTGGATAGTTTGTCTTTTAGAATTTTCTTGGCAAAGATACTGGAACAGGTTGCCATTTCCTTCTTCAGCCCATTTTACTGATGGGGAAACTGAAGCAAACAGAGTTATGTGACTTGCCCAGGACCACACAACTAGTAAGTGTCTGAGGCTGTATGTGAACTCATGAAGAGGAGTCTTTCTGGTTCCAAGGCCAGTGCTCTATCCTCTGTGCCACCTAACTATGTCTATGAGGTTATTTAACCAAAATATATGTGGAAGTTTATCCTTATCTGTGTGTTTAATCGTATTAGAGGGGTTTTCCATGAACTTAAAAAAAATTAATACCTGTATTTTAATATAATTGGTTTCCTTTGAAATCCTGTATATTTTATTTTATGCTTTTAAAAACATTATTCATAGGTTTCACCAGACTGCCAAAAGGCCTATGATGCAAGAAAAAAAAAAAATAATGCCAATAACAGTAACAATAATAGTAATAAAGAACTCATGCATTGAAGCAAACTATTTTTTGTCTAATAGAAATGTCAGTAGCTTTAAGGCAGATGGAGCCCAGGCATAGAGTCTGCCTGCTTTCTGCTTTTGTTGGTGTTCTCCTACTGCTCAAAACACAAAGCCCTGACGGTGCCCTTCTTAGTGAGGCTCCCATCTCCCACTGCGTCTAGCACTTGGCTTGGCCACATGTCCTTTCTCCTTCTGACTTTCTTCTATTCCCTCCTGTGCCTTAGAGCCAAGCTATTCCTAGGTTCTAAGGTGACAATTAGCTAAACTGGCAAAGTCACTCTATTAATGGTCCCACGAGAGAAGGCTATAGGAGCCCTCTAGACTGACCATTCCAGGTCCTCGGTCACCCCGGCCACTAATAAGAGCTAGCACTTATAGAAAGCATTAGTATTTGCAAAGCCCTGCAACTAGCTCAGTTGCTAAAGTAAATGATATCCTGATATGGTACTTTAACAGTGAGAAGTCCACCCAGTTCTGTACTGCGAGATTAAGACTTGGACAGACTCATAAAGATTTACACGCATGGTTTCATTTGTACCTTGCAGCAGCCATGTGAGAGAAGTGTGATTATTAGCCCCATTTTACAGATGAGAAAACTGAGGCTGAAAGCTGCTAAGTGATTTGCCCGAGATCACACAGCAAGGGTCTGGGGCAGGGTTTGAACTCAAGTCTTCCTGATTCCAAGTCTATCACTGCTCTGTCTTTGGCTGCCGCCATTCTACCAATGGCCGTCTATAGATGATAATGACCATTTTGCCTTTTTATCGATTGCCCTTGATATTTGGAAGGTACGATTCAAGTGGAATTAAAATAGTCCCTCCTCCCAGGCAGATTGCAATATTTTAAAAGACTGAATGGCCAGAAACTTTGTTACTTGGTGGCTAATAACAACAATAACATTTAATACGACACTTACCATGTGCTGGGCACTGTGCCAAATGCTTTACAGTTATTATTATCTCACTGGATCTTCATAACAATCCTGGGAGGGAACAACTGTTATTATTATTAATATTATTATTATTATCATAGCTAACATTTACATAGTGCCTACTGTATGCTGGCACTGCACTAAGTGCATTTTCCCCCTATCTTTTTTTTTTTTTTTTCAGTTTCCCCTTTTGGTTTCTTTTATCTTTTTGGAGGCACTAATATAGCCCATACGGAGGCAGAGCAAGTAGCCCAAGCATCAAAACAGTAAAATTTGTTAGAGTGTATTTGAGAATGTGAGATGAAGGGCAAGGCTCCAGGGGGACCCTACAATTCTGCCTCTGCTGGAGACCTGAATGCTGATTGGAGATCAACAGTGTCAGGTTCCTTCTGTGATGTCACCCTCGGAGATCAGGCATGTCTGCTAGACCAGTGGTGTCAAGCTGAAATAGAAACAGGAGCCCCTACACCCCACGCAAGAATCCTCGGAGACCAGCATAGTGACTTAGAAAACCACATATTAACAATACGTTCTATTTTGTTTTTATTTATTTTATTAAATATTTCCCAGTTGCATTTTAACCTGGTTCAGTGCCCCTGAGGCACGTTTGACTTATCGAAGTAGACTCCTGACAGTCTTTACCACGTAATCTAGCATTCGGTTACCAATTTTCATATTTCATTATTTTCTTCCTGAAGGATATTTTTCAGTTCAGTTGTTTCTGATGTTGCTGACTCTCCGTGTCCCCGTTGGAGATGATCCACCAGACCGAAGCCAACTCTTAAAGCCCCTTCAGGGTCACCCTAACATGTGTCATGACCCCCCAGGCTTCATCTCTGCTGTGCTGGCTTCATCTTCCCGCACCCATCATATGCACAGTACTTCTGACTGGGCGTGGTGGGACTCATCCAAGGGAGGCTGCCACAGCATCTCTAGAAGGGACCCTAGAAGTCACTTAGTATAGATGTTTACCTAATACTATTAAGGAATTTGCATCACTCAGTACAAGACTGGGCATTTCATAGGCAGTAACTGAAGGCTTGCTGATTTGCTCATGGCTCAAAGGAAAGCAAACTAGGGTGAAACTAGAAATAACTGAAGGCCCTCAGCAAATATAATATTTATCAAGTATTTTGTACATCGTGACTGGTGCTTAATGTCTATTGAGTTGAATTGATAAAAGAGAAACCGCTTGGCATCAGCAAAGAGAACAGGACGTTTTATTGGTTGATGATGGACAAACATAAACTGATTTATAGAAATACCTCTGGACACAGATATTCCAAGTACCTACATAAATCAATCAAGTCATCAATTGGTAAATATCTGCTAAGAATTTACGATGTGCCAATCACTGTGCTGGGTGCTGGAGCTACAAAGACAAAAAAATGAAATAGTCCTTCCTCAAGGAGCTGATATTTTATAGGGAAACACCACATAGATACATACACTTTTATAATATATACACACATGTACATATGCACACATACACTTATACATGTTTACATGTGCATTTTCTGTGTACATACACATACACATTTATATATACGTATACAAACATGCATATACACATATGTATACATTTATTATACATGCCTTCTTCTGTGTATATCTACATAATATATAGACATATACACATTCCTAT
>CM053585.1:73089768-73127549 GCA_028646515.1 Pseudochirops corinnae
TATATATATATATATATGCACACACAATATTTTCCTGTGTCTGTGTGTTTATATATAAGCATATGTATATGTGTGTATATACACACTTATTTTCCCATGTCTATATGCATATGAAAACACACACAGAAGTTTACACACACACGCACACACCCACAGATAAGTCCTGTGTAATTTGAGGAGAAGGCCCCAGCAGCAGGCAGGGGATAGGGAAGGCATATCAAGGCAGATAAATAGGAAACAGTTCCACAAGTACCTAAATACATGACTTTGTGTCTCCTAAAGTAGTGAAAAGATCAGTGACATTCGGGTCAAAAGGCATAGTTGTCCAACAACCTATATATATGCATTCCTATATATGTATAAAAATACACATATATGTTTTCCCTTTGTGTGTCAGTATGTATATACACATAGAAAAACATAGGTATGTATGTGTGTGCATGTACACACAAATGTTTTCCTGTTTCAGTTATGTGTATATATGTAGAAACATTTGTGTGTGTATGTGTATGTATATATACATATAGACACACACACATTTTCCTATGTCTGTTTTTATATACAAGCATACATATATGCTTACATTGTTGTCCAGTTGTTATCAAGTTGTCCAAACTTTGATACCTCTGACCTGCGTGATTATGATTAAGCTGTTAACCTTTCTGAGTCTTAGCTCTCTCAACATTGGGGCTGCCCAGTTGAATCTTCTATGCTGAAAGCCCTTCAGTGCCTCTTGGTTGCCCACCAAATAAAGTAAAAATAGCTTTATTTATCTTTCAAGACCCTCTACAAGCTGCTGGTACCATACCTCTCCTGTCATTCAAGGCCTATAAGATGGGCATTATCAGACTTGTACTACCCAGCTCATGAGGTGCTTGTTGGGAAATGCTTTGTTAGCCTTAAAACACCATACACATGTGAGCCATTCTTCTTGTCTAACTCATTAACTCATTGAGCTGGTCTGCCTAAACTTGATGTATGAGTAATTGGGAAAAAATAATACAGATCGTGTAGTAAGCCATGTGGGGCCATGCAGAGGCATCCTCGAAGGCAGTAGTCGGTCTGAATGACCTTGGAGCACCAGGATCCCCCTTCCTTCCCTCTGTATTAGGACATGCTTACATTCTTAGCACATTAAGGCTAGAGCTAGGGTGGCATACAGGGTGCTCACTTTGGAGCTAGAAGACATTAGTTCAAATCTTGGCCCTGCTCACTTAATCCCAGCCAGGCAACAGTCGGTCAGTAAATATTTATTAACTGATGCTTTGCATTAACGGGAAAAAGCCTCTATAGCCCCAGCCCGCTATAACATTCTTTGTTCTATAATCTGGTCCCTCACTCAGCCATGACCTCAGCTGCTACCCTAGCTGGCATATTTGCAAGCATTTGCAAAGTGCTTTACAAATAGTATCTTGTTTGGGAGACAGATGCTATTGTTGTCCCATTTTACAGATGAGGAAACCAAGGCAGAGAGAGGTTAAGTGACTTACCCAGTGTCACACAGCTAAGAAGAGTCTGAACCAAGACTTGAACTCAGGTCTTCCTTATTCCAGGCCCAGCACTCTATCCACTGCACTACTTACTGCTGCTACTACAGGGATGTTGAACTTGGGCATAATGTGTGATTTTACACCATTTGGAGTGTACTGGCCCAAGACAAGTTGATTTCCATCTCAACTCAGTTTTGAGGTCCCCCTCTGGTGAGGCAGCATTGAGAATTAATCACTACCTTCTCCTTTACTGGGCAACCCTCTCCCTGACCAGTGTGACTAAGGGTTAGCCAGGAATGGTGATTTCTGAGCCTTTTTTTTTTTCTTAGAATGTACATGTAAACTTCAATAAAGTTCACCCAAGTTCATTAACAAAAATGTGCAGATCCTTAGAAAGGAAAAGCCTCACAAAGGCTGAAAGCTGTTGAGCCCTGTATGTTCTTTGTCTGTTCAATAGTTGAAGGAAACCTAGCATAGAAAGATAAGGAAATCCCACACTTTCATGTCTAAAGCCAGGGCCTCTAGTGAGGGGCAAGTGGCACTTGCCTATCTTCCCAAGCAGTTCTGAGAATCAACAAATAGAATGTATGCATGCCTATGTGTGTGTGTGTGTGTGTGTGTGTGTGTGTGTGCGTGTGTGTGTGTAAACAGCTTTTAAATGCTAAAGTAGCACTTGAACAGGTCCAGGAGCTATCCTTACTGGGAGCCAGGAGGGTCTTAGGCAAGTCACTTAACCCTACTTGCCTCAGTTTCCTCATCTGTAAAATCAGCTACAGAAGGAAATGGCAGACAACTCCATTATATTTGCCAAGAAAACTCCAAATGGGGTCATGAAGAGTTGGACATGTCTAAGTGAACAACAGTAATAACAATAAATGTTTATTGACTATGAGCCCTTGGTTAATTGTAACAAAATCAGTTAGTTCCAAATGTATTCACCCCTTTAGAAAGTTAATTGGAGCAGGCTTACGCGTGAAGATGGGGTAAGGTGATACTGATCTAGTATAGATAACATATTTTTTTACTTTAGTGAAAAATTTTGTCATGAAAAAACATAAGATGATAGATTTATAGCTGAAAAAGGAAAATAAAGGGTATCTAGTCCTCTTCTCTCACTTTGTAGATGTGAAAATAGGGCCCTCAGAGGCTAAGTGACTTGCCCAGGGTCACACAACTAGCAAATGGAAAAGTTGAGATTGGAACCCAGGTCCTCTGGCTCCTAAACCATCTTTCTTACCACTGCCCTCCACACACTAACTGCATCGCATCCCTAAGTAGACCTTGACAGCTTTCTTTGTGAATATAAGTTAACTGTAAAATGTGAAGTTGTTTAGTAAAGAAACTTCCAAGGTAATCTATTTATTTTGTCCAACAGAGTACATGTTTCTTGAATAGAAGAAGAAATATATAACTGGGTCAGAGTTTAGCTATATCTGTTAGCTATTGCTATCTCTTTGCTCTCTCTGCTATTATGGCCTGAGTATAAGAAACAAAAACACCTCAGTAGAGACTCAGCAGGTACAAATTACACAGCAAAGCCTAGGGATGATCTGTCCCCAAGTGGTTCTCTGAGAGGTCCTAGGTCCTTCAGTCTCATATCCCAGTCTATACCTCATCCCTCCAACAAGATCAGTGGGAGATCCTCAAATACCCTTTCCCTGTGAGTTAGGTATAAACAAATAGGACTTTCCCTCTCCAAGATCCCATTTCTATACATAAAACCCATAGCTAGCAATACAGTTGTCAAAAAAGGCTGATCAGAGAACGGAACCCAATGACTTCCACAGTCTGTGGCCACAGATCCAAAGCTTTGGCCAGCTCCTGAGTCATTGCTTCTAAAAATGAAGGAATGATCAATCAATAAGAAGCATTCATTAAGCTTACTATGTTTCAGATCTTATGCCAGGCATTAGGAGGTGAAAAGTGATGCAGTCCTTGACCTTAAGGTGGTTACATTTTACTAGGAGGAGAGAGATGAACAGATTAGTGATTAAAAGATTGATGCAAAAGCAATACAGCATGTTTGGAGATCAGGGCAGTGATAACGAAAGGATTCAGAAAGGGCCCTTTGAAGGAAATGGTATGGAACTGAGCCTGGAGGGAGCTAGGTGATCCAAAAGGTAAAGATGAAAAACAAATGCATTCCAGGCATGAAGGGAAGATGAAGGAATAAGCATTTATACAGAGCCTACTACACTTACCACATTATCTCATTTGAGCCTCACAACTGCCCTGGAAGGTAGGTATCATTATTATCCCCATTTAACAGTAAAGGCAAATAAAGGTTAAGTGATTTGCCCAGGGTCACGCAACTGGTAAGCATTGGAGGTCAGATTTGAACTCAGGTCTTCCTGATTCCACTATACTGCCTCGCTGTCTCTAAGGTGGTAGCCCTTGCAAAAGTATGGAGGTGGGAAATGGAATAGATTATACAAAGAAAAGCAAATAGATTAGATTGGCTGGAGAAAAGAATGTGTGAGGGGGAATAATGTGTAATTAGGTTGGGTTCTCTTGTATTTTGTCTTGGCAGAACCATCAAAGCCCTAACATACTGAGAGATATAACTACTGGCAGGTGACACCAGAGTAATAATGTGTTTTGCCGATGCCTATATACTCTGTGACATGGCGGCCCTACAATAACACTAGGGCTAGATCTCCCTTCTTCCCACTAATACTTTTGATATTGACGGTATCTATTCAGTATAGAAAAAAGGTCTATTTGGTGAAAAGGAAAGTTAGGCAGAAAATTTGCACTATAGAGACAAGCTAGGTAGGTGGATTTTTCCTTTTTTCAAGTAATTATTTGGAGTTTTTTTCTGAATCTGTGATTTCCTCAACGTGGGGAGTTCTGTTACAGAAAGTCCCGTGCCCAGGTAGATCTTCTGTGACTTAACAGTCTTAGTGAGCTGTCTGAGACCCTGAGACAGTAAGTGAAGGGCCTTGGATCACACAGCTAGTATGCATGTATCAGAGGCATGACTTGAGCTGGAGTCTTCCTGGCACCAAAGCCAGCCATCTATCCACAGCATGAGCTGCCTCAACACCATTTGGGTAGAGGACCATTTGGTGTCTTTCTGGTAGGCACCATTGTCAAACAATTCCTTTCCCCAAAAAATCTGTATATTGCAGACAGATATATATGTTTGTATGAAATTTACAAATGGATTTTTCTAGAATATTTCATCAACAAATCCCCTAGGAACTTAATGTAGACAATATTGCATAAGGAGACTAAAGTCATTCTTAATTCATGTTTAACAAAAATCAGAGTCCATTGCATCTGAATTTTGCTTCCATAACAAAATGGAGTGAGTCAGAAGCAAATACTACATGTCTTTATTGAATTGAAATGAAGAACCTGGTTAAAATGATTGTTTTTTTTTTTCTTTAATATGGCATTCGGGCAGCGTAATCTGTGCAAACAACATAGCAGCTGTAAGTAGCCGTGTCTCCCGTGGCTGCCAGGCCAATCCTCTAATTCCTTAGCAGGTTGGTTCTTGTAGACATAGGCAGAGCATAGTGTTCTTTCACAAACCTGGCACCTGTCCACTGGCAGGAGTATCAGTTAATTTCAGGGGGAAAAAATGACTTCATGAGCTTTCCTCTATGACAAGGTGTCTATTTTTTGAGTGGATTGCCCACACTAGCCGCCTCCAAGGTCTACAAACATTTATTCCTTCTATTTCTCATTTGGCACCATCTGATACCTCTTGTTATTTTTTCATATTGTTAATGGTTCAGATGGATAAGTAGAGAAAGCATTTAGTGGGCAGGTACTATGTCCTAGGCACTGTAGTAAAGCACAGGAGATACAAATATAAACAAACGAGACAGTCCCTGCCTTCAAGGGGACTTACATTCTCTTGTGGGAAGACAGCATGTAGAAGGAAGCTGGAAATGGGGGAGAGGAGACTAGCCTAGAATGGAGCAGATACAGAAGTGGTATGGTTGTCTTGACTGGCAAGATAAGGCAAAGGATGACCTATCAGCTAAAGACCCAGGGATGGAGTCTAGGCTACTGGTGAGGAGGAAGTGAGGGTCCTAGTTTTGGCAGCTTGGCTTGGAGTGGTGCAGAAAGTGTCAACATGGCAAGAGATCTCCACTAGGAGGAATCTGGACTTGGCCCATTGGGTTGGGAGGGATCGTGCTGGAGGGAAGAGATTATTTTTATATCTCTTTGTATTCCTGGCACTTAATGGTTTGCATATAATAAGTACTTCATAAATGCTTGTTGGCTTCATTTGATTGTAATATTTAAAATTTTTTCACTCATTTGGATAAAAGCATCGATGTTATGCTATCAGTTTTGCAGATAACAGAAAGCTGGGAGGGGTAATTATTGCACTGGGTAACAGGATCCCAAAGGATATTGTCAGGCCAGAGTACTAGACTGGTATAATTCTATAGATGTAAATATAAATTTGAGCTTTCACTTCTCCCCCTATAAAATGAGAATCTAAAACATTAAGCTAAAAAAGTCTATGATTTTAGTGTACATCCATCCATGATCAAACCTCCTTGTCCCTGACTAAAAGAATACATTTCACCAGAAGACTTATTTCCAAGGCATGTAGTATGATTTTTTTCTTACTATGAAGAAAAATCAAAATGTAAAACTGAAATCGTTGCAAAACCTCTATATTTTATTCTCAAGCCACCCCATACACACACCACAATCACAGCCAACAGTTGAAAATTGAAACATTCCATCATTTCACTGAGTTGTTTTAGATACATAACATGAATGACTTTTTCGTCAGGAGAGACCAGGTGTTACTGCAGGTGCTATTATGAAAGCAATTGCATGTATGGTAGTATGGTGTCAGAGTATCAGGAAGGACCTTCTGCCTCTAGCATACTTACCCACCTTTTCACTGATGTTTGATAGTCCATTTAAAGAAGCCAAAATCTTTCACCCTGCAATGAGACAGGGTGGGAAGGGAATATATTAAATTAAATTCACACTATAATGGGGCAGCTAGGTGGTACAGTGGATAGAGCTGGAGGGCCAGTAGTCAGGAAGATGCATCTTCCTGAATTCAAATCTGGCCTCAGATACTTCCTAGTCATGTGACCCTAGGCAAGTCCCTTGACCCTGTTTGCCTCAATTTCCTCATCTGTCAAATGATTTGGAGAAGGAAATGGCAAGCCACTCCAGTATCT
Source organism: Pseudochirops corinnae (assembly GCA_028646515.1). NCBI lineage: Eukaryota > Metazoa > Chordata > Mammalia > Diprotodontia > Pseudocheiridae > Pseudochirops > Pseudochirops corinnae. The sequence goes on from CM053585.1 coordinate 73,096,424, forward strand.
TTGCCAGGAAAACCCCAAATGTGGTCATGAAGAACGGGACATTACTGAATAAGAACAACCATGGAGCTAAGGGGGGAGATAACAGAAGGCACTGGAAACTTCAAGTGGGCTTGGAGGTTGAAAGCAGCATCACATGGTGGTGGGAAGTCACAAAGCAAGGGAAGACTGGGGAGCCCTGAAATAAGCTTTGTCAGTTGCATAATATTGTCAAGGGCCTGCACTGATTGTTGTGCTTATAAGCTCCTTTAGATCTTTCTTTCTATTCGTTCCCCAGCACCTAGGACAGTGCCTGGCGTATTACTATATAACTGCTTAGTGATTGATTGTTTACTAATTTGAAGTAAAAAAGCAGAGCTTATTAGTAAAGACCTTTAACATCTGAACTAGTCACATCCGCTAGTCCAGCCCTGTCTTAGGTGGGGAGATACAAAGGAAGCAACCACCAGTCCAAGGAAAGTATCCTTTCAGATTGCCAGTACCAATGCATTTCATTCCCTTCCTTAGACTCTAATTTGGTGAATAACATACACTACTTTATAGTGGTAGTCGTCTTTTCATGTGTGTATTTCCTAACTCTCCCTAGGTAGTTAGTATGGTACAATGGAAAGATCTCTGCCTCTGCCGAAAAACATGGGTTCAAATTCCCCCCTCTGACTGCTTACTAATTCTGTGACCTTGGACAAGACATTTAACTTTCTTAGACATCAGTTTCTTCATTGAAAATAAGGGGAGAAGGGTTGAACTAAGGGACCTTTAAGGTCCTTTCTTGTTCTAGATTCTATAATCCTGTCATCATAGATTGTAAATTCCTTGAGGACCACATTCTTCTGAGGCTCCCACAGTGCCTTGAACATAGAAGCCACTCTGGCTAGGTATCCTTCATTCGATCAATGGAGTTGATGATGCCTGCAGGCTCTAACAGGTTGAAAAAAGTCTAGCATTCTAGTTAATACTGTTTAATTACTTACTTGATCAGTGATCAGTCTTCTTTATCCCTGACTCTATCCTAGAGCCATTTGGTCACAAGATTTGTTTCAGATGCCCAGGGTATGATTATAACTGTAAGGGTATGTACTTCAGTTCAAATGAGTTGATCCTTGCCCTTTTAACAATTCACTGTTGAGACATAACTAACATCCTGGTCTCCTGGAATCTTTTTTCATTATGTGCCACCCACACTGATCCTTCACATTAATATAGAATGTGCTTATGACAGTATTTTGAGGTTAGAGCAGAAACAGCTGATAAATCCTAGTAAAATGAGAAATGATCAGCTATTTAAAATAGTATCTGTCCTCTTCCAATAGTGTTTCATGCTGCTATATACATAACACCGTATTGTACCCACGAATTGCTCAATAACTACTTGTGGAATGCATGAATGAATGACTCTATGTCTAGTCAAAATATGCTGACATGTTTCTTTTGAACATGCTTGTATTTTTTTGGTGTGAGAAAACAGGACAGTCTAAGTGACTGTAACCATTAGAAATATACAGACCTGAAGGGTTGAGGGATTGTCCTGCCCACTTAGGGAAGAAAGTGTAGTTGGAAATTTTAAAAAGTTTATAAGTTTCCAGGAAAGGGGTGAGGTGGGAGGAAGGAGAACTTCAGACCCAGCCAACTCCTAATTATACAGGGTCCACATTTCCTTGATCACTTGTTGTCTCCTCTTCCTCCTTTCCTTGAACCATCTTTTTGCCCATTTCCAGATCTGATAAAAGGACACAAGACTCAGTTCTACCCATGGTGCTATGCATTTGTTTCTCTAGTGATATATCAGTTTCAGTTAAGAGAAGACATAGAGACTAATGGTAAGACCAATGGAGGTTGCAAAGAAGATATAATAAAACCTACCTTTTCCCACCTGCAAGGGGGGGGGGGGGTAGGGGATTATCAGGATAACTATCCACACACATACATGTATACACACACACATATTCAAATAACAATCTCTGTGCTGATTGTTTTGCCTCATCTGTATGCTTTGTCATAAGGAAGAATTCAGTCTGGATGGAGGTGGAGATAACTGAAAGACAGAGGGCATCAAATAAAACTTTTTTTAAAAAATTAAGTGAATTAAAATTAATTGTTATGAAAAAACTTAGTAATTAAAAATTACAATTTAATTTAAAATGATTTTTTAAAAAGAAAAAAAAGGTTGGACTCCCTGTATTTCAGCAATGAGTGATATTCCCAAGTCACTGGTGAAATCAAAGAAAAGTTTCTTAAAACTACTTTCCATGACCTTCTGGACTAATTGTCCATGGTCTAAAATAATTAGCTCCTTTGACCAGCCTTTTGGATGAGACTTACTAGCAACTGAAGTTACTTTGTAGAGAAGAGATTGAAACAAACCAGAGCCAAGGATCTGGCTGATGCTCTGATGAAACTAAGGAGGAACAGTATTTACTAAGGACCTACTAGCTACCACTCTGTATAGATTTGTAGAATCACAGAATGTTAGCTTTAGAAAAGACCTTAGAAAACAGCTAGTCCAAAAATATTATTTTATAGATGTGGAAACTGGAGACCAAAGAGGTTACATTAATTACTCAGGATTACACGAGAAGAAAGTAGTAGAGTTAGAATTTACAAATCCCAATGATGTAGAGAAGGATTACAAAGACGTATAAAACATATACTTCCTCCTCTCAAGGAGTCTTCCATTCTGGTTGGGAAAATTAGACTAACATGTGTGATATAATTAAAGCACACCATACAGGAGAGGATGGAAAAAGAAGTTTATAGAAGTAGGAAGCAATATATGTACATATTGTCTCCTTGGATAGGATGTAAGTTCCTTAAGAGTAAGGATTATTTCCCTTTTCTTTTCTTTTCTCATCCTTCTTTCCTTCCCTCCCTCCCTCACTCCATTCTTCCTCCCTACCTTCCTTCAGCTGTCTTTCCTAGTAAAGCAGATCTAGTAACCTGTGCTAGCAGCTATCCCGAGCATGCCAGTGTGGTTGCCACTACATCTTCCCCTCTCTATACCCCTACAACAACAGTAGACCCATTGACAAAAATAAGGAAAGCCCATAGGCTAAGTTGGCTTTGGGAGAAATCAATCAACATGTATTTATTAAGCACCTACTATGTGCCAAGCATTGTTCCTACTCCCAAGGAGGTTATGTTTTAATGAAAGATATGACAAGTAAATAGACAAATATATGCAGCATAATTATAAAGTGAATAACTACAGATATAATCAGAATAGTTAAATACAAGGTAGTTTTGGAGGGAGGGCATCGGCAGTTGGGGGGATCAAGAAATTTTATTGTTGTTGTTTTGGTCACATCCAGCTCTCTGTGACCCCATTTAGGGTTTTCTTGGCAGAGATTCTGGACTGGTTTGCCTTTTCCTTCCCCAGCTCGTTTTATAGACAAAGAAACTGAGGCAAAAAACTGAGTGTCTTGTCCAGGATCACACAGCTAGTAAGTGTCTGAGGTCAGATTTGAACTTAGGAAAATGAGTCGTTCCAACTCCTGGTCCGGCACCCTGTCTATGGTGTCATTCAGTTGCTCAAGAAAAAAGAGTATGGATCAAGAAAAGCTTCATGCATAAAATAGAAGCTGTTTCTTAAAGGAAGAGAATTTATAAGGTAGAGGTAAGTAGGAAGTTCATTCCAGGGCATGGGAAACAGCCAGAGCAAAGAATGGCACAGAGTCAGGAGATGGAATGTTGTGTCCTGCCCAGCATGTAGTACTGGGAGGACCCAACATTGAAGTTACAAAGAAAAGTGGAGGTCAATCTGTATAGGGCCTTGGAAGCTAAACAGAGGAGTTTACATTTTGTCTTAATGGCAATAAGACTGGAAGTTGACTGAGTCAGAAAGTCATATGGTCAGATCTGTGATTAAGGAAAATCACGTGGGGGCGAACATGTAGGATGACCTGGAATGGTGAAAGACCTTAGGAAAGGAGACCAATTAGAAGGTTGTTGGCACTAATGTATGTGAGAAGTAATGAGATCCTGAGTGAAGGTGATATCTTTGTGAGTAGAGAACAGGGGTCACATGCAAGGGATATTATGAATGAGGAGCAGAGAGCAAGATGAAGCAAATGATCAGGTATGCCAAGTGAGGGCCAAGGAGGGCTTGAGGATAATGCTTATGTTATGAACCTGGGAGACTAGAAAAATGGCGGTGCCTTTGACGGAAAGAGGGAAGTTTAGAAGAGGGGAGGGTTTCGAGGGACAGATAAGGAATCCAGCCTTACATATGTTGAGTATGAAATGGTGATGCAGGCCTGAAACCAGAGGAACAACTGAGGCTGGATGATATAGCTCTGTGGGTCATCTGCATAGGGATGACAATTAAATCCAGGGGAGTTGAGGAGTTTACCGAGAGAGTATAGAGAGAGAAGAGAAGAGGGTCTAGGACAGACTTCAGGGAATGGCCATGGTTAGGAGGTATGATGTGGATGAGGAACCAGCAGAGAAGACAGAGCAGAAGCCATCAGACAGCTAGGAGGGGACTTGGGAAACAATGGTGTCACCAAAACCCAGTGGGGGAGAAGGATGAGTTTAGTCTTAGACATTGAGTTTGGGATGCCAGGAAGATAACCTGCTACATGCCCAATATTAGTGGGAATAAAACAGGAGAAAACAAATGGCTAGACTGCTTTTTGTATTCATCTGCCCTAATTAGGTAGGCATTTGTGTTGCAATTACATCACTGGAAAAGGAATTCTGCCTTTTCTCAGTTTTGCAAAAGTCCAGTAAATGCTTGGCTTCCTTCAGCATTTTGAGTGTGAGTGTGTGTGTGTGTGTGTGTGTGTGTGTGTGTGTGTGTGTGTGTTTTCAATGGGACTGCATCATCATACTCTCACTTATTTCCTGGTTTTTCCTAAGTCTATTTTGGCCCACATTCAGTGAAACTAGCCTGGCTCACACAGAGGCAAATATTTGGAGCCTTTCAAACCCAAGAGGCTTTAAGTGAAGCAAGATTTGAAATGAGAGCCCAGCCTAAAGGAAGACTAGTCAGGCAGCATCTTGGTATCTTTTTCTGGAAAGAGCCACATACTCCAAGTTCAAAGCTGGAATGGTCAAAGCCCACAGCTGAAAGTCCTATCTCTCACTGGTCCCGTCTCATGGGCTTCATTTTCTGTCCTTTATGCATGTCCCAAGTTTGGGACTCATCCTGATCACATCCTGCTCCTTCAAAATCTGTTGATGTTTTCATTTGGGTGGCCCTTAATGTTTTAACAAATGAGAATAGAGTCATTCAGCCCAAATGGGTCATAACTCCTCATCTCTCTTGACCTGCCAATTTGATTTTAAGCAAGATGTAATGGAAAGAACTCTGGATTAGGAGTCAGGAGGCCTGGCTTTCATTTCAAATTATATTTATAAATCTGCCTGTCACTCTTGTTAAATCATTTATGCTTTCTGTACACTGGGTTCCTTATCTTGCCTCCAAACTTGTCCATCCCCCTTATTTTTATTTCTGCCTTTTTTGTTGCTGTTGTTCAGTTATTTCAGGCTTATCTGACTCTTCATGACCCCTTTTGGGGTTTTCTTGGCAAAGATACTGGTGTGTTTTGTCATTTCTTTCTCCAGCTCATTTTACAAGTGAGGAAACTGAGGCAAACAAGGTTAAGTGACTTGCACAGGGTCACATAGCTAGTAAGTGCCTGAGGTCAGATTTGAACTTAGGTCTTCCTGATTCCAGGCCTGGTGCTCTATCCACTGTACCACCTGGATCCCCTGTCTTTTATTTTTACATTATCTTTACTTCTAAATATATCTCTTCTTTCTCTCCTATCTATTGAGCCTGATACATGATACGTAATATCCAGTGATGGATCCTTATATTAAAAATTTAAACAAGGAAAAAAATAAACAAAACCAATCAAAACATCAACTTCATATGTACTACTCCACACCCATTGTCCCCTCTGTATCTGTAAAAAGGAGATGGTTCATTTGTTCCTTTGATCAAGTGCCAAGCTTGGTCACTATCATTTCATAGTGTTCAGTTTGGGATTTAGCTGTTTTTTTCTGTTTATAGTGTTGAAGTTATTGTGTACCTTATTTTCCTGGTTCTGCTTACTGAATTTATCCTGCATCAGTTGATGTCTCTTCCCATGCTTCCCTGAATTCTTCATATTTCTCTATCTCTTTTGGTGGAGTGGTATTTCCTTATATTCATGTGCTCTCATTTGCTCAATCCTTCTCTAGTAGATTCTCCAATCCACCCTCATGAAGATCAAGTGAGATCCTATTTGGGATCACACTTTGGAAAACTGAAGGTACTTTATTAAATCCTAAATTTCAGGAAACCATAGGATTCTAGAACTAGAAGAGACTTAGAAAACATCTTGGTCAACTCTCCTCATTTTAATGGAATGGAAATTGAGGAAACAGAGGTCCAGAGATGAGAAGACATAGAATGATACAGCAGCTTTCTTGCCTCCTTCTTGTTGTTCCCTAGTGGGCCAACATAAGGATGGATGCATGGTCAGTGCTCACTTTCAATGCTTGTTGAAATGCATTGGTTCTGAAAGTTAGGTGGCATTATTGCAGGCATGTGGTCACTATGTTTTCTCCAAATTCTTCCTTTGGAAAAACCAGTGATGACACCAAAACCAAAGTAGTAGTTTTTTTTCTTTATTATTCTATGTCCCTTGAATTGCCGTGCAGTTTGTAATAACCTGAGTCAGAGATTGTATAGAAACCAGAAATGAATCAGAGTACTGGGGTCTCAAAGACAGCTAACCAGGTCTGGTCAGGGTTTCTGGACCAGACGGTGGCAGCCCTGGGCTAGACTTGTTGTCTTAGGCCTGTGCACAAACATGCCATCTCCATTCCTCTTTTTCAATTTCTGTCTCCCTGTCTTTTCTTGATAAATTTATGGTTTACATTACCAAAATAGATTGTGGCTTTTTTTCAAGGTCGCAGAGTTTGAATCAATCAAATACTTTGCCCAAAAAAGTGCATACTTTAGAATGGTAGCTGAAGTTAAGGCAGAAGGGGTGGGGAGGACTGGGGAGGGAGAGTGGTATAAAAAAAATGAGCGTGGGACTTGGAAACTGAAGATATTGATTCAGTCACAACTCTGCTTCTTACTGATGTGTGACCCTGGGTAAGTCACTTGACCTTTGGCTCTTTGTTTCTTCATTTTAAATAAAAGGATGTTGGACTGGATAATCTATAAAGGCCCTTCTGGACCAAACATTTTGTGATTTGGTGAAGTTGCCTCTACTGCTCATGAAGAGGCTAAACAAAGTACAGAAACTGTAGAATCTCTGAATTGGAATGTGCAGAATTGGGCTACATATGGTCATCTATGCCAACCCACATGTGGGGGGAAAAAACAAGCCCCACTACAAGATGCCCAGTGGGTGGTCCTCAGTGTCTGCTTACAGACCTCTTCTGAGGCAGCCCATTCCACTTTGGGACAGTTTTCTGTGTTAGAAACGTGTTCTTGACGTGAAGCCTAAACTTTGCTTCTTTGTACCTTTTACCCATTTCTCCTGGTTCTGCCCTGCAGGGCCAAATAAAACATGCCTAATTCTTCTCCACATGACAGCTCTTGACGTACTTGAAGATAGTTGTAATATACACCATAAGTTTTCTACTTGACAGGCTGACGATACCAAGTTCCTTCAACTGATTCTCGTATTGAATGAACCCGAGGACTTTTACCCTTTTTGTTACTGTTCTCTGGAGAATCTATAGCTTATCAGTGTCCTCCCTAAAATGTAACACTCAGGACTGGATACAATACTACAGACTTCATTTTATCAGGGTGGAGTAAAACAGGACTATTGCCTCCTTATTCCTAGAAGCCAGTCCTCTCATAATGTAAAATCATTGGGTTTTTGACTGCCACATCACTTAGCTTAGAAGCTACTAAAAGGTCCTTAACCTTTTTCAGCTAAACTGCCTTTTAACCACACCCCTAGAATTTGTATTAGTGGAGTTGCATTTTCCAGCCCAACAATGAGATCTATGGGTCTGACTGGTGGAGCTTGGACACTCCCTGACCGCCATGGGCTGCCACGTGGCTTGTGGCACCTAAGCTTAAGGGAAACTGAATACAGACAAGAGTTAGTAGTGTTCTTCCCTCATCAAAGTTCTCTATGCCAAGGCATTCATCTGGAGCCAACTCAAAGAGCTTCTGGCATAAACAACAAAAAGAGAGGGTGAAATAAATCATTTCCCCAAGATCGCTCTTGTGAATTACCAGAATGGAAGGCATCTCGGCTCCCAGGCATGTGGAGAGACTTGACCCTTTCCTGCAAATGATCAGAAGTTCTGTTCCCTTCCTTAGCTTCTTGTTTCTCCTTAGCCTTTAACCAAAAATTTTAGAAGCCCAAACTCCTCCATGTTGATGGCTTTCTGTATTTGGAACCTATCCTATGACTCTCACCTGGTCTGCCACTATTTCTCAGTGGTCATCATCTGCTCTAGTCAGGTCATTCTCCCCCAAATATATCAAGAAAGTCTCCTTGTCTTCTGTCAGGTTCCTTCCCTTCTCTGGAATGACTTCATTCCCTTGTGTTCTAGCTCTGTCCAAATACTGCTCATCTTTTGTGGGTCGGCTAAAACCCTAGCTGTTCCTCCAAAACTTTCCAAAGCAGGCCACACTGATCTCCCCTTCTCCTGAAATCCTTTCTTGCTCAAATCAGATTATCTAATATTTATTATATTCCTTCCAATCTTTTTTTTTCCTTGTTTCACGTCATCTACCCAGAGGTCAGGAGTTGTATCAGCCACCAAACAGAGATGGGCATATAATAGATGCTCAAATAACTTATTGGTTGATTAACTAATTAAAAAACAGTAAGAGCACTAACTCCCTATCGTGGCATTGAGCAATCTCCTCTTCCATCTTCTCTGGTAACTAGAAGCTGCAAAGTGTTTTTGCTTAGAGGTATAGTACCTTAGTCATGACGGTGGTAGCATTCGGTGGCATTCCCTATCTGCACTTACTCCTATGTTCTGCTCACCTGCAGGCTCTGGGCACAGCTCTTTTCATTGACATTCCTATAATTGATGTTGGGAGATTGTGGGAATGGCTCTGACTTGGCTTTATGACTTTAATTGTTTTGTAATTTGTACATGTAACCTGCGGTGATTTTCCATAAGCAGTGAAATTTTACAAGTCAAATAAAAACAGGCATGGGAGCGGGTGTGTCTCATCATTCGTTTTTGCCAAGTAGATAATGTTTAGCAGCTATCGGTAATTTAGGAGATTATCATCCATTTAATAATGATCGCTAACATTTATGCAAGCTGTCCTGAAAGACTTAGTGCAGTTTCGAGTTTTAATAAGTTTTGGGAAGCCCTGGATAGTGACTTAAGGTTACCAAAGCATTTTGCATACATTATCTCATTTGAATTTGACAACATGTTTTTAAGGTAAATATTATCAGAAGGAGAACTGAAAGTAAGTTTTGCTTTTTCAGGGGAAAAACAAAAACAAAACTTCTCCAATGAGATCACATCCCACACAAGTTGTCCAGCAGTTATTTTCAGTACCTCAGAAACAGGTATTAGGGGGTGGCTAGCTGGTGCAATTAATAGAGTACTGCCCCTGGAGTCAGGAGGACCTGAGTTCAAATACGGCCTCAGACACTTAACACTTACTAGCTGTATGACCTTGCACAAGTCACTTAACCCCAATTGCCCTTGCATTCTCTCCTTCAAAAAGAAAAACAAAACAAAAAAAACCCCCAGCTATTAAGCCCCTTGACCTAGATTGACAGGCTCAGACCTCAAGGAGATCAGAGACCAAAAGAAAGAATCCCATAGAAAACAATTTATTCATCATAGCACTTTATACAGTAGCCCAAAATTGGAAACAATTCCAATTTTTATTTGTTATTCCAATTTTTGTTGTTGTTCCGTCATTTTTCAGTTGTGTTTGACTCTTCGTTGACCCCATTTGGGGTTTTCTTGGCAGACATACTAGAGTAGTTTGCCATTTCCTTCTCTAGCTCATTTTACGTATGAGGAAACTGAAGCAAGCAGGGTTAAGTGACTTGCCCAGGATCACACAGCTAGGAAGTGTCTGACTCCAGGTTGGGCACTCTATTCCTTATGCCACCTGGCAGACTAGGCAACTGAGATTCATAGGAGTTAAATGACTTGCCCATGGTCACTCAGCTAAGTAAATGTTAGAGATAGGATTTGAACCCAAGTTTCTCTTGACTCCAGGCTTATCATTGTTGCCATACCAAGCTCCTCACTAAGTTAGTAAGTGACAAGGACAGAATTACCCATTTAGATAGTGAGTTCCCTAGGATTTCTGAACTGAATAACTAAAATTGTTTACATTTCTACAGCACTAAGATTTACAAAACACTCTCTTCACAACAACTTGGTGAGGTAGATAGTAGCCTTGTTGTCTCCATTTTACAGATGGAAAAACTGAGGTGAAATTTGAAACCAGTTTTCTCCTAACATTGCTTTAATTACGTTGATGGCTAGTCTTTTCATTAGAGGCAAGTTAACTTATCAACTAGTTGCTGAATAACATAGAAAAGGATTAAAAAAAACTACATTCTTCCTTCTTTTGTTTCCCAGAATCATGACTAGAACATACCTGCTTTAAAATTTTTCCTTAATACACTTTGTTTTTACATTCCTTGATTTCTGTATATCTCTTTCTCCTCTTTTTGCATCAAAACATACTTTGTAACAAAAAAAAAAAATTTTAAGAGGGGAAAAAAACCAATATGGTTAACCAACGCATTGCCCAAGTGTAACAGTACAGTATTCCACACCCATAATCCCCCACCTCCACAGAGAAAGGATACATTTTCTACTCTCTTCTCCAGGTCTACAGTTAGTTGATGGTACTTCATCTCTGTTACTGTTTTTACTAGTCTTAGTGTACATTGTTTTTTTTATTTCACTCTGCTTCCACAAGTCTTCCCACTCATCTGAGTTCTTTCTCTTGATCAGCTCTTACAACAGAATAAATAATATTCTATTATAGTTGGTGATTTGACTTCTTTCATCATTTCCAAACCAATGGGCATTCATTCTGTTTCCAATTTTTGGCTACTACATAAAATGCTTGATGAATAAACTGTTTTTTATGGGATTCTTTCTTTTGGCCTCTGACCTTGGCCTCTGATCTATCTCTGAGCCTATCAATGTGAGCTCTAGGTCAAAGTGTTTAAAACCTGTTTTTGATATACTGAAAAAAATCTCTGAACAACTTGTGTGGGATGTGATTTCATTGGAGAAGTTTTTTGTTTTTGTTTTTCCCTTGAAAAATCAAAACTTACTTTCAGTTCTCCTTCTGAACTGGAGACTGAAGGCCTAGAGAGAAAGAACAGAAACAAAAGCAAAATAAAAGACAGATGCAGTCTGGCATCTGTCATCCTCCACCTGCCCTGTATATGTTTGTATACAACTGTAGATGGTCCCATCAATCAATCAATAAGCATTTATTAAGCTACAACAGACACTATTCTAGGGACTGAACATACAAAGACCTTTATGAGGAAGTCTCTGCCCTTGAGGCGTTTTTCAGTCATGTCTGACTCTCCTTGACCCCATTTGGAATTTTCTTGGCAGAGATACTGGAATGGTTTACCATTTCCTTCTTCAGCTCATTTTACAGATGAGGAGACTGAGGCAAACAGGGTTTAGTGACTTGCCAAGGGTCACACAACTAGTGTGTGTCTGAGGCCATATTTGAACTCTGGAAGGTGAGTCTTCCTGACAACAGGTCAGGCACTCTATCCATAGTATATAGAAACCTATTCCTACTTTTCTTATCATTAAACCATAGGCAATATGGATGACTTACCTCTCAGGGATATAGGGATGGCATGCTGTAAATCTTAAATGATTATAGTGAGGGTAATTGAGAGTCAGTCTTTCATGGTAGATAGAACACTGGTCTTGGAAAAAGAAAGATAGGGGTTCAAATCTTGTCTCACTTACTTAGTAGTAGTTACATGAATAAAAGCAAGTCAGTTAACATCCCCTTTCCTGAGGGAGATGAGAATAATAACAGATTATTGTGAAAGTGACGAATTTTGTGAATCTTAAAGTGCTTTATAGATATGAACTATTACTTTAACTGCTACAACTATATGACCTCTGATTCAGCCTCACATCATGCTCTGTCTCTTTGGCATTTATGAATTAAATGAAAGGTAGGGTTGGTTTAGATCAGGAATTCTTAACCTAGGGTTTGTGAACTTCATTTTTTTAAAAATATTTTTTTGATAACTATATTTGAATACAATTTGTTTCCTTTCTAATCTTTATGTTTTTTATTTAATGCATTTAAAGAGCTGTTTCTGAGAAAGGGTCCCCTTGGCTTCACCAGATTGTGGCCAATGTGGTCTGAGTCACAAAACAAGGTTAAAAACTTGTTGGAGGAGGTGATCTCTAGGGCTCCTCATGGCTTCAACATCTGTGATCTTCCTTGTAGAATCACATACCTGCTCATCTAATCCTTACACAGCAGCACTCCTATATCCTACGTACCCATACAAACACATATGTATATACAGTATTCATATGTGTTATTGTCAATAGAGAGACCAAAAACAATCAGAAAGCAAGTGCTAGCCAAGTTAAACAAATAAAAATGGAAGATTTCTTTTCAATAATCATAAAAATTGTTTTCTGTCCTCATAGGGGTCAATCCATTTTCAGTCCCCCTGCCCTTATGGGAGACCTCGGCTATTCTGCCAGTAGTTTCAGTGACTTCCCCTTTGCAGGAAGACGTGCTTCCCAACATCCCCTTCACCTTGGGTTCAGTTCCATTTATACTTCCTCAACTCTTTATCTGGCCTGGGGTGACAAGGCTGGGGCCAACTGCTGTCCCAGCACGCTGTTCCTTGTGTCCCTGGAAGCCTGGGACATCTCTTAGACAATTTCTCATATTGACAGAGAGTTTTGAAGAATGGTGGTCTATTCTTTCAAGCTGAGAAATCCCAGCCTTGTTTGAAATTTTACAGTCCATTCCCTATATGGTTTCCAATCTTCCCTACCCCAATCAAAAGTTACTCTTGGTCCTTTAGCAGAGGCGGGCCATTCCTTGACAGTGACCTGGCTGGATGACTGGCTTTCCTACAGCAAACCTTGAGAAAGCTGTGGTTAGGCCCAAGGAATCATGATGAATGGGTTGTGATAAGCATGCCAGGAACTGCAGAGTCATTACAAAATATCCAACTAGTATTGCCAGAAGTTTTCAAAAGAAATGTGGAAGCCTTGGTTGAACTAAACTGAAAAATAACAATCAAAGGATTTTGAGCTGGAAGGGATCTTAGAGATTATCCTACCTAACCCACTTGTTTTACAGAGAAGAAAACTGAGATTGAGAGAGGGAAAATTCTTGCTCGAGGTTACATAGTGCCAGATACTGCTCTAACAGCTAGGAATACAAGAAAAAGCAAAAACTGCCCCTGCCTTCAGTATATCCAGTAGGTTCTAGATATCAACAAGGTGACTTGGAGGTGATCTCAGGGGGAAGACATTGGTTGGTTGGTTGGTTGGTTATTGTCCTTTGTTCTTGAGGAGGACCAAAATGGCATCACTATGTCAGGGTCAAGGTACAGTGTGTCCAGTTGGTCCAATCAAATCAATATAAGTTAGGAATGCTCTCCCAGAAGTCGGACACCAGTAGTCCACATACTAGCATTGAAGGACACCAGGAAAGGATTTTAGCTGACACTTGAAAAAGCCAGGCAAGGCAAGAGGTGGAGACAAGGAAGGAGAGTGTTCCAAACATGGGGAACTACAAGTGAGAAGGCATGGAATGGGGTGATGAGAGATGTGCCTGAAGAATGGTAAGAAGGCCTAGTAAGAGATGAGATTAGAAAGGCAAGGTGGAACCATTTGATGAAGGGCCTTGAATGCCAGGGAAAAGAGTTTAGATTTGATCTTATAAACAGCAAGGAGTCACTCTAGGTTCTAAAGTAAGGGAGTGCCATGTTGAAAACAGTAATTTAGGAGAATAAAAGCAGTAATTAGAAGCATTTTAAGAGAGGCTTCTGATTCTGGTGATTCTTGGATTCATTTATGAATGTTATCTCCAGGTAATGTGCTGAGGCCATCCGCCAGCCTAGGGACGTGGCTATTCTAAATGTAATTCAGACTAGGAAAATTTTGTCTCAAAAAATATAGGTTAGGGAAAATCCACATATCATTCAACTAAGATCATGGGTTTAGTTCACGTGTGGGCCAGTTACCTTTCCAGCTGGAAGGAAAATGATGGATCCTGTGCTCTGAGACTTTGAACTGGAAGAAACCTTAGAGATCATCTAGTCCAGCCCCTGTATTTTACATATGAGAAAAATAAGATCCAGAGACATAGAGTGATTTGCCCAAGGTCATGTAGCTAATTGCCGGGGCAGAATTTGGACTCAGGTCCTCTGATTCCAAAGCTCGTGCTCTTTCCCCAGTGGTGTGACCCAAAGTGCAGTCTGGAGTAGGGAACTGACTTGCCCCAGGTCACAAAGATAACATCACTCTGTTCCATCCACATTTAATCCCAACCAGGTACCTCATAATGAATACTATTGGTTTCAAGGAGTAGACTGGACAATGTGGATAATTCAACGTAGTCCATACCCACTGCCAGAAGCAAGCCTCAGCTCATTTTCTATTGACCGGTGTCAGGAGAGTCTTTGCAAAGGAAGTAACAGGATGTTCCCTATTCCCATCGAGGGCTTCCAGTCCTCAAGGTCTCAACACTGGGCATCCTTCTTCAATTCTTAGTCTTCTTCACTCCACATGTCCACTCCACATTGTCAAATCAATGAATCAAACAAAAATCGATTAAGTGCTTGTTAAGCCCTATCCTCGACCCCAGGACTATAAAACTAATTATACAAGTTTATGTAAAATATAGGGCAGCTAGGTGGCACAGAGGTTAGAGTACCAGGCCTGGAGTCAGAAAGACTCATCTTTGTGAGTTCAAGTCTGGCCTCAGATACTTACTAGCTATGTGACCCTGGGCAAGTCACTTAACCCTGTTTACCTCAGTTTCCTCATCTGTAAAATAAGCTGGAGAAGGAAATGGCAAAGTACTCCACTATCTTTGTGAAAAAAACCCTAAATGGGGTCAGGGAGAGCTGGACACAGCTGAAATGACTAAACAGCACAAAATGTAAAATAGATGCCATATAAGTACAAGATGTTTTTAGCAAGGGTACCAGTATTTGAGGGTCAGCATGGGAAGAATCAGGAAAGGCACCATGTAGAAGGCAGTGCTGAAGTTAAGGTTTTGGGTTTTTTTTTTGCTTTTTAGAGAGGGGATGGTAGGGCAGTTGGGGTTAAGTGACTTGCTAGTTTTTTTTGGGGGGGGGGTGTTAAGTGTCTGAGGCCAGATTTGAGCTGAGGTACTCTTGACTCCAGGGCTGGTGCTCTATTCACTGCACCACCTAGCCACCCTGAAGCTAAGTTTTAAAGGAAATGAGGGGTTCTGCGAAGTAGAGGTGAGAAGGAAGAACATTGCAGAAGTGGTATGTGTAAGAAAAGCCAGTTTGTCTCCTCGGGTGGGGAATCTGTGGCCTTGGGGCCACACATGGCCTTCTGGATCCTTAAAAGTAGCCTTCTTACTGAATCCATTCCAAAGGCCACACTTAAGGATCTAGAAGACCACAGGCAGCCTCAGAGCCTCAGGTTCCTCTACCCTGGCTAAACCATAGGATTAGGGAAAAGGAAAGATGTATAATGAAGTGGGAAAGGTAGGTTGGGACCAGGTTATGGAGATTCATTAAAAAATAAATACAAGATAAATTTGGGAATGAAGTAATGGGGGTCAAGGAAAGGTCTCATGTAGAAGGTGACACTTGAGTTTTGAAGGAAAGTCGGGATTCTAAAAGGTACAGATGAGGAGGGAGAACATTCCAGACATGTTTGATGACCAGCATAAAGTGTAGAGATAGGAGATAGCATGTTTATATATGAGGAAATAGCAAGACCAATTTAGCCAGACATTAAAGTACATGAAAGGCCGAGGCTGCAACAAGGGATGGATCTGGGGCAGCCTTCTCTTTGCACTGCCCCACCACAAGATTGAACCTGGTCCATGTAAGTTCGGAGCTTGGACTGCTGCACCATGGGTTAGAAATGAATTTGAATTTTTACTTCACTATAGTGTGCTACAGAAAAGTGAAGCCAGTTTGGGTTTGTAAAATTTACCATGGAGAGGTCATATGTCTAGGGTCAGAAGTCTGACTAAATTGGGAAAAGACTTTCCTCTAACTGCGTTTTTTTTTTTTGAGGTGTTTGGTAATGGCTGTGAGGAGCGCTTGTCTTTATCACAAGGTAAACTACAGTCCTCCTTTTTCTGCCAAAATATGAATACTCTTGTGGTATTTCTAAAGGCTTTCTCTGGAGCCTGTCCCTCTCACAACTCAGATACTTGGACCGTGAAGCAATTCTTTAAGCTCTCCTACTATTACCAAATGACTGAAGGAATTCACAGTGGGTATGTGCCTATGCTTGTGTTTTGTTTAAACAGTGTGCCTGAGGATTGAGAAGGTGTCTTTGAGGTTAAGAATTTTGAGTGAATGCCTCAGTGGTGCCCAGATAAATTTAGTTCCAAGTAATTGTCAAGCTGAGAAACAACCATTTTCATTTCAGCTCAATCTGTTGAACAGCTACTATGTAAGCACTGGGAGAACTCGACTCTCTCTCTCTCTCTCTCTCTCTCTCTCTCTCTCTCTCTCTCTCTCTCTCTTTTTCTCCCTTTCTGTCTCTCTCTCCCTCCCTCCCTTCCCCTTTCCTCTACTCCTACACCCCCCCCATCTTTTTCTCTCTCCCTGCCCCCATACAAGATATTGAAGAGACAGTACCAATTGAAGGGATAAAAGAAAGGTCTTATGTAGAAGAGAGTAGCTCTTTACTTGAGCTTTGAAGGAAACAAGGCATTCTTAGGGGCACAGATGAGGAGGCAGAGCATTCCAGGTATGAGAGATTGCCAGCAAAAAGGTGCAGAAGTTCCTTTTCTCTCTCTTTCTCTGTGTGTCTCTCTGTCTCTGTCTTTGTCTTTGTCTCTGTCTCTGTGTCTCATTCCTTTCTCTGTCTGTCTGCATCTCTGTCTGTTTCTCCCCCTCCCTACCTTCTCTGGGGGAATCTTTTATCTGTCTCTGTCTGTCTTTGTCTCTGTCTCATTCTCTGTTTCTGTCTCCCCCTTCACACCTTCTCTGGGGAAATTTCTTAACATCTCTGAACTTCAGTATCCTCATCTGCACATTGGGGACAATATCTGTGGTAGCTCCTCTTTTATCAGGTTGGAGCTCAGATAAGATAATGGGTGTATAACTATGACCATCCTGCCCCCACTGCCTGAAGGCCAGGTGCATTGGGCTTCATTCCTTCCCCAGAGTTCTCCAGTTATCTTAAGGGATTTGGGATGTGTCTAGTCTCTGCCAGTCACTTAAATCCCCATTGATCATTTCCTCAATTTTAGGAGATCCTCTGCTCCTCAGTTCCATTTATAAAGGAATATTTATTTCAAAGGTTTAGGAAAACAAATATACAGACATCCCCCCTAACACCACATAATCCTATACCACCCTTGCATTGCCTCATTCCCCAAAGAGAAGGGAATTAAGGTCACAGTTTAACTTCACTATGGTCCCACTAAATTCTAAAGCACTAGAAGCTTTGCTGTTCAAGGCTTCCCTGCACTGCTGGCAGTGACATTCAGCCTGGAATCCTGCCTCCAAGGTCATTGTGGCTCAAGCTCCCAAGGTCTAGTGGTGACATTTCAGGTGTCAATGATGCTTGGAAGCCAGAGGGGCTGTAAGGGGACATTCTGCTTACATGGAAAGCTGCCCCACATAGAAACAGCAGCTCTGATTTCACTCATTACCAGTAAAAACTATTTATAAACCAAAATACGAACAGCAAATTTCTTTGACACATTTGCTGGGCTTTCATCATTTCTTCTCGACACTCACCATGTAGTCACCCAGTTTCTCACCTGTTGTATTGGTGACAAAACTGGAAAAATAACCTGTTTTCCAGACCCCTCCCTCATTGAGTATTCCTTCTTTCCTCATCTATAAAACTCCTCTGCCTGAATTTCAAAGACTTCCCACAATTTTCCACCCCACACCCCACATTTCTAGTCTTCAACTTTCTCTCCAGACAAACTGAAACATTCTCTGCTCTCCCAGCCCCATCCCTCACTCTTTACCCTGATATTCCCTACCTTCATGCTTTTTCTCATTCTTTTCCTTATGCTAAAAATGACCTTCTTCCCATTCTCTACTTGTTGGATTACTGGTGCTTTTATTGTTCAGTCATTTCAGTCATGTCCATTTCTTCATGACCCCATTTGGAGTTTTCTTGGCAGAGACACTGGAATGGTTTGCCATTTCCTTCTCCAGCTTATTTTACAGATGAGAAAACTGAGGCAAACAGGGTCAAGTGACTTGCCCAGGGTCACACAGCTAGTAAGTGTCTGAAACCTGATTTGAATTCAGGAAGATGAATCTTTGTGACTCCAGGCCAACACTCTGTCTACTGTGCCACCTAGCTGCCCTTGTGGGATTATTACCCAACCTTTGAAGCCTAGTTCAAATACTCCTGATTGCAAGGAGCCTTCCCTGATCACCAGGACTCCAATAGCTCATTTGTCAATCCTCAAGCTGACCCTTTGCTAAACACTAGGGATGTGAAGAAAAGCAAGTCAGTCAACAAACATTTACTGATGGCCTACTATGTGCCAGCACCGTGCTAAGTGCTGGGGATTCAAAGAAGGGCAGAAGATGGTCCTAGTTCTCAAGAAGGTCGCAGTCTAATGGGGAGATAACAAGCGAAAAAAACAAGTGCCAACACAACCATGTGCAAACCTATTAGGAAAGGTACCAACACCAAAGCAGTCCCTGCCCTCCAGGCACATTCTAAGGGAGGAGACCACACATAGATGGATCACTGGCAGCCAAGGAAAGATGTAGGGTATCTGAAAGGGGAAGGCCTTGGCAGCTGGGAGGGCCAGGAAAGGCCTCCTGCAGAAAATGGCCTCGGAGCTAGCTCTGGAAGGAAGCCAGATGTTCCTGCAGCCTTCATCTATTCCTCATGTACTTCGTGTCTTCTGTCTTTACCTGTGCTTGGGGCCCAGCCCCCTTAGAAGCTCTCTGGGTACTGTGAGTCTCTCTTATCTTTACTGGTTCCCCTAGCCAGTATCCCAAGGCTCTATCAACAAGAGGCAGTTAATAAGTGCTTGCAGACCTGAATACAAACCTTCTCCCTCTTGGCAGCCACCAGGAAGGAGACTTGGCCATGCTTTGCTAAGGCGGAAGATTGGAGGGGCTAGCAAACAGAGGCATTTTCTCCTGTGTGATGGCTGTTATCCTCCAGTGTGCTGTGTCAGCACATTTTGGAACTAGTCTCTGCCCTCTCTGGAAGTCGGAAACTGGGTCACATGCTGGAGAGGAGAGAGTTGAAAATATTTCCTGCCCCCACCACTGCCCTGAGTGAATAATGTTAAACAATGTTAAAAGTTCAAGTTCACAGACCCCTCAGAAAAAATGTCCCACAGACCCTCTTATTCTTTGTTTGAAAAGAATAATAATAATAATAAGCAGATTTCTGGTTTCCTTTAGAAGGGACATGCTTTCTGGTGCCCTGCGGTGTGTGACTCCCACTAATCACGGGCACTAAACTCCTTATGGGGGGGGGGGGGGAAGAACAATATGCATATAGAGCCTACTGTACTGTATACTGCGTATGTATACTGTATACTATACTGTATACTGCGTATGTGTGCTGTATACTGTACTGCATACTGCGTATGTGTGCTGTATACTATACTGCATACTGCGTATGTGTGCTGTATACTGTACTGCATACTGCGGATGTGTGCTGTATACTGTACTGGATACTACGGATGTGTGCTGTATACTGTACTGCATACTGCGTATGTGTGCTGTATACTGTACTGCATACTGCGTATGTGTGCTGTATACTGTACTGCATACTGCGTATGTGTGCTGTATACTATACTGCATACTGCGTATGTGTGCTGTATACTGTACTGCATACTGCGGATGTGTGCTGTATACTGTACTGGATACTACGGATGTGTGCTGTATACTGTACTGCATACTGCGTATGTGTGCTGTATACTGTACTGCATACTGCATATGTATGCTGTATACTGTACTGCATACTGCATATAGAGCACCTGCTGTGCTTTTTCAGATCTTTGAAATCCTGCAAGGTAAGTCCCATTATTATTCTAATTTTACGGTTGAGGAAACTAAGGAAGAAAAAAGTTAAGTGACTTCTCCAGCGCCACACTAATAAATGTTGCAGGTCAGATTTGAACTCAGGTCTCCCCGACTCCATACCCAGACTCCCTAGTTGTCGTTCATTTGTTTCATCGTTGTTTCATTCGTGTCCACTCTTCGTGACCCCATTTGGGGTTTTCTTGGCAAAGATACTGGAGTGTTTTACCACTTCCTTGTCCAGCTCATTTTACAGGTGAGGAAACTGAAGCAAATAGGGTTAAATGACTTGCCTAGGGTCACACAGCCAGGCAGTATCTGAGGATGGATTTGAACTCAGGTCTTCCTAACTCCAGACCCAGTCTCCCTGAGGGTAGATGTTGTATGAGCATGAACTAGGGAGCAGATGAGTCAGAGCTTGACATATCTCCAGACAAGGCACACACTAAGATAACTCAATTACTGCTGTGATCTTAGTATCACAGATTTATAGCTGGAAGGGACCTTTGTATCCAACCCTTGCATTTTACAGATGAAGAAACAGAGACCAGCTCAGGCTCCCATACATGACCTGTACATATCTGAGGCATCGGAGGTGGGATTCAAACCCAGTTCTTCCTGGATCCAGGGCCAGAACCCCACCCATAAGCCATTCCACCTAGAACTCAGATTTCCTAGGCGTTTCTCCTCACCTCTGCTCTCTCCTGGGGTTCCCCGTCCTCATTGCTGCCAGGCAGATACCCCCCAGACATTATTTGCTTCAAGTCATTGGCTTGCCTGCAGCGGCCCCTCCTTGCCCTCGGGGTGAAGGCCCTCACCCCTATTTCCCATTTCCTTCCAAACATGTTTAACTTCCTCTTTTCTTGTTGGGATTGCCATCCCGTTTACTTTCTTCTGCATGTACCATGTTCTTTCCAGCTATAGAACGCAGGGACACAAGTATTTATACTTCTGGGACTTCGGTCCCTTCCACTACTGCTACCCCAACCTCCTGCTTTTCTCATGGAAATGCCTTCCTTCTTCTCATTCCATCGAAACCTGGACCTTCTGGCAAGGCCCAGTTTCCATAAATCCATCCCCATGTTATTCAGGCCCTCTTGTTAACTTCCTCTTCATCTCATCTGCTACATATTTGGAATCTGTACCACTCTTGATTCCACATCATCTTATATTGATAGATGTGGTTTACTTGTGTCAGTAATATTGCTGATATTGCAATTTATATGTGGGCAGCCCTTTATATTTTTCAGATGGCTTCCACATAAATAATCTGGACTTTGATGACACTGGAAGAGAGAGTGAGGCTGACCACTTAGTGCAGTTCTGCCTCTCTTAAGTCCAATTTACCCATGAGTCAAGATGTCATTGGTCTTCTTCATAATGAAGGACAACATAAATAATCTTATTAATTTGCATAGCAGTCCTGTGAGGGAAGTAATGCCAGTGTTATCATTCCCCAAATCAAGATAAAGAAACTAAGACTCAAGTCTCTTCTGAGGAAAGAAATCCTTATAAGGTCCCTTCCACTCTTAATATTCTTTGGGTCCCTCATCTAAAAACTGGCAGCATCAAAGCTTGATATCAGATGTTATTAGTCTTAGGATGTTGTTCAACTATGTCTTCAGCTTCTTGAGGGCTGGATATGAGACCCCTCATATTGATGTAGAGTATAGGGTAATTAACAAATATTTTTCCTTTCGATGATTTGCAAAAACTCTAGTAGGTTACCCAGTGGTATCAGAGATTCTTCCCCTGTGCCAGGGGAGGAAGCAAGAACTCTTTGTTTGCAAGACATAGGCTTCATTTTGGCAGCGATGGGAGAACACTTTTGGATATCATCTGGGAAAGATTTCCTACCTTGAAGACTTCCCTGCTTCAGATTTCCATGGGATATGACTCCTTATCCAACTGGATATGCCAATTCACAACAAAGCCCATATCTCATGTCAGAGAGGTGTTAATGGTGTGATTATTCTTTTGTCTATGCAGGGATTTGAAACTGGATAATATTCTTCTCGACGCAGAAGGTCACTGTAAGCTGGCTGATTTTGGAATGTGTAAGGAAGGAATTTTGAATGGTGTGACCACAACCACCTTCTGTGGGACTCCCGATTACATTGCACCAGAGGTGAGTTTTCTGTCCACAGTGGGCTGGACAGCCCACAAAGGTGTACCAGGTAACCAAGTTTTCCCAGGTACTGCTCTGGCCTTTGTACTGGAAGGAATAGTGATCACTGTGGAGGTGGGAGTGGAGGAGGAGAAGCCTGCTGAACTCAATCAGAAGGAAGTGACCAGGATTACCAACTGATGAAAGCCCAGAACTAAAAGAAACACATCCCCCGTGATGTTCTTTCACTGACAGACAACCTATGAGACCTATAAGAGCAAGCAATTTTATTATACAGAAATCACTTAATAATTAATCCAGGACTCTTTATCACCTCAAGGGATGGTTTGGATTTTTTTTTTTTCTCCCTCAAAAGCAACAGGACAGGATAGGGAAGGGAAGGGACATTTTTCCATATGTTTAAGTTGAAAATGATAACAAAGTTGGTGAATTCATCTCTTGTCAGTGGTTTTAAAAGTAAAAACAAATAAACTCATCCTAAAGTTTGTGTTTCTTCTCAGCTTCTCCATATCAGACCAGGGAAACACTGAATTCACTATAGGGCAATAAAGATCATTTTTGGCATCGTCTATGACAAATCCTTAAAAAGAACGGGGTGGCTAGTTGGCACAGTGAATAGGGCACTGGCCCTGGACTCAGGAGGACCTGAATTCAAATCCAGACCCAGACACTTAACACAAAAACTAGTTGTGTGACCTTGAGCAAGTCACTTAACCCCAATTGCCCTACCTTCTCCCCTCCAAAAAGCAGAACAAAAAAGAACAATTAGGCAGGTTCTAATGGTAATAAAAGGAAAACAAATGGGTGTTCATAAGCCCTTCCCTCCCCCAACTCCAAGGATGCTCTTTAGGTCATTCATTTTCAAAGCACTTGGTAAATACCTCATTTAATATGTGAATTCTCTGAAGAACAGAGAGCAGTCCATCCTTGACTCGTATGACCTTTCTCACACTCTCCCATATCAGGTATGGGAAGTCAGGAAGCCCCATTCTGGACCCAGCTCTACCACTAATTTACTGTGTAACCTCAATCCAGTCACTGAACCTCTCTGACAGGTTCCTCCTCTGACAGATGGGGAGAGTCATAGGACCTGCCCTAACAGGGCTCATGTGAAAATGTAAAGGAGATTACCTAGGTGGACTTGGAAAGTACCAGCAGCTATACAAACATATGTACAAATAAGTGTAGAATGGAAGGATCTGTAGTCATTAGAGGCAAGGCACAAAAGGAATGAGAGGGGGCATGCTGGGGTGCTTTTCTCCTCACTGTATGTCCTACGCTTGGGAAGCTGCCATCCCCAGATCTCTCTTGGCTTATCTCCTCATTTATATGCATCTCAGGCTGCTAATTAACCCTGTCCTCCTGGCCGCTGGATACTTCCATCTCTGGAGTCAGTGCCTGTCTGTTTTCCCCCAGGTTTAATTCCCATCCACACTGGGTGTTGACTGCAAAGCCAGATGCCCTCCCACATGATGCAGGCTGTCACCACCTCAGTCTGCAAAAAGGCAGTAGGAAGTAGAGATTATCAGAGCTAAGACCAGCAGGAATCTTACAAAAGATGGCGCCCCAGAAGAAGTGGGAAGCCTCTGGAAAGGGTGAACAGGGTGTTTCCAAGGATTCATTCAGATCTACCTGAAAGATAGTATAAAGTTCCCCCAAAGGTCACCTTCCCAACCTGCTGGGAGACCACGGCCTCCTCCCTATTACTGAGGGCAGTGACTTGACTCCCGGCTTTTGCTCATCTGAAATAAGAAAGCAAGCAGGGCAGGCGGCATGGAGGAAGTGGGGTTCAAAGTGGACCTACCAGGAAAAGAAGAGATTAACAAGGTGTCTCTTCTTGGTTAAGGGCTTTATTTTTAATACCCCTCTTCTGATCTTAAGGCTTCATGGTAAAGAAAAATCAGCTCCTCTTCCCAGAAATCAGGGATCTCTCCCGTCTCTAGTGGGGAGCATTGGATGATTATAGAGCGAGAGAGTGAAATGATAAAAGTGATGCCTTCAACTTTCTGGTAAACTCCACCCAGCCTTTAGCAGAGCTCCTCAGAGGCAGCTGCTAGGATGGATTTGTGTTTTATTTCTTTCTCCTTCCTCTGCCCCTCCTATGGTGTTGACACTGTTGAGCAAAGAAAGGGAAATGTGCAGAATCAAGGGCTTGAAAAACTGGGCAATAGCAACGTTCTCTCCAGGACCCATGACACAATGGTGCTTCCACACCATCATCCCAAAGCTCTACCCTTTGAGGGGTTTCTGCAACAGAGGAAGTAAGCTGTGCTGAGCCATGCACATCCTCACTGATTCTCCCTTTCTGGGCACCCGTTTCATAGTATTGTACGATTGAGAACTGAAAGGATTATGGAATTATAGGAC
Organism: Pseudochirops corinnae; assembly: GCA_028646515.1. Classification (NCBI taxonomy): domain Eukaryota; kingdom Metazoa; phylum Chordata; class Mammalia; order Diprotodontia; family Pseudocheiridae; genus Pseudochirops; species Pseudochirops corinnae. Next base: position 73,121,084 of record CM053585.1, read on the forward strand.
TCCAAACTAAAAGAGAACCTTACGGCTCGTAGAAGGCAGTCCAAGAAACCTCAGAGTCCAGTGCTCTATGCTGAGAGATGGCTGGTCAAGGTCAGGGGGTAGAATTTTTGTTGAGTCGTTTCAGTCCTGTCTGACTCTTCATGACCCCATTTGGGGTTTTCTAGGCAGAGATATGACAGTGGTTTGCCATTTCCTTCTCCAGCTCTCTTTACAGATGAGGAAACCAAGGGAAACAGGGTTAAGTAACTTGCCCAGGGTCACACAGCTAAGAAATATCTGAGGCTGTTTTTGAACTCAGGTTTTCCTGACTCCAGGCCTGTCACTTTATCCACTATGCCACCTAGCTGCCCCCAAGCCATGGAATAGAACAAAGTTAACTATCATGCATGGTAGAGAACCTGTGGCTTTGCCCTTGCTATTACCATGCTCTTAGACATCAAGATAAAGGTCATAGAAAGTAACAGGCTCACCAGCCGGTGAAGAATTTCCAGCTGACTGCATTTCTTCAAGTCTCTTTTTTGATGCCTAATTCTGCAACCTGTCAGTACCGAATAGGAATGAGCATATTAGGCTGGAAGCAGACCCCTCAATCCTGCCTCTGCCTTTCCTAACTTGCTCTTGAATCTCAGAACTCAGCCAGAGACTGGTGCCTCACACTGGGAGGCTTCCCTTGACAGTCCCACAAGAATCACAAGGACCAGGGGTATGGAAGGATGCCCTTTCTTAGAGGAGTAGCTCAGCTCCAGAAAGGCTATGGGACTATTACAAAGCCCCATAGCCAGGCAGGATATGGGGAACTTGGGTCTGCAAACCCCGTTCTAGTCTAAGCTTGGTTTCTTCACTGAATCTTGTTCTTTAACAAGTTGTGTAACCTCAGCTACTTCCCTACTAAGCGTTTGGAGTTTGGAACTGGAAGATTTATTAGAGGCTGTCTAATCCAGTTCTCTCATTTACAGACAAGGAAACCAAAACACAAATATTGCTGCTTGTCCATGGTCATACAAGGAACCCTTCACCAGATTCAAATCTAGGCCCTTTGGCTCCTAACTAGACTTTGGAGTTTATGCATAAGCTTAGACCTCAGTTTCCTCCTCTGTTAAGTAAGGGGATAGCGGTAAATCATCTCTAGCTTCTGTTCCCACTCTATAGTCTGTTTCATGTTCCCAATTCATAATCATTCTAGAGTAGAGGAAACCTGGGGATACCCTTGCATTCATCCCGCTTCTAAGTGGGATGTCATCTAAGCTGTTTCAGACAGATAAGATAGATTATGTATCATGTAGGAAAGCCATATTTCATTTTTTAATCATGGGGCTAGCTCAGGGATTGCTTCTGTGTTGGTCAGGCACACAGCATTGACACACACCTCTCTTCATTAGGAGTGGCTTCTCCAAGGGAAAAAAAAAAAACCAGCCAGAAAAAGATCAGTATTTGGAGCTACCGTCTCTTGCCCTTCCCCTTGTTGTCTACCCAAGCTTTATTTGGCTCTTGCTAGGATCCTAGCCTTGCCATTAACTAGCTTTTTCCTGCCTTGTACAGATCCTTCAGGAGTTGGAGTACGGCCCGTCAGTGGACTGGTGGGCCTTGGGAGTGCTGATGTATGAGATGATGGCCGGACAGCCCCCTTTTGAAGCCGACAATGAGGATGACCTCTTTGAGTCTATCCTCCATGATGATGTGCTCTACCCAGTCTGGCTCAGCAAAGAAGCTGTCAGTATTCTCAAAGCAGTGAGTGTCTCTCCTTTAACCCCCTTTTTTATTTAGCCCTCCCTCTATCTCTGCCTCAGGACTTATTTATTTTTTAATTTAATTATATTTTGCCAGTTAACAAGCATCTGGGTTCCCTTCTGCCACTGAAAAGAAAAAAGAAAGAGAAAGCTTTTGTGAAAAAATATGCCTAGTCAAGGAAAACAAATCCTCTCATTGGCCATGTCCAAAAATGTATGTTGCCTTCTGCATCTAAAGTCCACCACCTCTCTTTTGGCAGGTGGATAGCATGCTTCATCATTGGTGCTCTAAAATAGTAGCTGATTATCACACTGATCAGAGTTTGGAAGTCTTTCAGAATTGTTGGTCTTTAGAATATCATTTTCATGTAAATTGTTCTCCTGGTTCTGCCCACTTCACTCTGCATTAGTTCATACAGTTCTTCCAAGAGTTCTCTAAAGTCATCCCTTTCAACATTTCTTATGGCACAATAGCATTCTATTACATTTGTATGTGATAACTTGTGTAGCTGTTCCCCATTTGATGGGCATGCCCTTCATTTCCAGTTCTTTGCCACTACAAAAAGAGCTGTTATAAATATTTGTATGTGCATCATTTTCCTCTTTTGGGGTATAGATCCAGCAGTATCTCTGAATCAAGTGGTGAACATAATGTCTGTTTCTTTCTCATTTCCCTTTCATCATTCTCATTCTCTCTCTCTCTCTCTCTCTCTCTCTCTCTCTCTCTCTCTCTCTCTCTCCCTCTCCCTCTCCCCACTCCCCCTCTCTCCCCCTGTCTCCCCCCTGTCTCTCCATTTTTCCTTCCCTCTTCTTTTCTCTCCCTCTCCTTTCTTGATTCTCTTTCTCTCATCTCTCCCATCCTTCCATGTCTTTTTTGTTCCCTTTCATAGTTGAATTGGAGAACCTAAGGGTAGGCACTGCACTGGGAGTTCAGGCACAGTTCAGAGGCTGCTGTCAGAAGGACCCAGCCTGGGATAAATTATTCTTCTTGTGGGAAAGAAACAGAATGTTTGTGTTCTCTGTGGTTGTACACTCTCTAAATCTGTCTCCTCCAGCATCAGATTTCGGGGGGTGGAGGTGGGGGGGAAGAATGAGGCAAAATGCAACTAACTCAAGCTACTTTGTTATCTTTGATCCCTAATACATCACATCCTGGGAGCTGGCTGGATGGGGAGGGAGGCATCAGGTAGGGATCTGTATGAACACTGTCCTCCTGTCTAACATGCTATCCAACTGGGTTGTGTTCACTTCACACCAGCCTGGTGGCTGAAGGAGGAGAGAGAGAGAGAGAGAGAGAGAGAGAGAGAGAGAGAATAGGAATTAAATAAAAATAGCATCTTCATGGCAGTGTGACTGATCTTAAAAGCTCCTGCTCACAATATTAGCCATTTGGCTGGACAGGATGCCTATCTCTACCACACCGAGTCCTCCCACATCTCAAAATGCTTCATGTTTCACAGCACTGTGTTATTCTCATTGTATCTCCCTGAAAATTCTATAAAATGAACAGGGTATGTATTATTATGCCCCTTTGGCAGATGGGAAATGGTCTGTTGGGGCTATGTGGATTGGGATATACTGTCTTTCTACCTCTATCTTTACAAATCTTGGGGTCACAGGATTGGAGTGCATCTTAGAAATCAAATCATTTTGGGGGGCCTCAGGGAAGGAAGGAAGGAGGGAAGGCAGAAAGGATTTATTAAGCACCTCGTATATGCCAGATATTGCACTAAGTACTCTACAATTATTGTCTCATTTGATCCTCACAATTATTATTACCCCCATTTTACAGTTGAGAAAGTAAGGCAAACATCCACTACACCGTCTTGCTGCCTCTGCATGCTTTAGTGAAATTACAATGGATTTATAGTCAAAAGACCTGGGTTCAGATTTTGACTTTGGCTCTTATTAGCCAGCTCATTTAGCCAGCCTCCAGAGACTTTAGTGTCCTCATATGTACAATGGGGTAAATTAAATTCATACTACCTACCTTAAAGGCTTATGGTAATTAAAATGCTTTATAGAAAACTGAAGTGCTCTATATGGATAAGCTGAAATTATCCTACTGCTTCAGTTAGCCTCATTGACTTCCAATCTCTCTTTTCTCCAACCCATTCTCCCCATAGCTGCCAAAGCGATTTTCCTAAAGCACAGGTCTGACCATATCATTCCCTGTTTTCTTCTATCGTTTCTCCAAACTCTGCAGTTTAGCATTTAAAACCCTTTACAACCTGGCTCTAGTTGACCTTTCCAGATGTATTATAATCACTCCCCTTCATGGACCCTACCAAACTGGTTTAAATTGTTGTTTCTTCACCATCTCCGACCTCCGCACCTTTGCCCAGACTGTCTCCCATGCCTGGAATGTACGCCCTCCTCACTTCTGCCCCTTAGAATTCTCCAAAGTTCTCAGCTCAGAAGCTGCCCCCACAAGAGCATCTCTCATCCCACCCTCCAGGTGTTAGTGCTCCCCCACCATGAAATAACCTTATATTTACTTCGTTCACATTTTTCACATGTTTACTGTTTTCCCCCAATAGAATGTAGAATCCTTGAGGGCCTAACAAAGACTCTTACTTTGAACACTTTGGTCCAACTTTGACACAATTAGCTTAATAAACATTTTTAAACATTAACATAAACATTAATAAACAAGCTGATTCTTGACTCTCCATTTCATTCCTCCCAGTGATTCAGTAAGGTAGAACAGTGGAGAGAGTGCTAGACTTGGAGCCAAGAAGATCTGAGTTCAAAATCCTGCCTCTGACATGTAGTAGCTGTGTGACCCTGGGCAAGTCACTCAACCTTCATTTGCCTCAACTTCTCATCTATAAAATGGATATAATAATAGCAACTTCCACATAAAGTTGTGAGCATTAAATGAGATCATTTTAAAGCATTATATAAGGAATAGTTCTAAGCTTTAATGGCTTAAATTATTAAATAAGGTTTATTAACACTAAGACTTTTGAAACATCCTGGATGTTCTTTTCATTATTCCTTAAGTCTCCAAATGTCCCCCCATACCTTACGTTTACAAAGAAGATGACTTGAACCCCTACTTTAATGGGGAGATCAAGGTCGTGTATGAGGAACACTCTGGAGTCTGTTCCAAAACTCGTATGCATCCTCACCTACTCTGTCCTTCTTCCCTTCTGTCTCAGGAAAGGAGGTATCCCAGCTTTTTGCTAAGCTTATCACTCTTTCTCTCTGGCACCATTGACCATCCTTTGTGCATCAGCTCTGCCCCTGTGGGCTCAAAGACAAGCTTTCCCGATTCCCTTCTTATTTCTGTAATCATACATCTTTTTAAAAATTTTATTTTAAATGAAAAGAAATGAATTGCCTTAAGAAACTTTTTGATGAAGCTGGGGGAAAAATGAAATAGCCTGAGTTGTATTCTTTTAATAAACTGCTCTTCAAAATAATTATTTTTAATTTATGGAATAAAACAAGCATTTACATAACATAACATAATAAAAAAAGATGATTGAACATGAAGCTGCAAATATTTTGTGTACAACTTGCTATTCCTTTTAAAGATATAATAAAGTTATCATATAAATTTCTTTTTTTTCCTCTTTCCTTTTTCTTTTGTTCCCCTTTGTTGGTGCCTTGCCCTCTTCTGCCACCCCATAAGGCAGGCATTTTACAAGGCTCTATATTTAGTCTTCTTCTCTCTATATTCTTTTTCCTTTATAATCTCATTCATTCCCAGAGCATTAACTATCCTCTCAATGGAGATGACTCCCCAATCTTTTTTTTTAATTTAATAGTTTTAAATTTTTTTTGATTACATGTAAAGATAGTTTTCAACATTCATTTTTGTAAGATTTTGAATTCCAATTTTTTCTCCCGCCCTCTCTTCCCTTCTCCCTCCCCAAGACAGCAAGCAATCTGATATAAGTTATACCTGTACAATCATGTTAAACATATTTCCACATTAGTCATGTTGTGAAAGAAGAATCAGAACAAAAGGGAAAAACCACGAGAAAGAAAAAAACAAAAAAAAAGTGAAAATAGTATTCTTAGATCTGCATTCAAACTCCACAGTTCTTTCTCTGGATGTGGATTGCATTTTCCATTACCAGTCTTTTGGGATTGTCTTAAATCATTGTATTGCTGAGAAGAACTGAGTTTATCATAATTGATCATCACATAATGTTTTTACTGTGTTCAATGTTCTCCTGATTCTGCTCACTTCACTTAGCATCAGTTATCTAAGTCTTCCCAGGTTTTCCTGAAACAAACTTGCTCATCATTTCTTATTGAACAATAGTATTCCATTACATTCATATACCACAACTTGTTCAGCCATTCCCTAATTGATGGGCAGCCCCACGATTTCCAATTCTTTGCCACCACAAAAAGAGGTGCTAGAAATAGTTTTGTATATGTGGGTCCTTTTCCACTTGTTATGATCTCTTTGGGAGATAGACCTAGTAGTTGTATTTCTGGATCAAAGGGTATGCACAGTTTGGTTGCCCTTTGGGCATAGTTCCAAATTCCTCTCCAGAATGGTGGGATAAGTTCACAACTCCACCAACAATGCCCTAGTGTTCCAGTTTTCCCCCATCTTCTCCAGCATTTATAGTTTTCCTTTTCAGTCATATTAGCCAATCTGATAGGTGTGAGGTGGTACTTTAGAGTTGTTTTAATATGCATTTCTCTAATTAATATTGATTTAGAGCATTTTTTCACATGACTATAGATAGCTTTAATTTCTTCATCTGAAAACT
>CM053585.1:73128049-73150497 GCA_028646515.1 Pseudochirops corinnae
ATATATTTGAGAAATGAGGCCTATATTGGAAACACTGTAAAAATTGTTTCCCAGCTTTCTGCTTCCCTTATAATCTTGTTTGCATTGATTTTGTTTGTACTAAACCTTTTTAATTTAATGTAATCAAAATTATCCATTTTGCATTTCATAATGTTACCTATCTCTTGTTTGGTCATAAATTCCTACATAGATCTGCAGGTAAATTATTACTTGCTCTCCTAATTTGCTTATGGTATCCACCCTTTGCGGATAACTCCCCAGTCTTTATCTACTCTCTTGATCTCTAGACTTACATTTGCAAATACATACAGGCTATTGTGTCAGTGTCCTAGGAGAAAACTTCAAACTCATCATGTTCAAAACCAAGCTTATTATCCTTCTGACTTCAGTATATCTGTCAATGACACCATCATTTGCTTGCCCATTCTCCCATGTTCATAGACTTGGAGTTGTCTTTAACTCTTCCCAATACACTTCTCATATCCATTCTTTAAGTCCTATTGATTCCATTTCTGCAACCTTTTCTGCAGCTATCTGCTGCTTTCTATTCCCAATGCCACTACCATAGGGCAGGCTAGCATTACCATGTGCCAGTTATACTATAGCCTCCTAACAGATGGTGTCATCTCCATTGTCTCACACTCCAGTCTGTCTTTCATATTACTCAATCAAAAATTATTTATTGAGCACCTGCCTTGTGTGACATACTGTACTAGGTGCTGGGGGTATAAGTACAAAAAATGAAATTTATATTATTATATTATGTTATATCATATTATGTTATATTACGTTATATTATAACATTCTGTATTTTGTTATGTTATGTTAGTCATGTTATGTCATGTTCTCATATACATTGTTATATTATATCATATTATATTAGTTTATGCAGAATAAAGATAAAGAAGAAATGGAGCAAGTCAGTTAAGAAGGGAACTTCCTAGCAGTTGGGGGAATAAGGAAAACCTTCCTATAGAACCAGGGTTCTTAACCTAATCTTTTAGGGTCGGTAAATAGATTTCAAGGGGTCTGTGAATTTGGATGGGAAAAAAAATACATATTTATTTTCACTAACTTTTAACTGAAAGTATTCTTCTGAGGAGTCCACAAGGATCTTCACAAGGCTGTCAAAGGGGGATCAAGGGCACAAAACAGGTTAAGAACTCTTGAGGAAGATGATGGTACTTGGGTGGCATCTTGAAGGAGGAGGAGCAGTCTAAGAGGCAAAGCTTAGGAAGGAGGTATTCCAGGTATGAGGGTAGCTGGTTCAAAGGAAATGGAATGCTATGTGGAAGGAATAAAAAAGGCCAGTCTGGTTGAATTGTAGAGAGAGGGAGAGTGATATGTAATGAAGGTGGAAAAATGGCTTGGGGCCCGGATGTGAAGAACTTTCAAAGCTAAACAGAGGAATTTGTGCTCTATCCTAAAGGCAATGGGGAGGCACTAGGGCTGACTGTGGAGGAGAGGGACATGGTTAGAACTGAGTGTAAAGTAAATTTTACAATAGTTCGAATGATGAGGTTCTAAGGTAGGGCTTAGACTCTCATGATACAGAGAATGGACTCAGGTGGGATTAAGGTTTAGTTGGAGAGATACCAAGATTTGGTATCTGATCAGATCTGTGAGGTGAAGGGGGCTGAGGGGTTGAAAATGACGCTGATATTATCAGAAGACTAGAAGGATGATGGTGCCATTTATAGAAATAGGGAGGGATGGATGAAGTGTGGGTTGTTGGGTGAGGGGTGTAATGACTTTTGTTTTGGACATGCTGAGTTTGAGATGTCTCTCAGCATCCAGTTTGGAATGTCCAAAGAGCATGGGATGATGTGAGACTGAAGCTCAGGCTGGAAATATAGATCTGGGGGTCATTGGTGTAGAGATAATAATTACTGCCAAAAAAATGTTTCTGCATCAATATGATCATATCACTCCTCTCCTCAAAGCATTCAGCATCTCCTTCTTTCCTATTGAATAAAGTTCAGAATCTTTTCCTGGCGTTGCTATGTCTCTGTTCTTCTCCAGCATTATCTGATGCTAATGCTTTATTATATTCTAGGTAAGGTGAAGTGATAGCTGTTCTCAGAACATTGACTCTTCTGTATCTTTGCTCAGAGGCTTCCCTTCATCTAAAGTGTCCTCCAGTTCCCTCTTTCTCCTACCCATGCTTTCAAACCCAACTCTGATTCTACCTTCTTTTCTTCAGACTTTACATGGCACTTTGATGGCCCTTACTTACTATGTATTATTTTTCTGTATCATTTTTTGTGTGTGTACATGTCACATCTTCCATTAGATTTTAAGACCCATCAGGGTCATTCATTTTCTACGCCTATCTCTCCCAAGCCTGCAGTGCACATAGTAGGCATTTAAAGGTCTGTCAAATTGAGTTTGTTAGATGGTCAGCTCCCAGCTACTTCACAGTCACTGTGGTTCATTTTGTTAATGGACCTTCCTGCGAATCATTAAGTCTTTAGTCAGCGCTGGAGGTCAGTCTGTGGGTAGGGGTCAATTCAGTTTAATAAACATTTATTAAACACTTACTATGCACATGGGTTGGTCTGCATCCAGGGGATGAAGGACAATCTGTACTCAGATTTAGAGGTCAAATTTTGGTCAGAAACAAGGGGTCAATCCGTGACCACCATTAGCGGCTCAGTCTTTGGCCAGTGTTAGAGATCAGTCTGTGACCAAGGTTCAATTAAATTCAATTTAGCAAACATTTATTAGGCATTGTGCAGAACGATTAGTTTACATCCAGGGTTGAGGGACAATCTGTACTCAGATCTTGGGATCTATTTCTAGTCAAAGCCAAGGATCAGTCTATGACCAATATTACGGGGTACAGGCTTTGGCCAGTGGTAGAGATCAATCCATGACCAGAGTTCAAATCTGTTGAATAAATATTCATTAAGCACCTAGTATATACATAAGTGTCAGTTTCCAGGGTCAGAGGTCAGTATGTGGCTGAGGTTAGGAGGTCAGTAAGTGGACTAAGATAAAGGTGAGCCTATGATTGAGGAATAATAATTGAGGAATAATAACAATTATTTATATAGTGCTTTAAGGTTTGTAAAGCACTCCTCTACATGTTACCCCATTTAATCCTCACAATAGTCCTGTTAGGTAGGCACCCTCATTGTAACAATACTGGGATTTGAAGATCTTCCACGCCCCTTGAGCTTGCTGACGTAGCAGGAAGGGGTGGAGCAAGAGAACGCCGGAACCAAGCTAGTCTCTGTGCGTGTAGACTGGAAGCGGTGTCAGAGGCAGTGGCTGCGGCTGCGAACTCTTTTGGCTTTGAGCGGGCCAGAATCTCTGCTAAGGACTCCTGCTGAGGATTGCCTGGGACAGGAACTGCCAGTGGCCGAAGCTGCTGGGACCAAGCTGCCTGGACGCTGAGCAGTTGCGTGCGTGAGGAGAGGAGGATCTTTGCCTGAGGTAGCCTGTCCTGTTTGAAGGCTTGAGGATGTGGGTGTTTGCTACTTTAACTACATGTGCCAACTTCATAACTACTGTGTTGGCTTTGACTTTCTGGTTTTGGGACTCAGTCTTCTGGTATTTAAATGAATGCACTATCTATATTTCTTATGTAGAGAGCCTGTTCCATTTTGTGATTAATAACTATATCAGCATATTTATAGTTACTGTAGGCATTGTGAATACTGCATTGCTGATACACTCATTTTACAGATGAGGACATTGAGGCCAAGAGAGGTTATATAACTTGTCCATGGTCACACAGCTAGTAAGTGTGTGACATAGATTTTGAACTCAAGTCTTCCTGATTCCAGGGCCAACACTATCTGTTGTACTACTTACTGTCTAAGAAAAGGAGAATAAAGAATGTATTTATGTATTCATTTCTTCCATCTCTTATTTATTTGTTCATTCATCTAAGCATCCATCCATCCATCTTCCATCCATGCATCCATCCATCCATCCATCTTTCATCCATCCATCCACTGATTCAGCCAGTCTTTTCTGAATGCTGGTTATGTTGCCCATCCCTGGCACTGGGGAATCCAAGTGTAGAATCCAAGAGTAGAAAAATATGGTTTTCTTCCTCTGTGAGTGAAGTTTAGAGTTCAGCTGGGGAGATGACTCATAGCCATGAAAATCACCAAGCAAGCAACTTCACCTCTCAGTGTCAGTTTCCTCATCTGTAAAATGGGTATGCTATTAATATTTATACTACCTGTTTTACAGGGTTGTGATCAGAAAGCAAAAACTTCTGAGCACAGTGTGCATCTGGAATCAGAATACCTGTGTTCAAATCCTATTCTAACTCTTAATTTCTGTCTGAATTTAGGCAAATCATTTTATCATTCTAGATCTCAGTTTCCTTATCTGCAGAATGAAGGGGGTTGGACCAGATGACATCTAAGGTTTCTTACAGATTTAAGTCTGCAATCCTATTAGAGAGGAATACAAGATAGTGAATGGCGATTGCCAGCAGAGGGTTATGGTTTACAAGCATATGGCAAGGTCACTAGAACAAAGTTGGTTAACTAAGACCTCATGGATAGTAGAATATTAGAGCTGGAGAGACCCTTAGAGATCAAATAGTCCAAACTTCTTATTTTACAGATGAGAAAACTGAGGCCCAGTGAATTAAAAATGATTTATCTAAGGCCACAGAGGAAATCATAAAGCTGGGTCTAGAATTTGTGTCTTTTGTCCCTTGGTCCGATAAACAACTCTACATCTCCAGAAGTGTCTACTAGATATTTCCTGTGCTTGGCCTGTAGGAGAGACAAGGGAAGGGGACCGTGGGGTCTGGAGGAGTCTATAATCTCTTTCAGACACATGAATCAATTGGACATCAGCAAGAGTAATGTAAGGAATAAACTTGGAATGGATAATGCAGGCAACATGACATGCAGCTAGAAGCTTAACTAGGACTGAGAGATGAAGAGGAAGAGGAGGAGGAAGAAGAGGCTGAAGATCACCAGACTCAGTTTCCCAGAGTACCACTATAGTATAATTTTATTAATATTCTGCCTCTCTGGAAATCCATTCCTTTAACCTTCTCAATTTTTGAATAAAGGTTGATTTAGCTTATAACTCAGGGAATATAAAACTAACATCAGAATATTGGCTCTTGGGGATGAAATCAATAGTCTGTGTCTTCTGTATTGGACACCTGTATCATTTGCCCTTTGGCCTCTCCTTGCTACCCTCTCTGCTTCTAAATGGAGAGCGAGGAGGAGGAGCAGAGCAGGGATGGAGGCATCTCCCCATTCCTTGGATAGATATTTATGAGAGTAGCCATTTAATCAAACCAAGTCAAGGCACTCACATGCAGTCCTCTCTTTTCTATTACACTATGTTAGGGAAATGCTTGTTTTATTCCTTAATTAAAAATAAAATAAAATATTTTTAAATCACCTACTATGTGCCAGGCACTGTGCTAAGCCCTGGGCATACAAAGGAGGCAAAAATGGTCTCTGCTTTAAGGAAACCACAGTCTACTGAGGGAGACAATTTGTGACCAACAATACACAAATGAATTCTGTACGAGATAAATTGGAGATAATCTCAGGAGGAGGTTATTAGCATTAAAAGGAAGCAAGGAAGGCTTTTTTGCAGGTGAGATTCCAGCACTCCAGGCTTGGGGGAGTTAAAATACCTGGAGTCAGGCCATTGAGTGTCTCGTGCGAAACAGCAAAGAGGCCAATGTCACTGGAATGAAATGTACTTGGGGTAGGGAAAGAGGGGAGTAAGATGGGAGAAGAATGAAAAGGAAGAAGGGGCCAGGGTATGAAAGGCTTTACAAGGCAAAACAGGCTTTTATATTTAGTCCTGAAGGTGATAGGGAGCCACAGCAGTTTATTGAAGAGAGAGGTGATATGGTCAGACTTGGACTTGGGGAAGATTGTTCTTATAGCTAATGGGGAAGGGTGGACTGGAATGGGGAAACAGACTTGAGGGAGGGAGACCCACCAGCAGGCTATTCAGGTTGAAGTCAGGGTCTAGCTTAGGTTTACAGAAGCTTATGGCAGCCCTGGTCTTCTGGGTCCTATTCCTCATTCTACGCTGTCCCATACCCCACCTCCACCCCCCATTTTGGCCATTTGGTCTTTATTCTAGCACGGAGATTTAAACCACCTAGCATTAAGCCTTACCATCTTGGGGCCTTAGCCTCCTTCCATTTAATAATTTAATAAGTATAGTAATTAGGACATCTAGGTGGCACAGTGGAGAGAGTACCAGTCCTGGAGTCAGGAAGACATATCTCTTGAGTTCAAATCCAGCTTCAGACACTTACTAGCTGTATGACCCTGGATAAGTCACTTAACCCTCTTTCCCTCAGTTTCTTCATCTGTAAAATGAGCTGGAGAAGGAAATTGCAAGCCACTGTTTCCCAAGAAAACCCCAAATGAGGTTATAAAGAGTCAGACATGACTGAAAATGAACTCAACAACAACAACATGGTACAGTCATTACATTTAAAACCTCTACATTTAGACTCAAAAGAACTGCATTCAAATCCTAGCTTTGTTTCTTACTAGCTGTGTGACTATGGATTAAATACTTAATCTCTTCTCATCCATAAAAATTAGGATTAGAGAATCCTTGAACTGGCAATTTCATGGGCTTTTTGGAAGGAAAAACTCTGTAAACTCTAAAGAGTCATACAAATATGAATTATTTTTAACTAGCATTTAGCTTCTTCTCTGCCTAACACTTAGCTCTCTAACCTCACCATTTATTTATCCCTTCATCCGAACCACTTCCCATCCATTCCTGCCATTTAGATTTACCCAGTCAATCAATCAATAATCATTTACTAGCACTTGGCATCAGGCACTGTACATGGCCATGAGGATATATATCAGTCCGTTCAGTTGTTTTTAGCCATGTCATAACCTCATTTTGTGGTTTTCTTGGCAGAGATAACGGAGTACTTTGCCATTTCCTTCTCCAGCTCATTTTACAGATGAGGAAACTGAGACAAACAGGGTTAAGTGCCTTGCCTAGTGTCAGTCAGCTAGTCAGTGGCTGAGACCAGATTTCACCTCAGGAAGATGAGTCTTCCTGATTCCAGGTCCGGAACTCTCCATTGTACCACCTAGCTGCCCTGTTTTAAAAACATAAAACCACACTAAAGCATTTGGAACACTTAGCTATTTTATATAATCTGCCCGATCTGTTATTGTTCCTTCTCTTGAATGCTTCCTTGCTATTAGGGTCCAAGAGCATCAATTCCATTGTTCTTTATTGAAGGAATGATTTGTAAAAATTATCTCTGCAAACTGTTTCCACTTTTCTGCTGTCTGTAGTTCTGCTTCCACTTTCAAGCCTAGAATGCTCTTGGGGTAATTTTGCTTAGTTGGATCTTTTACCATGATTTCTCTGAACTGGCTTTCCCTTCCACTCCTTTCTGCTTTAGGAGACAGTACAGCCCATATCCATCTATCATCCTGCAATGTAAGATTTTACAAATGAGTTTATATCCTAACCTCATGTTGCTTTTGGCAGCCCTCTCTTTATATTTGGCAAGTAAGGCAGATGTTTGCCGATTAAGGTGATTTCTGGGCTCTTTTAGACTCCTTACTGTGGCAGTTAATTTAGGTTAGACTTCTAATTAAAAGTATTATAGTCAGGTCTCGTTTTCATTTCTGCTGTGCATTTCCCATTTTTTGTCCCATCTTCAATTATTTATTTAAATAGTTCAGGGTTAAGTTGTTTTTATTTTACACCAGATTTTCTTGTCTTGACTCTTCCTTCTTCTTTGCTAATTCTGTTCTTAGCTCCAAGGAATTGATGGTCCAGCTGTACAACTGTTGAATTAAGGATAACCTCCACGCCAACAATAAGTCTCCTTCTGTCCATTAAAATAAAATCCATTTGATTCTTTATTCTATTATTTGGTACTTTCTATGTCCATTTTCAGTGAAAATGTTCATGATAAAGTGGTTTTTATGCAACCTATAAGTTTCTGGCCTCTCCCATTCCTTCTTTTGAACCATGCTTTCCCATTTATTTTTCCCCATTCTTGCCCTTTCCCACCCATGCATTTATATCACCAGTTATCATAATATATGTTGATTTAATTTGGAGAGTTTCATAGAGTTTCTCTTCCCCTTCATCTTCAGCAACCAATATTGGTACATGAGCTGCAGTTATTTTGGAGATAGTCACTGGCAAATACTTATTAATACTATAATGTGATGACCAAATATTCTATGAAATAATGTGTGTATTTTTAATACATTTATGCATACAATAAAATCCTACACTGGCTGCCCCTTTCTTTGCATCCCTAAGGAGTGAACTGTAAGCCATTCTTCCTTTTGATCAGTCAATAAACATTTAAATACCCACTGTGTGCCAGTAATCTTCATCCTAAACCACCAATGTTGATGCATAAGGTACAGATGTTTTTAGAGAAGCCATTTGCCAATACTTATTAATACTGTAATGCTTGTGATGATCAAATATTCCATGGAATACACGTTTATTACATTTACGCATACAATAAAAATCTGTTCTAACATCCCATTTCTTTGCATCCCCAAGAAGTTACCTGTTAGCCATCTTTCCATTTAGTCTAATCAATAAGCATTTAAGTGCCTACTATGTTTCAGGCACTATACTGAACGCTATCCCTGACCTCAAGGAGCTTACAGTCTAATAGCTGCAACCACCTTGTTTCTAGCAAGAATGTCAAGAGTAATATAGTTCAGCTCTTTCAGCTATATAATACTTCGTTGGTCATTGGGTACAGATCTCACATTCAGAGTTCCAATAGTTAAATTAAAATTTCTTGACAGTCTTAAACTGTGTGATTTCTGCCCAGTCTCCTGCCACTGCCACCATCATTGCAGAAGGGGCCACACAGGACTGAGGGCCACATTAGTTCTTTGTTTCATATGTGGCTATGGTCAAAACGTTCATCAGCAGGTGGCCAGCCTGAGGAAGAAAAGCTTCACTGTAATTAACTAGGTTAGTCTTTGGAAAACAGATTCAACCTGTTACTGGGATCATATTCCAACCCTTTCCAGCATGGCAGAAGCTGCCAGACCTTTCACTGTGCTGGTTTGGCCTTCAGATCTTCAGGTCACAGTGAGGCATCTGAGCAGGACTTTGCAGAGACTTGCGCTAAGACTTGGATAGCTGTTGTTTATGAGACACCCTGTGGTCCCCAAAGTGCTTTAACAAGCTTTTCGGTTTTGTTTTTTCATTTGATCTTGGGATGTAAGTATAGTAATATCTCCACTTCACAGCTGATGTAACCGAGGCTGAGAGAGGTTAAGTGACTTGCCCAGGGTTACAGAACCAGTAAGTGAATAGGGTGGAGTTTAAGCCTACAAGACTCCAAATCCAGTGTCCTTTCCATTATGACACATTGCCTTATTCAGAGAGGAGGAATGGGTTTAAAGGTGACAGAGTAGCAAAGGGAGAGGTGAGGGGGCAGTTCTGCCATTGTCCCAATTTCCCCTACAGGCCCTGATGGGTCTTTTTCACTAATGTCATCTCATCCTCTCTCCCTCTTCCAGTTCATGACGAAAAACCCCAATAAGCGACTGGGCTGTGTGGCAACACAGAGTGGCGAGGAAGCCATCCGACAGCATCCCTTCTTCAAGGAGATTGACTGGGTGCTGCTGGAACAAAAGAAGATTAAGCCTCCTTTCAAACCTCGAATTGTAAGTACTGCCATGGATGGCTTGGATCTAGACACCTCCCCAGGCAGGCAGAGTGCCTCTGCTGGCTAACAGCCCCCCACATCCTGCAGGGCATTAGGGGTACTGCCCAGGGCAGGGCAGCTGGGTAGGAACGGAGCTCATCTGGGGAAAACCAGGCTCCCTCACTGCAGCAGAAGCTGAAAAACAGAAGCAGCCCCTCCCTGAACACCTGGGGCTGCTTAAGATTAGAGAAGGTAAATGAACATAAGGAGCAGCTGCTCTTAGAAGACTGCAAGCCTCACTTTCCTGTTTCAGAGATTCCTTTGTTCCCCAATGAACTCTTTCTGTGTCTCTTATACTCAAGCATCTCCCCCAGGAATTCTAAAACCCTCTGCATAAGCTGCTTCCCCAGGTATTCTAGAAGCCAGAAGGGACCATGCACCAAAAAGGGTTGTTGGGTTGTCAGAGTTTGGAAACCCATAAAGAGAGAGAAAACATGAGGGAGGAAGTATCTGAAGACCGAGGACTATCAATGCCTTGCAGATGGTTGGGAGAGCAGGATTGGGATTGGGAAGAGAGGCTCTTCCAAGTTAGTTTTTCCTTATCCAGCCATTGGAATGAATCCTAAGTCTTTTTGCTTTAGATTCAGGCTTCCCTCAAAATAAAAGGAGAGGGGAAAGATTATTTAATTGATTCTTAAGCCAATACTGCATTTCAGCCTAGGAACTTATGGCTGGGTAATAGGGTGAAGGGTGTATGGCTGACGGCTGGGTGTAAGATAAGAGTCTGTGATGAAGGAGCTGTCTCTCAACTGATGTGCTGGGACCTTAGTGCCCAAGGTCCTGCTTAAACTGTGACTCTGGGTGCCAAATGCCATAGTCCTATTACTGCCAACTTCCTGCGAGCTGGCGTTCTGCCAGCCAGAATTCTCTATTAACACATGCTTCTATTGGCGTGATGGTTGTTCATCACCATGCCCCTGAGGAATGGCAAGGCCCTGGAAAATGTGCGATTATGTTCAGTGTAGTGTTAGCATGACGTGGCACTGGTATACCAAATCTTGGCAAAGAATAATATTACATTTACATAGTGTTACAGTGTTTAAAATACTTTCTTGCTACTCTATATATGGTGATATTTATCTAACCAAAAGACAGGGCTGCCCAGTCGCCCACTTCCTCAACCATCACAGATGAGAGATTAGAAGCAGAATGTGATGGGCAGAGTGCTGGACTTGAAATCAGCAGGGCCTGGGTTCCCATTCCCCTCTGATAATTACTGGCTGTGTAACCTTTGGCAAATGACAACCTTTTAATGTCCCAGACAACTCTCTAAGACTCTGTGTTGCAGAGAAGGCATTGCTTTGAATTGGCAGAGGGAGTTAGCTCATTGAGAGCTCCCTATCCCTGATCTGGCTTAATAAAAATAAAACTTGAACCAGTACAGCTCTGATTTGGGGGTGCCCTTCGTCTGATTAAAAACCATCATCATTTCCATGAGATTCTGCCTAGTCCCTCTTTCCACCCAGAACAATTTTACCCTGGGGTTGGTAGGATGGCTCAATCTGGCATGGTTTTGATGAAGTCTTCTCTAGATCCTTTGCCTGCCCTCCATGGGCTTCCCATTGGGAGGGTTGAAGTCAGACTCTAGGTCTGGGTGTAGTATCTGATATATTTGGAGTAGGCTTTGAGGAAAATATGTTTCCAAGAAAACTTGCCAATCATGGGCCAACAGAAAGGCGAAATGCTAAAGGGGGCAGGATCTAGCAGAAGAAGATTTTTAATTTAGATAAAATAATAGCTAACAAAGTCAAGGGAAAGGGATCCTCTGAGCAGAAGTCAAGTAGGCCATCCAGAGAGAATAAGCAGAAGGAGCATTGAGCAATATCCCAGAGTAAATTGAGTGATTATGAGTCTACTGAAGCTTGAAATGCAATGCTATTTCAGAGAGAAAGTATGACGAGAAAAAATTTTAAAATAGGCCATTAATTGGGCCTCTGTCTTGGCCCAACTAGGGGTGGGGTCAAGGGTAACAGCTGTCTGCTAATTCAGCAAGGCTGTGAATTGTTTAGACAGAGCCCCAGGAAGAGAATCAAAGGCTATTAAAGGGGTGAAGGCCCTGGCAACAGAGTCTGGCCAGAGAGAAAGAAGACAAGGGAGACAGACTACAATGTGGGGAAAGTCAGGAAGGAGAGGCAGTTTGCTGTGTGGCTGATGACACTCCCCACCAAAGAAGGAATCAAGAAAGTTTTAATTTGTCACAAGGGACAAGTGAAAGTTTCTGAAGTGTTGACTGGGGATATTTTATAGATCTACCAGAAACATCAGAGCTTTAGACAGAGATGTTTGTCACCAGAGGTCTTTCCAAGGATCATTTCAGATTAGAGTCTAGGAAAGCTGTGTGATTGATGTCAAAAATGCTAGGAAAGCCCTCCATCCTTGCCCACCCACCTCCCAATTGGAGCTTCATCCCTTTATTTTAAGGCTTTGATCCCTGTTAAAACACAAATCCCTCTAAGAGGGGGTCAGACTTAAAAATGTTATTCAAGGTAAATTAAGAATGTGAGGTTGTGTTTTTCGTAAGAGGAGATAGGATAAAGATATTGGAAGGAGCATGAGAGAAGGTTACCTGGTGGGACAGAAGGAGAAAAGATGCGGAATAGAGGGAGAAGTTTGCTGCTTCACAGTTTTGTAGAGGACTGGTCTTAGATCTCCCAGGAAGTCTTTACTAATAAGGATTTACCTGTACAGTTGGAATCTTTCAGAACTCGAAACTGTTCTTATAGTTTGGCGTCTAAGTAGGGCTCCCAAGAGCTAGATCCTTTGAGATGGGGAAATTGACTTTGGGGCAGCAATAGGGTAGCCATTTCCAGAGAAATGATATCCCCAGCCCTGGCCTGGAATGGAAAAGATGTAGCCAGAGATACTTTACCCTGGCATTGATACCATGTCCATAGCCTAGGGGAATGGCTTCTTTGTTGAGCCAACATTGCCCCAAGCAGAGGAGGTAGAGTCACCAATCCCTTCCCTGGCTGTGATTTCAGTTGTCATCTGGGGTTGACAAGAGTTCCAGCTGAGAAGATGGCAGACAAAAGACACTGACAAGGGATTCCAACCAACTTTCAGAACTATGTTGCTTGGACTTTAAATTTTGACATGATTTAATTCAGTAAACACATAGTGAATATTTACTGTGTGCCAAGTGCTGGAAATACAAACATCTATTGCTTCTGAAAAGGGTATGTCAGTTGACTGCCCTATGGATCAATAATCTCTATGATTCCTTGAACCTCCTTTTTTTTTTACCATTACTTCCCTTACATACTGTCTCCCCCTATTAGGACATAAGCTTTTGAGGGCAGGGACTTTCTCACTTTTTTTTATTTGTATCCCCAGTACTTAGCACAGTGTCCAGCAAATAGCAATCACTTAATAGATGTTTTTTTCATCCATCCATCCATTCATCTATCTATGCATCCATCCATTCATCCATCTATCCATCCATCCATCCATCCATCCATACATACATACATACATACATTTGTATATACATTCCTTCCTTCATCCATTTATATAAAGTCAAAAATGAAAAGTCTTTGCCCTCAAGAGTTTCCATTTTATTAAGAGGAAATAATACAGTTAAGTAAATACGATGTAATTTTGGGGCAATGGCAGGGAGCACTAAACCCAGAGGGAATCAGAAAAGGCCTTTCATAGGGTCTGGCACTCAAGTGCTGAGTCTTGAAGGCAGTTAGTAAACCCAAGAAGCCGAAATGAGAACGGAGAGTGTTGTAGGCACTGGGTTCAATCTATGCAGAGGCTCAAAGATGGGAGAGGGAACGTCGTGTAGGAGCAAGTGAGCCAATCTGGTTGGCAAGCAAAATGAACTAGGGAGGGGGCAGAAAATGAAATCAATCTGGAAACATAGATTGGGCCCAGCTTATGAAGAGTTTTAAGGAGAAAGGCTTGTATTTTATCCTAGAGGGAATCTTCTTGAGCAGGGGAATGGCATGAGGTCTGTGCTTTTGTCAGTTGTGTGGAGGATGGTTGGGGGGGGAGTTGCAGAGGATCTCTTCTTTGCATCTTCTCATGGTCTCCCCCTCCACATCCTCATGAAGCTGTGAGCTTTGAACGAGTTTCTGTCTTGGTTTCACTTGATTTCAGTTATGCTGATTTGAGGACATACCAAGGAAGAGGCACAAGGCAAAAATATGTTTAAAAGCGGGCAAGGAGGATTTTTGCCTTCCTTTGCATTCCCCAGGGCTTGGCACAGTGCCTGAGTTGGTGCTTAATAAATGCTTCCTGACTTGACTTGAAAAATTAAATGTAATATTAAAATGATATAAGATATACCCAGCCTAGCCATGTTGACTGTCTCTGTGTCTTCCATCCTTGGTCCTTAAAATGATCTAGGCTGTGAGCCTCAGAGGACTTAATAAAGTATTCAAGCATGTTTAAATTCTCCAGGCTGTTTCTGTGTGAAGAACCTTACCCCAGTAACTTCCAGTTTGGGAAAGAATTTGAGAGAGACAGAGAGACAGAGACAAAGAGAACGCACACACTGTATTTAGTCCCCTTGCATGGTTGCCCATCTCTATCCCACAGTTTAGGTTAGTCCTTGGAAAACTTGAAGACCCCCTAAGCCTTCTTTCTGATAGTTTCATTTGTGCATAGTTGAGATGGACCAAATGGATTACGCCTGATAAGAGGCTGGATGGCATCTCCTGGCAGGCCAGACCAACATAGAAACATCTATTTTGCAGTTGTATGGAGGCTGGTTTTCAGGGGGAAATACAAGAAGTTTCTTCCCTTACTCTAGCTTGCCTCCACTCTCCAAATGAAGCTGTGAGGCCACATTGATTTTTTTTTGAGTGATTTTTTTTTCAAATCATATTTTTTTTTTAAAGCTTTAAAGTGATAAAGCCTTTGGGGAAGCTCTAATCAGAATAGAGGTAGCAGTTCAGATAACTAACTGCCCTGGCACCGTATTCTCTTCTCAGAAGGGAACCCAGTGGTGTCCTGCAGGTAGCTTATAAATTCTAGTTACCTGCATAGTGAAATTTCAGAAGCACAGAGAAGGCTCTAGGCATTCCAAATGTCTCCCTCACCATCCTGCCATGATGCAGACTCTCCTCTCCATAATGCATATCTCGTCTCACCTTTACTGCTCTGATCTCATTTCCCTTAGGTGAAAGCATTATCCCCTTTAAAAAGTAAAGACTCCTGGGAGACACAGCAGGCCAGCTTATTATCAGCCACTACCCTCTTCACTTGAATTCATTTGTTAGAGATTTTTCATAAAGATAGATTTCAATGGAGGCCAGAGTTAAGGAAAAGGAGAGAGAGATGCAGAGCCTGAATGCAGTTAAAGCAGGCTTTAGCTAAGTAGGAGACCATGACAATGGGGAAAATCCCAGCTTAAGTTTTCCCCAAGCTGACTGTGGTTCCACAAGTCTTTGAGGGTCCCAGGACAGGACTTTAGACAGAAAAAGCAGCTTCCCTGAGAAATTGATTCCAGTTTAACTAGCCTCAGTAAAGAAATGAAAGCCAACACTAAGTATATTAACCCTTTATAACCAACCAAGTTTGGGTTCCCTTGCAGAGAATTCTGGTATGTGCTTAGAGGCCTTTGGATAAGCTTATGGTCATTAGGATCTTCTGACTAAACCTCCATCTCCTCCTAGATCCTGCTCTCATTAACATTACACAGAGCACTTGCCAAACCCTGAAAGTCATAGGACCATAAGGTTCAGAGGTGGATGGAACCTTAGAGATTACAAATTAAGTGACTGTCCAAGGTTACAGAATCACAGAATTTCAGAGGTAGAAGGAATCCTCAGAGATTACTTACACACTTATACACACACTAGTAAGAAGTAGAGTCAGAATCTGAACCCAGACCATCTAAATCCACATTCAGTGCCCTTCTGCTATATGAAATGTCATTGAGTTTGCTTCAGGGGATTGCCATGCCTTCTGTATTTGTATTTCCAGCACTTACCACAGCTTTTGACAAATAGTAAGCATTTATTAAATGCTTTTCATTCATCAATTGGCATTCATTCAGCTTCCTCCTTACCCTCTCAGCCCCCTATCACCACTAGTGAATTTGGTTGGTCTGCCTCTTGAAATTCATCTACCTCTGTCTAGTCAGGATTGATTTAGTGAACCATCAGCCCTCGTGGTCATTCGAGATAGAAATTTCCCTATCTCTGATTTCATTGATCAGAGGGACAAGACTTATAAACGATGGTGTTAATTGGATTAGAAAGAAAGGGGAATTATAGTTATCCCTTCTGCATCACAGGTGCTAGAGGCATGGTGCCCCCTTGATCTGGAAAATCCACATAAAATTTTTGACCTTTCCTTTTTACCAGAGAAGAAGTCTGAACTTTTTCTTTTATAGGGTGTTTACAGTACCTTATTGTAAAATTTGTAACATTGTAAGTATTTGATCCTAGGCTCTGTGTTGTCTGTAGCCTTCACATGTCATCTGTGTCTTCTGCAAAATTCTCCCCCAAATTCCCATTTAATTCCTTATGCCAACTCGGGATATATTGAAACTGCCATGGGGAAAGTTGTGATGTGGAAGGGATAACTGTAGTTGTTAAATGGTTTATAACAAAGCCCTGTGGTCCCTTCTATCCCCTTCAACCTTTAACCTTGTAAAAAGAAATCATTAAGGAGACACCTTTCTTTAAGCAAGGCTTGCCTGACAGCATAACAAATATGGACTATGTTGCAGCTGTGATGAGCTGTGCATGCATATGTGCGTAGGAAAGATCCAGTGCTCCATCCGCTCTCCTGAGTGTTAGGAAGAGACCAGAGCATTTTAATTACCCCTCTTCCATTCAGCTCTAGATAACTGCCCAGACTGAGGTTTCTGTCCCTTCCCTAAGAAACTCTATCCCTGCTCCAGTAGACTTTGCTGGCAATATTTTCTGATTTACAACCGAAGTTTCACCTTTCATTTAATCCTTGAATTTCAGAGCTGTAAGAGACATTAGGGTAGACCAAGGTAGTGAAAAGTGTGAATTAGGTGGCTCCCTTGTGGCAACCTTACAGGAAGTAATAAGAACGGCCTAGGATGGGCAGGCCTGGATGAGCTAAAATCTGCATCATTGGAGGGAACTTTCAATCAGTGAGATCCCAGACCCAATTGAACAGTTGAGTAAGTTACAGAAATGGGACTTGGGGCACCCAGATCTTTTGACTCAAGTAGTGTACATTCCTTTGGTGAGGTTCCCTCCCTTCCTTCCCTTCCCAAGTGGCCCCTCTAGACTTCTGACTTCTTAGGATTTTTGCTTTCCCTATTACAGTCATCTTTTCCTGTTTGTCTTACCCCTGGCTGGCCCTACACTGTTCAATTCAATTCAACAATTCAAGAAACTTGTGTGCAAGGCAGGGCACTAGGTGCTTGGGATACAAACAGTCTCTCCCCTCAAGAAGCTTAGCTTACATTCCACTCTAGGGATTCAGTGTGTATACAGATGAGTCATTACCGGGTTATTTAAGGAGGGATTGCTAACTACGTCATCATCATGCTCCTCTCTTCCCACCCCTTCTCCACCACAGTGACTCTTGGTGCAGAGAATATTGCTTTCAGTTTGGTCTCCACTGCATTAATCCTTCATGACAGACAATGCACCTTTTAAAAGGCTGTGGTTCAAGCTGGTTTCAGATGCCCATGTCCTAACTCCAGCCATGCACACACTCATCTTAAAGGCATACATGGAGTCAATTAGTTTCACACAAGCAATTCACCATCACCAGGGGCTTTGTGACTCCCGAGGTCACTCAGATCACGGTCAGGAGTAGTTTGAATTGAAGCAGGGGATTGGTTCTGATGGGCATTGGACAGAAGTTTGTTACATGTCAGAGATTCTAGTACTATAGTGGTCAGCAGGAGAACCTACATGACTGTGTCCCGAATACCGGTCACAAAATATACATATGTATGTCCATCCTATGTCTAGATGCTAATGGAAAGGATATTTTGTTGTTCCAAATAGATCTTTTTGGGGAGGGAGGCGGTTGGTAACTTTTGTAAATACCAAGAAACAAGACCATATTCAGCTTCTGAATTTCCCAAAGGGATAGTCTGATTGCTTTCCAAGTGAGGAGGGGCCATAGCTAGAGGGCAGAATGTTTCACTCTCAATTTAGCTTCTCTCCTCTGCACTTTATTGAAAAATCCCAGAAATGCCAAAGAACAACAACAAAAAAAACCCCTTTTAAACTCCAAGTTTCTGGTACACTTGTGATTTCCCAATATTGTGGCACCAGGATCAGGGGAAGCTGGTCTGGGAGGGAGAAAACATCTCCCCATATTTCTTCTCAGTCATAGCAAAAGAGAAAGGGGAAAATGCAGGCCAAGTAAATTTCTCTTTGTATGAATGTTCTCTTTTTTCAAGTTTGCTTCAGTGTGAATGCCCCTCTTTAAGGTAAGGCTTCCAATATGGGAAAACTTTCCAGGTAGGTCAACCTTCAGGCTTGGTAACTTGGAGGCGTCCCTTCAACATCATGATTGATTTCCATCCAGCCATCCACGCTGCATGGCAGTAACCATTGAGCAGAGAACTCAGGTGCATGCCCTTGCATGAGGTGGTCTATGCTGAGATAAAATCTTGGGAAATGAGTTTAAGACCTTCCACCCAGACCCTTACTTACCTAGGCTATCAGGGAGACCCAGGGACAGAATCTCCATGAAAAGACTGGTAGGATCCAAGTGTCCTGCTCCAAAGCCACACCCCCCACAATGCTTTAGGGCTTTGAGATAGAGAAGAAAAAGATTTGTAGTTATCTCATTTGATTTGAAAAGTTAGAAAAATGATTAGAAACCATTGATTTTGACACCTTCCCTATCATGGAGGCTAGAGAACTGAGGAAGAGGTTGAGTACAACAGGGCAAAGTAATTTAATGGGCTAGTATATCCATGAAGAGGCAGGGGAATGGCCTCAATGATATCCCAAAGGGATTAAGTTCTCTAGCTCCCAGCATTTTGCTGATGACAAGGGTCTATGTCACTGGACCCTGGGAGTTGGTGGCATGACTAATTCATAGGATTTTCCAGACACTCTAGAAAAGAAGACAAAGCCCCCTAAAGTAAAAAGCAATGAAGTTTTAGCAAACAAGTATAGCTCAGAAGAGCTAGGGCTCGGACTATGATTAGTGGGGAAAGAGTTGATGCACTATGGGTTGTTTTTAGCAGATGGCTGAACCACAGATGGAGCCATCACTTCCTTCTGCTCTTTAGGAACCCGGGCAAAGGAGCAGCTTTATGCAATCCCTAGACTAGGACTACCTAGTGGGCAACTGGATGCCCTCTCACCTTTGTTCCATCTTCCCTGTGATTTATACTGAGAAAACCATGTCGGGGCATTTTCCATTGAGGAACAGATTAATTTCAGCTCTGAGCTACGCGGAACAAGTGTGAAAAGAAAGGAGACAGAAGTGAGATTCAAAAATTAAAATGTAAGGCACAGTAAGCCAGGAAAGGGGAAGGCACAAGAAGCAGATGGACCCCAGAGCTGAAGGAATCCTCAGTGACTAGTTGGCAGACTAGAGCAAAGCCATATTCAGGTGCAAAGGGTCAGAATCAAACAAGAAATCCAAGTTGAGAAAAACAGGCTTCAGGGACCAGAGAAACAGCCAAGATAGAGCAGGGTTGAGGAACCTGCAGCCTCGACGCCACACGTGGCCCTCTAGGTCCTCAAGTGTAGCCTCAAGGCAGCAGGTTTCCCACTCCCAAGATAAAGTGATGTGTATAGAAGGCCAGTGGCAAGAGAGAAACATGATGCTGAGCCATATTGTTCAGACCCAACATCAACATGGTCAGCATAGTCTGGGAAATTTCTGCTGTCATAATACTGAAAGAGTGAGCTTGCTTGTGCCAAACATTGCTGCCATCACAAAGAGGATCTTTCATGCCATGGGCTAACAAGCCCAGGTCCCCCGTTTCTGTAGCCCCCTCTATTTTATCATATGCATTCGTTCATCTTTATTTTTATTCTCTGAGGTGTTATTGCTGAGGGCAGCTGTCTGAGGCTTTGATTGCCCAGCACTGAAAGGACAGAAGTATTGAGGATGTTTCCCAGAACTGCAGGTTTCCAAATATTTATAAGCTAAACAGGCTTTATGGTTCTGCTTTTACATTTGTACAAGAGGACCATCTGCATTTGTTTCTTCCCCTGAGAATTCCCACTATAGTGGCATCAAAGCATCGCAAGGTCAATGGACAGTCATCAGTGAATCATTTTTACTTTTAACTCTGTCTTTACCTTGGCAATCCCTTGGGAGGGGACCTAACCCTTTGCTAATCTCAGAATTTCCAGTGATTGCTAAGGTTTGGGGAGCATGAGGCCCCAAAGTCCAAGATATTTGCTTATGGAATCCACTCAGACTCTGTGATTCTTTGACCAAGATTTGTCTTTATCTGTTTGTTAAATAAATGTGTATTCACACACACACACACACCTACATACCCCATCTGTGTTCAGTCTCATAATAGAAGTTGCAGAGGAATCAAGAAGAAGAAAAGTCAAAGTCTCTGACTTTGGGGAGGTGGCAGGCTGTTGCAGCAGATGTTTAAGGGATTGGGTGAATAGCAGAGACTCTAAAAGCCATAATCATTGAGGGAAAGGAGAGCTTTTATGTATGAGAGGGAGTGATGAGGGAAGGCTTCATATTATCATGGAATGGCAGAGCCAGAAGGAAACTCAGAGATCATTCCTTCATGCTTCAACCCAATCCCTTCAGTTTACAGATTAAGAAACAGAGGCTGAGAGAGGGTGAATGATTCAACCAGTAGCTAGTATCAAGCATTGGAGAGGATGGGATTTGAGCTGGTCATGAAGGGTGGGTAGAGCTTGGATCAGTGGAGTAGAGAGTTGAGAGGGAAGGAGGGTAGTTCCAGATGAGGTAAGAAGAACTGTGAGCAGAGACATGGAAGTAACAGCCTGGAAGATGTATTTCAATTCAATTTCTTGAGTATTTTTTGAGTGCTTGTTGGTCAGTTTTGCATTAGGGATTGCAGGAGATGTTTAAGAATGTGTGAAACATGGCTCTTACTTTCGGAGAACTTAACAGTCTGTTTGGAGAGACACATGAAACATTGATAGAACAATATAGCACGTGGTATAATTCTTATATGCTATGTTCATATTTTGATTGATGAAAGGAACAGGGCTCCTCCCTTCCCAAGTTCAGAGGACTGGGCCTCTAAAAAAAGAGATCATATGAAGGAATGCTGCCTTCATAAGACTGTAGAATATAAGGATAATGGAAATCAAGTTAATTCATAGACCCTTATGTTTACTCTGTTCTAGCCTCCTCTTCCCAGCCTTTCCTAAGAATTGGCTCAAAAGAGAATTCATTAGAGCTTCCCCTTTGTTGGGAGTGCCAATGGAAACCATTATAGGATATTGGAAAAGCCTAAATAATTAGCACTCTTCCTCTCCTTAAGCCCATATTATGCCAAGCCCTACCTTCTGCTTGTTTCACATATCCTAAACACATTTGTCTACCTATGGGTTGGAGATGGTGATGTGAATATAAGAATACTGAACTGCCCTAGTAGACATCTTATCATCTCTGCCCCTGCTCCACCCCCCCAAGATTCTTTCTCTGATAGAGCCACAGAAGGGTCATTCATGGAAGACCATTGTCATCTTTTCCAATATCAACCTCAAAACCTCAGACATTCTGTATAACACATGAATTTAAACTTTCTGACATTACATTTGCAGCCTGTATGATCTCTCAGGATAACAAGGACAGTTGTCCTTATTAATTTTCTTAATTCTTCAAAGGAAGGAGGGCACTCCTCCCCCTCAACTTCTAGCATTTGCTAACCAGACCCATGTACATCTTCATGCCCTTCATGATTTTAGAGTTTTCAGTCATGGTCCATGGCAGTTTTCACCTTTTTATACTAGAAGCCTGATTTTTTAAAAGTCTAGCTTTACACAGAAAGAATTCCCACACCCCCAGCTCCTAGATTATTATGGTTGCCATTCTCTGTATCTCCCCCCAGTTCCACTGTGGCTTCCTTGAGGTGTAGCTACAACAGCCACATTCTAGGTTCATAGGCATAGATGGGAGATGAATAGAATGGGAATAGATTGGGGAGTTAAGAACTGCTATTTGAATGAGAAGATGGGAAGAAGCCCCATGGGAACTTACTGTAGAATCACAAAACCTTCTAGTTGGAAGGACTTTAGTGACAATCTATTCCACCCTGAACCAGAACAAGAATCCTCTCTACAATTACATGACTAGGGTGCATACAGCCCTTGCAAAAAGATCTCCTATGAAGAGAAACCCACTTGCACTCAAAATGGCCAGATCCGCATTTGAATAGCTCTGTTCTGTTGAGCAGTATTTCCCCATGTGGATCCTGAAGCAGCTTCTCTTTAGCTTCTGTCTACTGCTGGTTCTGCCCTCCAGTTTAAGCAGAATATGTATAATCCTTCTTTTATGGGATGGCTCTCCAAATGCTTGAAGACAGCTATCACATCCTCCCCTAAATCTTTTCTTCTCCAAGCTAAAGGTGCTCAGTTCTTTCAGATGATTCTCATAGGACTCCATCATCTCAGTTACCTACCTTTGTGCACTAACTTCTCACTGTCCTAGAATGTGGCACCATCGGGTAGAATATGGCTGGGTTATCACTCCCTGGTTCTAGACACCATGTCTTTCTTTTTTTTTTTTTTAATTTTATTTTAGTTTGCATCATTCATTTCCACAAGATTTTGAGTTACATATTTTCTTCCCCTCTTTCCCCCACCCACCACCCCAAAACAGCCATCCCAGTGTGTCC
>CM053585.1:73150997-73184954 GCA_028646515.1 Pseudochirops corinnae
TCTGCCTTTCGCTTTTCCGCTCTGGAGGCCTTTCGGCCGGACTGCTCCCCTCCCAAATTCGCAAGTCCCACTGAGCTGCTCACAGCTGCCGCTAATCCGCTCACCAGACAAGCTCCTCTGCTCCTCCTGTCCAGCCGCCCCCAGGGCACAGCCACGGCTTCAGGCCAGGCTGGTTTCCGTTCGGAGTGCTGATATGGTTCCTTGTAGCCAAGCTGACTTTAGTGGGAAGTATCTTTGTGTGCGTTTTGGAGTTCTAGGATTGGTTTAGAGTCCTATTTTATGGGTATTTTGGGGTGGCTATGTGAGAGCTGCGATATGTTGCTGCTGCTACGCCGCCATCTTGGCTACGCAGCCATCTTGGCTCCGTCCCCCCGACACCTTAATGTCACTTAAGGTTGCATTATCATTTTTGGCTACCATATTGTTGATCTGAAATTTGCAGGCCACTGAAAAGCCCTGATCTTTCTCATATGAGCTGCCATCCAGCCATACCTCCTCTACTTTATACCTGTGAAACAGATTTTTTTTTTTTTAGCTCAAGTATAAGACATTACATTTACTCCCATTAAGCTTCATCTTTTTAGATCTGGCCCAACGTTCTAACCTATTGTTACCTTTGTGCATACTAACTATCTCTTTCAGTGTGTTGTATATCCTGACCAGCTATGTGTTATCTGAAAATTATATAACCATGTCATCTAGGCCTTTACCCAGGTCATGGACAAAAATGTTAAACAACACAAGGCCAAGAATACCCCTCTGGAGCACTCCACTAGAGATATGTTGACATTGAAGATTAATGATTACTCTTTTTGGCACAAATATTCAACCACTTCTGGATCCCCTTAAATGCACTAGCATTGAAATGTCTAGCCTACTCTCTCCATATTTTCCAGAATAGTATGAAAGATTTTTATCAAGCCTTTGCTGGAATCTAGGTAAACTTATATTTATAGTAACTCTCTTATCTAACAGCCAAATAACCCTTGCAATAAAGAGAAATATGGATAGCATGGCATGACCTGTTCTTAATGAAGACTCATAAACTCTTTGTCATCACCACTTCATTTTTAAATGTTCATCCACGAGAACCTTTAACTGTACCTTCTTGAATTTTGCCTCGTTATGAGAATCTCTGACTTCTCTTTGTTTTGAAAATCAGGACATTTGCCCCTTTCCAGTCCTGTAGAGCCTCTTTCGTTCTCCATAATCTTTCAGAGATCACTGACAGTAGCTTACTAATGTCATCTTCCAGTTCTGATACCTACAGTCAATTCTCATCATTCACAGTAATTATGTTTCATAAAGATGCCACAAACACTGAATTAACGACGAATGAGCAATTACTCTTAAGAGAAATACAAATTTGGGTTCCTACAAGTCTCTGATCAAAACATGTACTTTAGCCTCCCACACAGATTGGCGAATTTCCTCTTTCTTTTTATGGCTATACCGTATTGTGGATTCATTAGCATTGAACTCACAGAACCAACAGCATTATAACTCATGCATGAATGAAATTTATCTAACATGTATATTTTTTTCCATAAGACATATCACAGCCTTCTTACATTTAAGAACATTAGACAGCACTTTAGTACTATGCTTGGGGGCCGTTTTAAACAACAAAATCACTAACAAAAAAGCATAGAAATGAGAAAAACATAGTATTAAATAGACCATGAAAAGGACTCTTATTTACAGTATTGAGAGCAGAAACAAGAGGACAGAGTGTCAGAGACTTAGATTTTCTGCCACTCTGCACATTTCTATTAATGACCATGAATTTCAAACCATGAGTATTGATTTTGGGGTTACAAATAAATTTTAGAGAGTAGTCAAATTCACAAATACAGAATCTGTGAATGAGGATCAACTCTATGTGTGTGATTTTGTGTTTGCATATACACACATACATATACATGTGTATGCATGTATACATATATCTATAGACATATGTGTATATTATACATGTGTATATATTTTTTCCCACAAGTTTTTTTTAGATAGGCCCCACTTTTTTTCCTCCTCAGTGGAATTTTTTTTTTCTCTTATTATTAAGAGCTTCCCATTCTTCTTGGGGGGTAATTTCACCCGCAGAATTTTAGGATGTGGAATCCAAGCTATCTTTTCTCTGAACCCTCTAATATTTGACCTCATATAATCAGGGTACATGTGGGGACTATAGCTTACTTCCCCCTTCCCTTTATTACAAATCTAAGATGATATAAATTTCTTTCCCCCTAAAGTTCCTATCATTTTCCCCCTTCAAATATTTTCTCCTTGTGGGTTAAAATCAGATCAAGAATGAAATTTCTTTTAAGTGATTGCTTAACCTTAATCTTTTAAAGTAGGAGTTCTTCACCTTTTTTTTCGGGTCATGGCACTCCTTGGCAGTGTGATGAAATCTATGAATCACCTCAGAATAACATTTTGAAACACATAAAATTAAATGTACAAACAAAAGAAACCAACATAGTTATCAAAATATATTTTAAAAAATTCACAGACCCCAAGTAAAGAACCCCACTTTGCAAAGATGAGATTATCATTATTAAAGCAAGTCAAAAATCATTGGCTGCTTTGCTTTTAGCAATAGAAAGAGAACGCCAGCAAATATCCAGATTTGGGCAATCTGCCATCGCTATTATATCATGCCTGGGTGCCCAACGTGATGCATTTGCTGACCTGCTCAGATTTTTCTCTTTCTGTCAAAGTCATCTGTGATGTAGTATATTCTTCTTACAATCTTGCTTTTGTTTCTGTTCTCAACTAGATCTTCAACTAGATGCTGTGTGCCATGCTTTTCTCTCCTCCTCCCTGCCCTCAACCATGGTTCTTGCATTTCCTCCCCTGAGTATTTTGCTTAATTTATTATAATTCTACTTTACTCCCTGAGACCCTATTTTTCCTAACTTGTTTCTTTGGAATCAAGTATCCTCTGTGGGATCCATATTCTAGTCATTGGCTTTATCCAGCCATTCTCAGTGAGACATACGAAGTCAACTTTACATCCCTGTATTAAGCTCTCAAATTCATCTCACCCATACTTTGTGCTTTTATGTATAGATATCTGAGACCATGGATTTTACTGCTGATTGGTTCCCTGAATGACATTTCTTATGAACTTCTATTCTTCTTCATATTTATAGATGCTTTCTGAGCTAGGTAGTACAGTAGATGAACACTGGACCAGAGTCAGGAAGACCTGAGCTCAAATCTGGCCTCCAGCATTAGCTGTGTGACCCTGAGCAAATCACTTAGCCTCTGTTTCCCTCAGTTTCATAAACTCTAAAACGGCAACAATAACAGCTTGTTGTCAGGATGAAATCAGATAATATTTGTGAAGCACTTTGTCCAGTGGCTAGAATATAGTAGGCACCATATAAATGTTTATTCCCTTTCCTGTTTTGCTTGGTGGACATATATCTATATCTATATCTATATCTATATCTATATCTATATCTATCTATCTGTCTTTCTATCTATCTGTCTTTCTATCTATCTGTCTTTCTATCATCTATGTATGTATGTATGTATCTATCATCTATCTATCTCACACACATATAATTTAAACATATATATAGATATATACACATATTTATATATACCCACAGTTTTCTGTAAGCTCCTTTCTTTTCAGTTTAAAGTCCTTGTGATTAGATTTCTCAGAATCCAGGAAAACTAATTCATAGCAGTCTTTGTTGGGTATATGTATCAGCAATGCAGTATTCACAATGCCTACAGTAACTATAAGTATGCTGATATGGTTATTAATCACAAAATGTAACAGGCTCTCTACATAAGAAATATAGCTAGAGCATTCATTTAAATACCAGAAAACAGAGTCCCAAAACCAGAAAGTCAAAGCCAACACAGTAGTTATGAAGTTGGCACATGTAGTTAAAGTAGCAAACACCCACATTCTCAAGCCTTCAAAACAGGACAGGCTACCTCAGGCAAAGATCCTCCTCTCCTCACTGACAACAACTGCTCAGTGTCCAGGCAGCTTGCTCCCAGCAGCTCCAGGCCCCTGCCGTTCCAGTCCCTGGCAGTCCTCAGCAGGAGTCCTTAGCAGAGATTCTGGCTGGCTCAAAGAAAAAGGAGTTAGTGCTGCAGCCGCTGCCTCTGCTGCTGCTTCCAGTCAGCACCACACGGAGATTAGCTTGGTTCCGGCTTTCTCTTGCTCCACCCCTTCCTGCTACGTCAGCAAGTTCAAGGGGCATGGAAGATCTTCAAATTCCAGTATCGTTACATTCAGCTCCAAGATCTTTCATGTCCCTTACTTAGCAAAAATACATTAACAATACATTTCATTCCATAGGTTAATAGGCAACAGAATTTTACAACAGTATAACAAAGATAGCACACAATAAACACAGAAACGATATTTTAGCATAAGCTCTCCATTATTCCCCCCCCCCCCGAACAAATGGGGTCCCAAAATCTTGGGTTAAGGGGCAAAGGTCTCTTCTTCCATGGCTACTTGCTGCTGAAACTGGACGTAGAAATGTCCCTGTCCCAAGGGGACCCATTTGAGAGGTCAGTTCTTTAGCCAGCATTTGGAAGTGCTTGATGCCAGGTTCAGGGGTGACACATCACAGTTGTGGACAGGGGGTGACATCTAGCTTGAGCTATCGGGCATCTGCAGAGGGAGGGTACCAAGCCTGCAAAACAAATCTAGCAAACAAAGTGAACAGAGAAAAAAAAATCAAGGAAAAGCAAGGAGACAATAATCAGAAACAAGGTGGATATAGACTCAGCCACACTACTGGAGTCCATGAGCCCACTATTGTAGCCTCACTCACAGTAGAAAATATGAATTAAGGGTACAATTTTATAATCATCTTCTCCAGAATAAACAACAGTTACAGTGTTATCCCTCCCATGTGCTATAATCTCTGCAGCCTTTGGAACATCATCTGGCTTCCATTTTACCCATACTTTAGCTCCTAATTTTGTTCTATCAGTAGAACCAAATCCTTCAGTTCCTCTGTTAGTTATTTTAGAAGGAGGGTCAGTTTTTACAAGTGGTACTGTTTTACAAGGAACAATAATCACTTGAACTATCCTATCATTTTTATGAATCTGTGTGGGCCCTTCACCTAAATTCACAACAATTTCTCCTTGATAATTGGAATCTATTACTCCACCCAACACATGTATTCCTTGAGCTGCTAATCCTGATTTGGGTAAAATCTGTCCAAAATGATTTTTAAGGATTCTTATGCATATTCCAGTGGAGATTTTTCTTATTTCTTTTCTGTCCAACCAAAAGTCCTCTAAACAATGTAAATCATACCCCACCAAACCAGGTGTTCCTGGGCACGGTGCTGGGACATCTGGCCTCAAAGTCCAATACTCAGTATTTGGGATTGTATTGTATCCCTAACCTGGGGAGTTAGGTGGTTCAGTGGATAGAATGCCTGTGAGTTCAAATCTGGCCTCAGACACTTAACTAGCTGTGTGACGCAGGGCAAGTTGCTTAACCCTGTTTGCCTCAGTTTCCTCATCTGTAAAATGAGCTGGAGAAGGAAATGGCAAACTCCTCCAGTATCTTTGCCAAGAAACCCCAAATGGGGTCACTAAGAGTCAAACATGATTGAACAACAAAAAATCCCTGACCAGAAAACGACCTTGTCATTCTTACATTCTAAGCCACAATCCAGAAATCCAAATCCCTTTCTTAGAAATCATCTCTTTTTTTAAACAGCAGTTCAATTTACAAACTGCTTTGTAGTTTTTTTTTCCTTTAGCTAACAGATTAGATAACAATCCCAACTTTGGGTTTTAGCCAGTCATTTCTACCTGCTCTCTCTGTCCCTGTTTGAAAGCAATTGAATTACTAGGGAAACATTGTAATCTTAAGGTGCTGGTTCCAAAACTGGGCTCCACCGGGTCATTCAGTCAGTAAGCATTTATTAAGTATGTACGGTATGCCAGACACAGGGCAAAACATAATCCCTGGTCTCAAGAAGCTCACAATCAGAGGCAGCTAGGTGGTACAGTGAATAGAGCACCAGCCCTGGAGTCAGAAGGGCCTGAGTTCAAATTCGGCATCAAACATTTGACACACTTACTAGTTGTGTGACCTTGTGCAAGTCACTTAACTCCAACTGCCTTGCCTTTCCCCTCCAAAAAAAAAAAAAAGCAGCTCACAATCTCCTGGAGGAGGCAGTATGCGGAAGGAGATTGTACAAACAAGCTGTCCAGACAAGATAAATTAGGAATAAGCAATAGGAAGGAAGATATTAGAATTGTGACGGACTGGAAAGTCTTCCTGTAGAAGGGAGGATTTTAGCTAGGACTTGAAGGAAAGCCAGGGAAGCCAAGAAGCAGAGATGAGAAGGAGAAGGCATCCCTGTGTAGGGGACAGCCAGTAAAAATGGTCAGAGTCGGGATGTTACTGCCAAAGTACAAAAGCTCAAAGTATACTTCACCCCAATGTAGAAATGTATGTATTGCGGGATGAGACTGGGAGTGAGGTGATCTGGACTTGAGCCCCCATTGGCCACCAGTTTGCTATGTGAGCTTAAGTAGGTTACTTCAATTTGATTCCACAAATTTGGTAACCACCTGCTATGAGCAAAATACTGACTGACTAGGCACTGGGAATGCAAAGACAAAAATGAAACCAGCTATGTCTTGAAGAAGCTTATATTCTGCTGGGAAGGTGTATGCAGATGATACTAAGTCATTTGAAATAGGCTGTCCACATACAAGGCTTGATGACTACTTATCAGAAATGTTGTGAAAAGGATTCCAAAATGGCATCAGAGGTTAGAGTAGGTGACCTCCTCAGACCGTAAGGTTCTCATTTGTTTAGCTCCTAAATCAGACTAGAGGAGACTTCAAAAGGCAAAATGAAGTCAACTTTATCTCCATGTCTCAGATTTCTTCTATGAAATGGAGCTAATTCTACCTGTCCTATTTCCTTCTTTGAGATGGTATTTAGGTCTTACAAACTAACAACAGTAAAATTATAAACCAGGGCAGCACACGCGATCTTCTAATTTCCTATGGTGCCTAGCATAAAACTCTAAAAATAATAGTTTAGCGAATAGTTTTTGTTGTTGTTAACATAAAATCTAAGATGTGAAAATGCTTTAAGCATGCTATATAATCCACAAGTATATCTGTTCTTTCTAAAGTGTTTTCCAGTACAGATTTGAATCAGCAGCACAAAGCGAGACTATTTTATTTCATTAATGCATTTTTCCCACAATCGCTTCCCAATAACCCCTCATAGAACCTCCCCCCCACATTAATTTTAAAAACAAAGCCATCTGATTCAGCAATCTCCACACCTGTAGCCTACCACTTCCCTACCAAAAGTGGCAAGTGTGTTCCCGCATCACCCATCTGGAAGCTATTATCTGTGATTGCCTCCAATCAATCGTAGTTCTATTGTCTTCTAGTAACCAGACTAGCATTTTAAGAAGGTGGCCACAATAATAGCTATTTGCTCGCATAAAAATGCCATATTACTGTTTTATCCATGCATGAAACAGCGAGCTCTTATCTCAGAGATATGGTGAATTTTAAGGGAATGATATAAACAAGATAAAATAACAAGCAGCTCTGTTTGGCAAGGGTAGAGAGAGTCCCTGTTCCAAATTAGCATTCAGAACCAAGGAAGATCACAAGTCTAAATGGTGTTCTGACTCAGACTTGCAACGTTAATATTCTCTGTGTCACTTCACCCTAGACTTCTTGGTTCATTAACTGTCCTTCCCGACTTTCTGAGGTATAGATTCCACTCTCCCCACCCCCTTCCTTAGAGAAGTAAAGAGCCTGAACCCTTTCATCATATTTGGAAAACAAGTCTGTCAGGCTTTTGTTCCCTAGGTGGCAATGGTAATAAAGCAATTACTTTCAGAATAGGTCCAGGTATCAGAAGTGATATTAACTACACATGATTTGACCATGCCTTTGATATCACAGTGCTCCCAAACTTAACCATTCCCCTAACCCTTAGTTATAAGGCATCCTGATCAAATTGTGGGGAAGGGCTAGGGGTAGGGAGAAACTTGTATCCCTTTCCCCAGTGAGTACCTTTTTGAAAAATAAAATTATCACTAACAAATACAGATAACCTAGTATGAAAAGTACAGAAAAAGAGAATTGCGCATGAAACCATGAACATCTGTATGCAATTTAATTTTTAAAATATACATGGAATGTAACAGGGTAGTAATAAAATTATCCTGTTTATTTGTGCTCCAATCTGAATTACTTTTTTGGTTTCTTCTGTGTATTTTTTTAGGCCTTTTTTTTTTCTTTTTTTTGGGGGGGGAAGGCAAGGCACTTGGGGTTAAGTGACTTGCCCAAGGTCACACAAGTAGTAAGTATCAAGTGTCTGAGGTCACATTTGAACTCAGATCCTCCTGACTTCAGGGCTGGAGCTCTATTCACTCTGCCACCTAGCTGCACCTTTTTAGGTCTTTTCGATGTTTTTTCTTTCCTTCCTTCCTTCCTCCCTTCTTCTCTTCCTCTCTCCCTCCCTCCCTCCCTGCGTCCCTTCCTTCCTTCTTTTCTTCTCTTCTTCTTCTCTCTCTTCCTTCCATTCCTTCCTTCTTTCCCTTCCTTCCTTTTTTCCTCTATCTGCCTTCCTCTCTTCCTCTCCACTTTCTTTCTCTTTCTACCATTACTTTATATTAAGTCACCCTTGCCCCTGTGAGTCCACTTTCTAGTCCCAGTATCCTTGGCAGAAATAGTTACTAGACATAAACCTTCCTCCACCCTCAAAAGATGATCTCTCACAGCTCTTCAGAAAGCTGTAGACTTTATTTGGTTTGAAATGGATCAGGGGGTAGAGATGAAGTAAAAAGAGAGAGCCTGGCATAGGAAGGAAGGAGGAAGGAGGGAAGACTGAACTTGGAAGCAGGAGATGTGAATCTTATTTTTAGGTCTGTCACTGTCTCTCAGCTTTAGTTTCTACATTTCCTATTTGTGGAGTGTTTTAGACCTTACAGCCAGGTGAGATGGTCTACCTCCCTAACCCAGCTATCAGGAGGCAGATCTGGGACTGTAATCCAGCCTGTGACTCTCAAGCTGACTGTACTTTCCCCTTGACCACATTCCTTCCTGGAAAATGAGGGAGTGCGGCTAGCACCTGACCACACCATAGAACTGAGAGCTACAAAGGCCTAAGTGATTCTTAATCTTTTTTCTGTCATAGGCTCTTTGAAGCATATAGATCCCTTCTTAAAAGAATGTTTTTAAATGCATAAAATACATAGGATTACAAAGGAAACCAATTATATTGAAATACAGTTATCAAATTAAAAAAAAAAGCATGTGGACCCCAGGTTAAGACTTACTCCTGAGTGGGTCTTTATCTTACAGATGAAAAATCCTACATCTAGGGAGATTCAGTGATTTCTGAGTTACCTTCACCACGAGCATTCTAGGAGTCTAAGATCTGAGGAGCCTGGTCCACCCCTACACATTTTCTCCTAGTTCAGTCCTTAATAATTTTAGTATTATAGACCAAAAGCCAAAGAATGACCACTGGCCATCTAGCCCAGTCCCTCATTTTACAGATAAAGAAGCTAAATAACAGGAAAGGGAATGGACCTGCAGGTACACACAGGTAGTAAATGACACAGCTGGATTTGAACCAAGGATTTTCCAATTCTATATTCAGTGTTCTTTGTACCACCCGCGGCCTTACACACACACACACACACACACACACACACACACACACACACACACACACACACACAGTGCCTCTCTTTCTCCCCTTCTTTGACCCAAGACCTGTTCCAGACTCTTGGAATGCAGGGCATCAGGATTATGCCTTGGGAAACCGCAGAATAGGGTTCGATTGCAGGGAAGGGTAGGTTACCTCATCTTGCCTCACAGGGCGGGTGTTCAAGTGTTTGTAGTTCCCATTTCAGGGCAGGCAGGGTTCTAATAAATATTGAGCCAAGGGAAAAGATCTTTATCTGGAGCATTTTCACAAATAAGGAAAAAAAAGGGATTAAGAAGGAGTGAAGGCAGAAACACCAGCCTTTGCCAGGATGATAGGAGACCTTCTCTAAGCACCAGGAACAGCCCCAAAATAAATATTCAACCACTATTGACCTTAGAAGTGTCTGTGTAGTAAAAGGCAGAAAAGACAGAAAGGGCCTGTGCTTAAAGACAAGCTCTGAAGCAGAGGGTGCCTGGATGCCAGCAGAGCTATTCTGGTCCTGCCCCCCACCACCAGGCCAGGACTCACACTCTCTAAAGGTGTTATCAGATCTGGGCTCCTGCCCATCCCACGGCAGCAGTGTGCTCTGTTGCGGTCTGATACATGACGCACATGGATCCCTGTGGCAAGCCGAAGCACTGTACTACTGCCCCGGGGCTGACGGCTCTGACTGCTAGAAATCAACCAAAGGTGCAGCCAACTCAGTGTCTTCAGCATTCCCTCCTCTTTTTTTCCCCTTCTCCCTACCCACACTTTACTTGCTCCTTCCCTAGTGTCTAGTGCAGGGCAGAGATCTGAACTGAGCACCGCCAACTCGCCGATTACCAGTCCTGGCATTTGGATGGCAATTCATGCTTCTGAAAGTCCTCTCAGGTCCCTTGTTTTGACTGATCCTCCTGATCTGGGGGCAAAGGGAGAATACCTGGGTACCTTGGACACTTGACTATGTGTTGCCAAGTTGCTGTGCTTTGTATTACTCAAGTCTGACCCTCCCCTTCCTACTTCCATCCTAAGTTTTGGGGTTTTGTTGTTATTTGGGGACCAAAATGTCCAGCTAATTGGTTTTTACCATTGCTTTGTAGACACAGGCCTTGGCCATTCCCAGAGCAAACTGGTTCAAAAATTTTTGGTTTTGGGTTATACTTAAAGATAGTGAATTCAATTCGTCAGGTGTTCATTGAGCACCTGATTTATGAGGACCCTGTATTGGGCACTAGGAGTTTATCTGAGAAGGCAAAAGGCTCATGGTCCTTACATTTGGGGAAATGTGCTTGAGCCAGCTTATTCTGACTCTAGCCAAATTGTTAAATATTCAGTGTGAGCATTTACAACTCAGAGATCAGCATGCACAACAAACCAAGGCTTAATTTATTGTTTTCTAGATTTTCTAAACTTAAGAAATTGGTGGAGAAAATGGTATAAAGCAAATGAAAATTGAAAGTATCTTGTGGGAACCTTTTTGGTGGAGGAAGCCAATTGTTAAATATTTACCCTTGATAAGGTATATAAACATAAAACAGTTAGCTAACAGGCCATGGGGTTCACTGGAAAAAGCAGGGATTTAGAGGCAAAAGAGCTAGATTCGAATCATTCTTCTGTTCTTTACCATCCGTGACCATAAACTTGTCCGCTAGCCTTCTGGGTCCACCTGAATTTTTTTTCTCATCTATAAAATGAGAGGTGTAGACTAGATGGTCCCTGAAGGCCCTTCCAGCTGAGTCCTGTGACCTGATGGATACAAGACAGTGTATACAAAGTCCTAAATTGCAAATGGTCAAGGACCAAAATGTATGATAATAAGGGCGTTGCCTGACATCACATGGATAAAAATAACTCTGGACTGAGTTTAGCGTTTTGTTTTTGTTTCTGTATTTACCAGTCAGAGTGGGGCATGTATCTGAAAAGGGTACCCTGGAGGAGAGCTTAGGAGAGTGTAACAGCTTAGGAGGTTTGGGTGCAGGGAGGTGTAGGGGGAGACAGGGCATCAGTTAAGAAACCTTGGATTGGCTTCAGAATTAATCAAAGCCAACATCATCCATTTTTGTATATTGTGTTGGTGGTAGAAAGACAGAACGCATCAGATCAAGAGAAATAGTATATACTTAAGTAAGCAATGTAATATTATATTTGGGGGTAGGGGAGGACACTAAGCAGTTCGGGGCAGGTAGAATCCAGAAAGGCTTTGTGTGTACTAGAGCTGCCAATCTCAGTACTGGGGGCAAGAGTGGCCCTAGAAACCGAGCTTGTGGAGCTGGAGTTGTGGTGTGATGATCTAACTGGTCTTCCCCTTTTCACTTTTAAGAGGGAAGAAAGTATGTGGTCCTTCTATACAGGCAGCTTAACTAGAAGAAGGTGCTGGCAGTCCTCAGACTAAATCTGGGGAGAGATTCCCAACTGCTTTCAAGGGGAGAGGGGGGACGGAGCTTCCAAAAAAACTTCACTTTGCTGTCTTGAATACCATCCTTCGTTTCTTCTTTCCTTCCTCCTCTTTTTTCCTTTCTTTCTCTCTCTTCTTCCCTTCCTTCATTTCTTCCTCCATCTCTTCCTCTCTTCTTTCATCTCTTCCTCCATCCTCCCTCCTCTCTTTTGTCCTTTCCTCCCTTCCTTCCTTCCTTCCCAATTTCTATCAAGGAGAAGATTTTTTTTGGTTGTACTCTTTCCCTCTGTTTTCATGAAAGCATAAGGGAGAATGTTTTTTATAAAGCTTCAACAGACCTTCTAGCTGGACATTACCTAAAATTACTTTCCCAATTTTTGCTCAGAAGTTTGTTTAGAAATTCAAATTACTAGTTCTCAAAACTCCCAACATGTTTTGAAAAGGTATGGTCTCTATCAGCCAAAATCCTCCTTTCTGTGAGACTTCTGGAGCTGTGACTACTTACACAAACCAGTTGTTTCGGGGATGGGAGGGGCAGCAGGAGCCACTAGCTGTATTCCATCATGCCACGGGGTATTGGCAGGGTTGGGGAATTGAATTTAGTCAATAACAGGTTGTGTAACCAAATACTATTGTTTTTCCAAAACACTTTAAAATGAACTTTTAAGCCCCTCCTCTCCCTTTTTAAATAGACAAGCAACCGGTTATTTTAGGGGAAAATAGGTAAGTCTTAACAAACAACTGGTGACTAAGAGAATTCAGCTGCTGTGTTTTTTTTCCCCAGAATTCCTATTTGTTTGATAGGTTTCAGTCAAGTTCTTTTGGAGTTTTTTGCTTAGGGAAAATGATTTAGTGATAATAGGTGAAATCACGGAGACATGAGAAAGAGTTACACAACCCTCATTTTGTTTCCATTGATCAATTAAATGTTAAAGGGCTAAGGAGGCATGAGTGACTCTAAAAGTGAGAGGTAGAAGAAACATGGTTAAGAGAAAATTAGGGCCCAAGGTAAGTGATGAAATAAGCAGCAAGTTTCCAGTTCCAGGTGGAGATAATTACATCACAGGAGGTTAAAAGAATTTCAAGGTATGAACATGGTAGTATTGTCAACCTCTTTGAAAAATCATGGAGAACAGGCAGATTAGAACACTGGAGAAGGGCAAAGGTTTTCCCATTTTTCAGAAAGGGACAAAAACTGGACTCGAGAAACTACAGAAAGCTTGACATTAATCTCTAGTCAAGTCAAGTCAACAAGCCTTCATTGAATATCTACTGTGCACCAGGTATTGTGCCAAGCACTGAAGTTAGAAAGAATGGCAAAAAGTAGTCCCTGCTCTCAAGTCCCCAGAAAAGTTATAGAAGGAAATTTCTTCTGTTCTATTATTAAGCAGTTGATTTGTGAGCACGTAAAAAAGAACGTGCTGATCACTCTCAGCCAGCATAGGTTCACTCAGAAGTAAGTTATGCCAAACTAGCTTAATTTTGCTACTTCATGGGACTATTAGATTGGTAGAACAAAAGCCATAGTGATGCCCACTGGTTGCAGCGGGGCATCTGAAAAGTCTTGCATGAGATACTTCTAGACAAGATGGAAAAATATAGCTTTGGATCAGTAATAGAATATGGTGAATTAATATTTCATTAAACAACTGAACCAAAATATATTGATTGATGGATTGATGTCGTTTTGGAGATAGGCATATAGCTATATGTTATAGACCTCTGTCCTGGGCCTTACTCTTCCCCAATACCGCCTTCCCCATCAAAAAAGAAGCAAGGGCACATTATTCATTAATGCACATGCCATCAGCCAGGAAAATATGTATATGTAGGGATCACACATCAGGGGATCGTTCATAAGGAACTCTAGTGAATGAGACACATAAGTTAGTCTAACATTTATATGGAGCTTTATGTTTACAAAATGCTATACTATTAGGCATTCCCAAAATTCTCTCTGACTTAGCCTGTAATTGAATTTGAACCAGAACTAAAAAGAAGGTAAAGAGGCAAAGTCATTGCTCTAAACCAGTGGTTCTCAACCTTCCTAATACCATGACCCTTTAAGACTCATATGTGGGCATATCTGCATGTGGGTGGACCTGCCTGGAGACAGATAGAGGAGTGGTGTCTCGGTTCCTAAGACTATCAGAAATATGTGTTTTCCAATGGTCTTAGGTGACCCCTGTGACCTCTGTGAAAGCGTTCAACCCCCAAAGGGGTCGTGACCCACAGGTTGAGAAATGCTGCTCTAGACCCACCTAACTAATGTTGTAGCCTATATCATGCATATCCAGCAGGAGCAAAACCCTTAATGTTATTGTGATTTCGTGGCGAGAGCACTGACTTAGGGTCAGGAAAACATGGGTTCAAATCCTGCCTCTAACATGTATTCACTCTATGATTCTGGGTGTCGCTTTTTTTCTAAACCTCATCATCCCCATTTCTAAAATGAGGGGGCCTGGACATGATGCGCTTTAAGGGCCTTCAGGCTCCAAACTGGATTCCTTTCATTTCACTGCTCTATTCTGGCCAACAATAATTCTTGCTGTCTCACTACATGTAGACTAGATAATCATCTTTCAGGTATATTGTAGAAAGGTTTCCTATACTGGGACAGAGATTGAGTACC
Source organism: Pseudochirops corinnae (assembly GCA_028646515.1). Classification (NCBI taxonomy): domain Eukaryota; kingdom Metazoa; phylum Chordata; class Mammalia; order Diprotodontia; family Pseudocheiridae; genus Pseudochirops; species Pseudochirops corinnae. The sequence goes on from CM053585.1 coordinate 73,165,707, forward strand.
TTTTAAATCTAATGTTCTATAATTCTACTACTGAAGTTTACAAATAAGAAGATTTGGTCTCTGTTCTCAAGTAACTCATGGTCTATTAGGGAAACAATATATATATATATTTCATATATGTATATATTTCATATATATACATAATATATATGAAATAACTAGAGAATAATTAAGACCTGAATAAGCTAAGTGGTTCAGTGAATAGATTGCCAGGCCTGGAATCAGGGAGATTCCACTTCCTGAATTCAAATCTGGTCTTAGACATTTACTAGCTGTACGACCCTGGGCAAGTCACTTAACCCTGTTTGCCTCAGTTTCTTCATCTGCAGAATGAGCTGGGGAAGGAAATGAGAAACCATTGCAGTATCTTTGTCAAGAATACCCCAAATGAGGACATAAGGAGTCAGACATGACTAAACAACAGCCACAACAAAAGACCTCAATCATGTGGTTCAAATTCTAAGTGTTATAGGGCTTCTAAAAAAGCTAGGAACTCTGCAGAGGAAGCAAGAATTGAATTTAGCTGTGATTGATGGGTAGAATTTGGTTAGGCAGGAGATCCAGGGGATGTTATTTTTTGAGAGAGGGAGCAGCATGAGCAAAGACAGGAGAAGGAGAACGTAATAGCTTTGAAAAGTAACAGGAAAATCACTCTGATCAGAGCAGCTGCTCTGTTCAAGAGAATAGTGGGAAAAATTGCCTAGGGAGGGTGGAGCCAGATTATAGAGAACCCTGGGAACCAGGCAGAAATTTGGAACTGATTCAGTAGACAATAACTGGGATCCATGGTAGGTTCTTGAGCAGAGGAACAATATAGGTATGATTAAAAAGCATTAATTTAAGGAGATAAATATTGTGGTAATATACTGAACTCATCATCCCTGTATCTCTGTGTGCTCTTCAAAGAGAAGAATGCAAAGCAAAATACAGCCTCAGTTAAACAAAATACTAAAAAAATGGAGGATTTGTTCAAAGAATTTCTGGGGTAAATAAGAATTCACTAGAAAACTTTTCAGTCTGTTTCAATTGTTAAAGACAAATACTTCATACTTTCTGACATTCATTTTCCTGGCTTAGTAAGATCCTTGTTGAATAAGGGTCCTACTGAAACCCAAGATCATCATCTTTGTAGTTCACATTTGGAGGACACGTTACGACTCATAAAGGATCCAATGAGGCAAGAAATATAAGTATTTGTAGAGGAAGAAAATGAAGGGGGAGTTGTTAATGTACTTTACTGAGGTAGTTCCTTAACTAGCCAGTGTCAGAGTTAGCATACAACCCGTCACCCAAATGCTGCGTTATTCATATCTTACTGTCTTACTGTGCAGGCCTGGATAAAGCGTTAGAGAAGGGACAGGAGATTGAAGACCTGGGGATGTGCTAGACTCAGGATGCCTGCCCTGGTAGCGAATTTCTTGAATAATTCCCCACCACCACTTTGAGTTCTTTTGCCTTTTTACCTCCATAAACACCTGGAGGTCTTTGTCTATTTATTTTTTTTTCAAAAACAAGGCAGCATTTATTTCAGACCCAAGGAATGCAGTATCCAAATCACCTTCATTTGTCCCCATAATCATTTGAAAGTCACTCTTCTTCCCTTTACAGTAAAGTATATCCCAGACAAACTTTTACAGTTCTCCAAATTTATAGCACTACCCTGTGGTTGAAAGTTTCTCCAAAAGATTTGAGCCCACTAGTGGTGCTAGCGTTTTAACCCCATTTCTCTTCCTTTCCCCAAAACTTGTGTATCTCTCCCTTCAAAACAACTCAAAAACTGCCTTCTACAGAAGGCCTTTCCCAGTTTTCTCAGGAGTTAGAGCTTTTTCCTCTAAAGGTGCCTTCTGTTACTCTATGATTCTTGTATGTACTTATTATTATATGTTGTCTCCCTCATTGGAATGTAGACTTCTTGAGGGCAGGAACTATTCTTGCCTTTCTTTTTGTATTCCCAGTGCAACAATGCCCTGTGCAAAGGAAGCCTTTAACAAATGCTTGTCATCTATTGATTGATACAACTTGTTGTAGTAGAAAAGGAACATCCAGTTTGCATCAGGGCCCTATCCTTCTTTGCCGCTCTGGTCCTAAAGCCATGTAGCTGCTCTTCTCTCCAAGACTCTTGACCAGTGTTTTTCAACCTTCCTAATGCAGCGACCCTTTAATACTCCTATGTGGGCATGACCCCTTTGGGGGTTGAATGAGGTCACCTAAGACTATTGGAAACATATTTCCAGTGGTCTTAGGAACCAAGACACCGCTCCTCTATCCATCTCCAGGAGGGTCTGCCCACATGACCCCATGACCCCCAAAGGGGTCATGACCCACAGGTTGAGAACTGCTGGCTTGACTCAACTACTCCAGTGGAAAGCCCCTTTTTTGAGGGTCCTGGTAAATAGGGTTCTCATTAATCGAGCTTTGACCTTTTTCTTTTAGAATATTTTGTAAAGGACTAGGAAGAAAATCAAATTCAGATGTGAGGATTAGAGCTTCAAAGCAAAAAGGACATGAGTCTGATTATTAAAGTGAATAATAATTCAGTTTGATAAATTATTAAGTGAATACTATATTGCTATGCTACATACTTTAGGAAAATCCTGGGCCTTGTTCTCAGAGAACATACGCAGAGTCAATTTGAGGAAACAGGATTGACCCAGGATTGGTGATTGCCTCAGCTGGCCCACTCTTTATGGCATAGTCCAATCACAGTGCCACCTTCCCAGCAACCCACTCCAACTTTCTTCTTCCCTGCTGTTCTCAATGCTCTTGGAAAGCATTTTAACCAACTCAACACTCCAGGAAGCAAAGTGCTTCCACCCTTTTAGCCACCACTTTTCTATGTGTATCGTCTTCCCTTCTTCAAAGGGAAGCCCATGATGGTAAGAATAGCCTTCGCTTTTGTGTTTGTATCCCCAGAGCTAAGTAGGTTCTTCACACATATTAAAATGTTTTTTTTTCCATTCATTCATTTTTTTATTCACAATAATGACTTAAGTTCTGAATCAAGTCATTAAATTTGCCATTAGAGCTTGGAAAAAGGCTAGAGTTGTAAAGAGTGACTTCATGAAGGAGATGAATTGGATTTGGATCTTGAAAGACAAGACCCAAATCTTGTGCTATCAAGGGCACAAAAGCCACTGCTTTTCTTCAACCACAGTCCTTTTCTCACCAGCTTCCTTGAGGGATTTGTCATCCTCTGGCTAGCCCAGCTACTTGAGTTTCTTCACTTCTGCATAGCATCAAAGCTACTGGTTGAACTTCCCTCCAGTCAGTCAGTTCTCAATGAGAACAACTCAGACTATACTCCAGTCACAAGCCCCCTGTTCTAGAATTATCTCTTTCAGGGCAAGACATTTCCCAAGATTCTCTCTGGCTTCACATGCGGATGAATCAGAGTCAAAACAAAAGTAAGCTAAGAAGGCAAGGTCATTCTGCCACCATACCAGCAAGACTTGCTGACAAGACAAGGACAGGCAGAAATGCCTGCATTGAATAAATATCCTGTCCTGTCCTGTCCTCTACTCTGGACTCCTGAAATTGGAGCATTTTCCCTTTGCTTTTGAACTCAGCAGATCTACAGTGAGTAGAAAACATGGAGAGAAAGCCCACTGCTCTTAAAAGCTTATGATTGTGATTTAAATGTAGTTAGGACCTAATTAAGAGCTGAATGATAGGTTAACCAGCAGCCTTGGTGAAATGTGAAGAAGTGAAGAAGAAACTCAAGGTTGCAGGGACAGGAGAAAGTCAAAGGAGGATTCTCAGCAGCTGGAAGGTGCATGGTTTTCAGAACATGGACATCCTGTGCATACAGTGTAATTACTGGCCAGTCTCAGTGGGTCTATTTCATGCTCTGTTTCTCATGGTGATCAACAATGTCTGATGAATGGGTTCTCTATCATGATGGTTTGTTTATAATCTCCCTAAAGAACATTAGAATTGTCCTCCCCTTATCCTTGCTTATTAGCCCCAGTATCCTGTCTTTTACTGGGGAATTAACAAGACTTGCGGAGACAGTACATTCATCCTCCCTGATTTAGCCTCCAAGGTTAGGGACATGTCTCCCCAGGAATCCTTAATGATCCCTCATTCTATCTACTCACTAAAAATTTATCTAAGTTTTTTTCTCTAATCTATGTATGCTTCAAACTGGTACCGCCTCTCAGTAGAACAGTCTTTGATTTATCCTATACTTAACCTTTTTTTTTAACTCCACAGAATGACCCTGGCAGCTACTGAGGGATAGAAAATAGGAGATCCCACTGTGTTGATCATTTGTTGATTACTTGAAAAAAAAGAAAGAAAGAAATTTGCCTTGGTAGAGCAAAATGTAGCCTTAGAGATTGTCTCCAGCAAGGTATCTTCCATGCATATGTTAGGATTGGCTAGTCAACAAGCATTAATTAAATCCTTACTATGTGCCAGGCACTGAGAATACAAAGAAAGGCAGAAATACAGTTCCCACCCTCAAGGAGCTTGCATCATGCAGGATTCCTTGTGAGCTGCAACCAGAAATATCTTTGCTCGATAATCCTCTGGTACAGCAGTTCTCAACCTGTGAGTCGCGACCTCTTTGGGGGTCAAACAACCCTTTCACAGGGGTCACAGGGGTCGCCTAAGACCATCAGAAAACACATATTTCCGACGGTCTTAGTAACTGAGACACCACTCCTCTATCTCTCCAGGCACGCCTGCCCACATGCAGATATGCCTACATACGAGTATTAAAGTGTCACGGCATTAGGAAGGTTGAGAACCACTGCTCTGGTATATCAAGTAAGGCATAAAATAGAGAATTAGCCGTGTGCCAGGAATGTTCATTTAAGGCTATGGAAGATGTCTGGCACCAAGTCCAAATGCAAGAAGAAATCCCCATGACTGTTTTTTTGTATTTTCCTGTCTACTAGTGGCATTGTGCTGATCACAGTGAACCTCAGCACACTACAGAGTGTACTCAATTAGATCAATCTATCAATCAGTCATCATTTACAAGTAACTGCTGTGTGCAAGACTGTGCGATAGGTGCTGGAGCTACAAAGACAAAAATGCTGTCAGAGAGCTTGTATTCAGTCTGCTAGTAGGTGGGAGACATCCAAACACAGGGTATCCCAAAAGTCTTAATGCAGTCTCAAGCTTGTCAGATTAAAACTTATCAATGTTCTTAAAGCTTGAAACTGCACTAAGATTTTTGGGACCCCCTCCATATAAGTGTATTCAAATTATATGCAAGACAGATACAAAGTAATTTGGGAGGTGAGGAGGGGGAGGTAACAGCAGTTGGCTGGATCTGGAAATGTAGAAAGTAGCACATGAGGTGAGTTTTGAAAGAAGTAAGTTATTCTGTGAGGAGGTGGAGGTAAAGGGGGATTGCATTCCAGATGTGGGGGGAGAGTCAGTATAAAAGCCCAGAGATGGGAGATGAAGAATTCTGTCTGAAGAATGGTGACAGGGCCAGTTTGGCCAGACCATAAACTGCAGGAAAGAGAGTAGTATATAATGAGCCTGGAAAGATAGTTTGGGGCAAGATCTTTGAACACCACAGAAAGAAGTTTATATCTATTCTAGAGGAAACAGGCTGCCACTGGCATTTGGTGGCCAGAGGAGTGACATAGTTAAACCTGCACCTAAAGTAAACCCATAACTATGAAAAAGAAAAACCCAAATGAATCAAGAATCTCTTTTGCCTAAACTATAATACCGAAGTCATCCATCAGTAACAGGTGGATAGTTTGTGTGTCCCTCTGGTATCCTTATGATGTCAGGAGAATGCAAGGAGAGCCATCAGCTTGTTGTGGTCAGTATATGAGAGAACATGGGACACAGACCCTGTATCACCTTGGTCACATCATTCATCACCTAGCAGCCAGCCTGCTAGTGATGAGCCCCTTAGTGGTTAGGTGGCCTGGTCCTCAGAGAGTAGAAAAAATCTTTTACTGGGATGATGCTGCAAACCTTTCCAGCTTGGCGAGACCTGCTGAGATTGAGTTCTAGCAGAATCTTCAGGAATCCAGAGGCGGGGACCCAGATCAGAACACTTCCAGGATTTTATGCTCAAGTCGAATTATTTCATTTTATCATCACAGCCTTCCATAAAAATTCTATCTACTCTAATGTTTAAATGGAGTATGGAGGTGATCATGGTTCCTTGAAGACTGCACCTAAGTTTCATATGAGCCAGATTTAGGGACGATTTGGAGGTGGAGGAAAGGGAGGGAGAGAGTCCTATAGTCATAATGTGACAATATTACATAGTGTCTTGTACTGTTGGTTTCCTCCCCATCTATGTTATTAGCTCCTTGGAAGGTCTAATGGTGTCTTATCATGGAATCATAGTCCAAACTCCTCGGTTTACATAGGGAGAAAAGGAAGGAAGGAAAGAAGGAGGAAGAAAGAAAGTGAGGGAGGAAGAAAAGGGAGGGAGGAAGAATGTAAGAAAGGATGGGCTTATTAAGTGCCTGTTTTATGCCAGGCATTGTGCTAAGTGCTTTTCAGATACCTCATTTGATCCTCACAACAATCTTGACATGTAGGTGCTATTGTTATTCCTTATTTTACAGTTGGGGAAACTGAGACAGACAGCAGTTCAGTGACTTGCCAGAGCCTGGCTCAGGGTTATACAAGTTGTAAGTACAGAGTCAGTATTCAGACCCAGATCCTCTGATTCCAGGACCCTCTTCCCACTATGTCCTGCTACTTCCCTTTTAATTTAGCTCAATGCATATTAAATACCTACTGTGTACAAAGTACTCTACTAGGCCATGAGATGGATCCAAGGTTTAGATAGCCCTTGATCTCTCAGAACTTATGGTCTAGTGGAGGGATAAGATACCAACATAAATAACTAAAACCTACAATTGTATGTGAGAAGGACATAAGGAAATGAAAATGATAACAGCCAATCTTTACATGATACTTGGTGGCACACAGAGTAATTTACTTGTTAAGCCATGTGATTCTCACCATACCCCATGAAGTGAATAAAGCAAGAACTGTTATCCTGGCTTTATAGATGAGGAGATAAAGGCATAGGGAATTTCTGTGACTTGCCTGAGGTCATCTAGATGGTAAGGGCTGGGGCCAGAATTTAATCCTTGGTCTTCTCCAAACCAAGAGGGGTTGGGGGTGGAGTAGGAACTGGGAAAAGGTAGAGAGAGGAGGAATCAGAGAAAGCCTCCTCAATAGACCACAGTGGCTTTAGGGGCTCTAAAAGTTGGGTAAAGATTCAACAGGTGGAGGGAGAAACGAAGACATTCCAAACTTGGTGAACATCACCGTGCAGGTGGGAAAGCGTCTAGTAACAATTCCCAAATTCATGACGTTTCCCTTTGTGCATTCTTCATTTCCAGAGACAAAGAGTAAGCTCATTGTTGTGCATAGTCTTTTGAACGTAGGTGTTTCCATTTTTAAGTGCTGATGGAACTTGGCTCTCTAGCCTCAGATGAATGAGTTGTGAAATTCCAATGTACTTCTGGATATTAAAACATGGTTTCCCTTCCTAATGGCCTATAATCAAGGCATAACCTGTTAGCTAAACGGTAAGTGCAAACAGAACATTACTTAGGGTTTTGCTAATGCTCTTCCCACTCACCCCCTGTTAACAGCCAGTTTTGTAGACAGCCAGGAATGAGAAGGTCATGGGAACTGAAATTGAAGATTCTTTGTAAAGAAGGCTAACCTCTGGAAAAAAATAAATAAATAAAAGTAAATGGATTTGTCTTTGGCAGCCTTCCACTTATGTTTCTGTATCTCTTTCCTGCCTTCTTCCTCCCTGGCCCCTAATCAGCTCGGGACCCTTTGGGTGCCCATTTACTCATTCATTCACCTAGGCAGATTTGTGGTTCAAAGGAAAGGGTAATGGACTTGGAGTCAGGAAGTCTTGGGTCCGTATTCAGACTTAGATAATAACTGTGTGACCCTGGGCAAGTCACTTAACTTCTGCCTACCTCATCTATAAAAAACAGTAGCACTTGCTTCCCAGAGTTGTTGTAAGGATAAAATGAGCTAATATTTATAAAGTTTTGCAAACTTTAAAACACTATATAAATGCCAGCTATTTATTGCTATTGTTATCACGTAAGCCAATATTTATTAATCATTTATTACTTGCAAACCACAGAGCTAAGTAGTAAGGAGACAATGATTTTTCAAAATGACCCACTTCCTGCTTTCAAAGAGTATACATCCTACCATCAGGAACATGGCATGTCTAGAGATAATTATGATGTAAGGTAGAGAGTGATGGGAGCAAAGAGATCTAGAGTCATGTAGGAAAATCTGAGAAGGTAGAAAGCACTTTCACTTACTGGGCAATACTGCCTTGTGTTTTGAGCTCTCTTTTCATGTACATGTGTTGTATTTCCAAAAAGTAGGCTTAGGTCTCTGAGAGCAGGGCCCATGAATGATGCCTCTGTGAATTCCCTATAATACCTAGAAATACTGTGTAACCAGGGAGCCAGCGTGTTAGAGAAAACTTAAGAGGTCATTTGCCTGAGATCCCGCCTTTTCATCTTACCTCACTCTCCCTTATATTGTAATTACTTGTTTATATGTCTTTTCTCCTATTAGATTATTAGAAATGGTTAGAGAGAGCTCCCCACGATAGCACCCATTCAGTCCAGCCCCAAACTTCCCCCAAACCTTTGGCCATGAAACCAAAGAGGCCATTCTTTGAAGATGCAGCACTCCCACTTAACCCATCTAAGACCAAGCAGGGGACCTCCTGGCAAGGGTCCTCAGACATTCAGCTCTTTCTCCATCACTTGGCCCCAGTCTAGTACCCATCATCATCGTGAAGCTATTTGCTCTATGTAGCAGAAAGCCTTCACGTAGTCATTTTTCCTCTGGTCCTTAAAGGTGGAGAAGAATTGGTAATAAAGAATTAGCTTTTGATGCTCACATACACACACATACACATACACACACATACACATACACACACATACATAGACACACACATACACATGCATACATATACACACACATACACACATACACACATACACACACATACACACACATACACACACACATACATAGACACACACATACACACGCATACATATACACACATACACACATACATACACATACACACACATACACATACACACATACACATCCTGTTAAGGTTTAAAATGTGTCTTCACAACAGCCCCATTAGGTAGGTAGTATAAGTATGACCATCCTCCTGGTACAGGTGAGGACACTGAGTTGCCTGAAATCACCTGGTTAGTTTCTTAGGTAGGAACTAAACCCAGGTTTTCTTATTTGAGGCCTAGAGTTCTTGCAACTATACCCAACGGCTGCTCACCATCTGCCAAGTGTGTAAGTCCTTCTTAAGCCTTTTGCCTACTGAGATTTCTCTTTTCAAAGCTAAAATAATGCCAGTTTTTTAGCCTTTTCTCATATATTTTGTTTATCATCTGTTTACTTATCTTTTGTCTGACTACTCTCTCAACTGACCAGTCCTTAAAATCTGGAAGGATAACTTATATTGCTCACATTATTTCCCCAAGCCTGCATATCACTCTTATGCTTTAAATAAAATAAAATTTTACAGTCTTTTTGGTGTAAGCTCCTGGCCAGTTTACTCTCCATTTTGACCCATAGATCTTTCTTTTTTTCTTTTTTCCCATAGTGATTGCATAGCATTGCACAGCCCTTCCCCACCTTGTGTTGGTATGAAATCTTGCCCTGAACTGCTGGCTGAATTTAGTGTGCTCTTCTTTAAAATTTATCCTCTAGCTTTCCAAAGTTACTTGGAATTCTGGCTCATCTACACTCATTCCATGTCACTGACCCTTGTACAACTACTCTGTGCTCAATTCTTTGCTAGCTACCATAGGCATATACTGTTTCTCCCGGACTGTAATTCTTTGCCCTGGCATTCAAAGCCCCCCACAATCTGACCTCAGCCTATTCATTCATGCATGTATACATGCATTCATTCATTCAAAAGGTAAGTTCTCATTATGTGCAGAGTACTGTGTCAGGCCCTAGAAAAGATAGAGAATCTAAACAAAGAGATAGAAAGCCGTTATGGAGCTTACAGCCTACCTTTCTGATCTTCCACAAACCTATTCCCTGCACTTTTTGCTCCATCTAGATTGGTCTCCTCATTGACATTCCTACCTTTGTTCATGGTGTTTTGTCCACCTAGACAGGGGTGGGGAACCTGTGACCTCAAGGCCACATGTGGCCCTCTAGGTCCTCAGGTGCAGCCCTTTGATGGAATCCAGACATGTGGCCTCAAGACTGAAGGTTCCCCACCCTGACCTAGAACATCCATGCATCATAGAAGAACCAGCTCAAGTTCTTCCTTTTGCAGAGATGCTCTGGAGCCAATTTGATCCAATTTAGGAGGACCAATTGTTAAATTTTCCATGTGAGCATTTATACCTTGGAACCTGTCAAATACTGCAATAGAGGCTTGATTTGTTTTGTTTTGTTTGTCTAGACTTAGAAAAGGGATGGGAAGGATGTAGATAAAACTAATAAGTTTATTGTGTTGTGTGTGTGTGTACACACAGGACCAACTTATTATTTTTATTTAATTTATATATTAGTCATATACATATACACATATATGTATGTATACATGCACATCTGTATGTATATATGTATATACACACATTTTGGGGGGAGAGTCAATTGCTTAAATCTTACCAGCACACTTCTCTACCAACCCCTGTCCAGCCCGTGTTGACCTCTCCCATCCCAGAATTCTTGGGTGCTACTTAATAAGGAGGCCACTCACTAAGTACTCAGTAACTTTTTTCTTTTCAGACTAGGCTGTGTTTCCATTAGCATAGGGAGTCCTCTGTGAGAAAAATGCCTCAACCCCAAAACAAGTGAGCACCTGTGCTATTAGAATGTTAGAAAGTTGTTTCTGTCTGCCCTAAAAATTTAAGTGACTTTCCCTGGGTCACAGAGCCAGTGTATATCGAAGGCAGATCTTGAATCCAGATCTTTCTGCCTCTGTGGGCAGTTCACTAACCATGCTGTTTCTCATGTCACCTTCTTGGTGATCCTGCCTTATGTTTTCAGATCTCTTTTCACTGTATTTCCTTAAGTAGGCTTAACTCTCCGAGGACAAGCAATGCCCAGGAATTCTGTGTGTCTCCTATAGCACCTAATGCTGTGTCTCCAGGGAATTGGAGAGTGTTAGAGAGCCTGGGACCTCTCCTTTTCTACTCATCCCACTCTCTCCCTTGTATTATCATTATGGGTTTAGAGATTTTTCTCCTGTTAGATTAGAAGTTCTTTGACAAAAGAGTCTGTGTCGTAGATACCTTTCTTTCCCTAGTACCTAGTGTAGTACCTTGTACATAGTATAGGTACCCAAGAAATGCTCTGTGACTTATTAAAGTTTATTTCTCCTTAGTTTATAGTTGAGGAAACAAGGGGCAAAGAGACATGGTAATATGGCCAAAGTCATACTGCTACTTAGTGACGGAACCCAGAAAATCCAGACGTCAGGACTCTCTGCTCAGTACCTCAGAATTACTGTTTGCCTGGTCTCCCAGCTTGGCAGTGCTCTATAGAGCTCTCTTCTCAGGCCTGGATACTCCCCCACCCTACTCCCCACCCCAATGCTACACCCTTTTTTGTTTTGTTTTGTTTTTTGCTTTTTGGAGGGGGGAAGGCCGGGCAGTTGGGGTTAAGTGACTTGTCCAAGGTCACACAGCCAGTAAGTGTTAAGTGTCTGAGGTCACATTTGAACTCAGGTCCTATTGACTCCAGGGCCAGCGCTCTATTCACTGAGCCACCTAGCCACCCCCGTTACATCCTTTTTTAAATTCTGAAGTAACGATCACACTTATTATCACAAGTTACCTTAAAAACACAGACAGCTTTTACAAAAATGATTTTGATAGAAAAATATCTGAGTTTAAATACATTGAGATATTGCAGGAAAACCACATGTTCTATTGCTGTGTATCTCCAGCTAAAGCTTCAAAGAAACTAAACATTTCATAATCAAGATATCCATTATTTCTCGTAACCCATTTTTGGAAGTAGGTTCTTTGTGTTTTCTTAGCAAGCCAAATCGTTTACTCCTTCAAGTTAATTTCCAGGGCTGTACAGTTCCTTGGTGTCACTGACTTGCCATGTTAGTGAACAGCAGAATCAGAGCTGAGGAGGGTCTTAGAGATCATCTAGTGTAGCCTCTGAATTTACAGATGAGGAAACTGAGGCCCAGAGAAGAAATGAATTGCCCAGAACCTAGGTTTCCTGATTTGCTGGCAAATGTTCTTTTCCTTCTGTCAACTAGATATGAAAAGCCAACTGAAGGATGTTGATGATTTCAGACAATTCTTTCTCTATGCTGAGAATTACACCAGGTGGGGAACAGTTTAAAATAGTATAATTAATGGAACAGGATAAAAAGGTCAAAATGTTAGCTCAGTGCATCCTGCGGACCCCACCAACTGTAGTTAAGATTATGGAGCAGGTCTATATAACAGGTGAGCTTTACAACATTAATCAGTAATACTACATTCTTCTGACAAATATATGGTATCTGTAGTTTGTGATACTGCCTGACCCATCCATTCCCCATTGTTTGGTGAGAATGCTTTGTTGGACTCCATCAAAATCCTTTTCTGGATCTCATCTGGGGACAGAACAGGATCTTATACCTATAACTATGGCCAGTAAATGTAGCTGTCTACATAATAGAAGGCAGAGAGAGGAGGTCTCCCCGTGAGCATAGGAGGTAAGGTAGCAGAGCATTCCAAGGGAATGAGAGACAAGTAGGTTACTGAGCAGCTAGAATGTTTGACCTAATCTGACCATACATCACCTCACCTCCTTCCCACACTCCAAAGAGTATAGAATGTATTATAGTTCACTTACCTGTTTTTCCATTTTGCCTAGTCACCCCTTCCTGCTCCACCTTCTCGACCAGAAACGGATTCAGATGTTTCTTAAACCCATTCTCCCTCTCCATCCCAGCTTCTTTCCCTTGTTCCCATTGCTGTCTAAGTGGAATAGTGAAGAGAGTGATATGCTTAGAATCCAGAAGACCCAAGTTCAAAAATGGCCTCAGATACCCTGGACAAGTCACTTAATCTCTGCCCTAGTTTTCTCAGCTCTAAAATGGCAATATTGTTCACTTGGCAGGATAGCAAAGATAAGTGAGACGATATTTTTAAAGGGCTTTGTAAACCTTATCGCATTATATAAATAGTAGTTATTGTTAATTCCCCGAATGATAGTAGCCTCAAGGGTTGATCACTTCTTACTTAGCAATAGCAACCTGCCTTCAGTAAGAGACTTTTGATCAAGTACAGTCACTCTGTATAGAGATCCCTGGGTAGGAAGTTCAGCCCAAACTCAACTCCTCTCCTTTTTTTTTTTCCCCTGCAGAAAACCAAAAGAGACGTCAATAACTTTGATCAAGACTTTACCCGGGAAGAACCAGTCCTCACATTAGTTGATGAAGCAATTGTGAAGCAAATCAATCAAGAGGAATTCAAGGGGTTCTCCTATTTTGGAGACGAGCTGCTCCCTTAAGAAGCTGCCCCAGGATACATGATTCAGGAGACTGCAGGAAGAGTTTCCACAAAAGTAAAATTTCCTGAGATTCAGTAATTCATGAACTACATCTGCCAAGAGCCCACACCCCCACTTACAATTCTATTTATTGTGTTCCTGCTCCCATCTCCCTCAGGTTCAACCTAGTCCATCCTGGCACATCTTCTACCAAGGCACTCTTAAGTTCTGTCTCACCAAGGAACACAAAATCACTTTGTCCCAGAAATTGTAGATGTAACACACTGCCATATTTTTTACCATTTGCAAGCCTGGTTTCACTCCTAGGGTCACTTGTCAAGGATGCAAATTTCATGGTTTTTACTGAACAGGAAAAGGGAAGGAGGAGGAGGAGAAAGAGAAGGAGGAGGAGAAGAAAGAAGAAGAAAAAGAAATTAACTCCATTTTTGGCAGTGGAGAGATGGCAAATCTCACTTCTCATAAGTTTGTATCTCAAGAAAAGAATCATTATTATTTTTTTAATGTTGATTTGATTTGTCATTAAATTGCGTTTGGAATGAGTAGAACAGTCGAAAAAAATCAAACTGGCTAAAGAAACCTTATCGTGTCAGTAGCTATTAAAGGGCTAAAATGCAATGAGAACCAAATTATCCAAAGTCAGTACAAATCATTGTAGCTTTATTGAGAGGGGTTCTTCTTCACAGGGGTTCTCCATGTGCTTATAGACTGATGAACATGCGACACTTCTCCCAACTAGTGAGATTCTGCCTGAGCCCATGTGCCATTGGAGCGAGAGCCACAACACTGGTGAGCCAGGGGAAGCTCGGTTCCAAAGTTCTGTTCCTGGTTTTTGGTCTTGATAATCCTGCATCAATTATTTATATTTATTTTTCACTGCAGTGTGTTACTTTTGCACACTTTTATAAAATCATAGTACTACTATGTTGTGTTGTGTGTGTGTGTATGTGTGTGTTTTTAATTAACTGTATGAAACTGAATCTAAAACCTCTGCTTTGGGAAGAAGCAGGAGAAAGCAAAACATGGCGGAAGGTCAAATATGTGAATAGTGACCATTTTGTGGGGTGCACGCATGTGGCAGTATGAAATGGTAACTTATGCGAATGCCGCTAGATGACTGTGAAGTTACCTCCTGTAGATACGCTATCAGTGTTATGGACTTTGATTTCCAGGTGTTCATCCCCTGTGATTTTATGTACTTTGAGTGCAGAGGTCATTTGACTATCTATTTTACTGAACCCATTGGGCAGCAAACAGAATCCATGCTAAGCATTGTGCATGGATTCCCCGGCTGCCCCCCCATATACATATACATATATATATATAAATATATACATATATATATATATACTTGTGAGTGGCAAAGTAGCCCCAATAAAGCTTTTTGCCTTTTGTACAGGTGAGATTTTTGTACATAGTGTTTGCTGCAAGGCCTGTGGAATTAATTCATTGAAAATAAAAGTATCAACTGCTGCATGTCCAGGCATATTATAAAACTTTAGTCTATGAAAGAATAATTATAATAATGTCCAGGTGCAATACTCTGTATGTGTATTGGTTCCAGTTCCTGGTGGAGAGATGGGGATGTGTTTTTCAGTTCATTTGTTTTGTTTGAAAAGATGTAAACATATATTAAGCTATGCTCGAGCCGCTGTATAATTCTCTTAAACTCTGCTATGTCATGACCGTGATAGGAAAGAGGCCTGTTCTGGGGGGGTGACGGCGGCAGCAGAGATGGAGTCTGTGGTTCCTGATAGACGTTGTCCGCTCGGGTGTCCACGAGAAAGCTCGTGTCCTTTCCACATCTGGCTGGTCACAGCCTTTGAGACTATTGATAATGTTCAGTTTGAATTTGTTCTTTTAAAAACTCAGGTGTAATTATTATCTACTCTTATGATGCTTTCAAATATGAAATATTATGCTATATCAGTCTATGTGTATCTGTTGGCATACAGGTGTAGTAATGGAGCAAGCAAACATTAGGTTAATTTAATTTATCTTCAATGACTTTATATCCTGGGGAAAGACTTATCTTCTGGAGTTGGAGTACAAGCACAGAAACATCTTAATGGTTGCATCATCTCATCTTTAGGAAGACATGATAATACTGCCCATAAGTCTTCATGTGTCACTACTGCTTTCTGTACTTTTCTTTCCTTACCACATTTGGGTTGGGACATCTAGACAAGAATATGGCCACCATGCTGAATGTCCTTGTCCCAGGGGGCTAGACAGCTAGGGAGGTGCCGTTTATTTATAGTGTTCTACCATTGATAGAACAGCTAGAGGGCCTTCCTCCCATAGGACTGGAAATTCTTTATGGGCATGGGGGGAGAAAGAGTCTACAAAGCCCATCCTGCAAGTCTCCAGAGGGTCTTCCCTCTGCCTTGCAGAGAAATCAGTCCTCATAAGCCTTGTGTTTACACAAAGCCTCGGGCTCTGTCAAAGTCGAGTTTTCAATAGCAGAGTTTTCACCCCAACAGCCAATAAATTCATCTTTATTGAGTTTCCATTAGTAAGTTTGTCTGTAACCTTGAGTGTTTATTATTTTATTTTATTCCTTAAAGAGAGATTTCCTTAAAACGGACACACTGTTACATTTCTGCCTATTCTTTCCCACTTTTTTCTAGTGACTATGGGTCTTTCTCCCTCTCTCTTTTTCTCTCTCTCTCTCTCCTTCTTTCTCTCTGTCTCTCTTCCCCACCCCCACCTCCTCTTTCATCTCTCTTTTTGCAAAGGGGAAGAACACACCCACCCACCCCACCAGAGTTCATAATGTCCTCAGAGCTAGGAATAGCTGTCTGTCCTCTTATATTCTTTCAATATGGACTTAAGTGGAAATAATATTTTCCCCCAAAGTGAAAAAACACATTTCTCTCCCTCTCTCTCTCTCTCTCTCTCTCCCTCTCTCTCTCTCTCTCTCTCTCTCTCTCTCTCTCTCTCTCTCTCTCTCTCTCCCCCCCTCTCCCTCCCTCTCTCTCTCTCTGTCCCCCTCTCCCTCCTCTCTCTCTCAAAAAGGCTCAGAAATTACCTCTTTTTAAATTATGTGCAAAATAGTTCCAGCTATATAGAAAATGTATTCAGTTTTAGGGACTTTTTTGTATTGTGATGCTTTATTTGTACAGGATTTTCTCCTTTGTGGATGTAATTTGAATTTCTTGCCATTCATTAGTGTTATTTTCATTGTAAACATGACTGTGCCAAATGTACTGTATTCAAAAGGATGTGAATGTGTATGTTTCAGAACCTAATAAATACAATTGATGTTCAATCTTATCACTTAAAATCTGAGTGACCATATTTTTTCCCTCCTCCCAAAATATTCCTGCCTCTTCTTGAAGAAGAAATTGTTGGGTGGGACAGATGATTTGACTCCATCTCACTTTCAGAATGGGCTTTTCTGCAATGAGTGTTTTCATGAAAAAGAATCCAATTTACACACCCCCTCCCCTTATTATGTACTATGCTTCCTTACTGTTTCTGTGATTTGCTGATCACAAGAGATAAAACTGAATTCGGCATAGTTTAACAAGACTAGCTGATGCTTCTGATGGGCAGGAAGCCCAGTTTTAGGCTGCGTTCCCTGGAACAGAGGTTCTTAACCTTTTTGTGTGTGTTATGGACCCTTTGTTAAAACCTATGGACTCCTCAGAGTAACGTATTTAAAAACATAAAATAAAATGGATAGGATTACAATTTTGTTGTTGTTCAGTCATTTTTTTTTTCAGTTGTGTCTGACTCTTTGTGACCCCACTTGGATTTCCCCCTGCTTTGGCAAAGATAGTGGAGTAGTTTGCCATTTCCTTCTCCAGCTTATTTTACAGATGAGGAAACTGAGGCAAATAGTATAAAGTGACTTGCCTAAGGTCACACAGCTAGTGTGTGTCTGAGACTGGATTTGAACTCAAGAATTTGAGACTTCCCGACTGCAGGCTTGGAGCTCTACCCACTGTGCCACCTAGTGGCCATGGGATTGCAAAGGAAACCAATTATAGTGAAACAGTTATCAAAAAAAATTTTTTTAATGTCAGCACATTCCAGGTTAAGGACCTCTATTCTAGAAGCGCCGAGAGAAAACTAGTGTGTATATAATACCTTAAATATGATGTAAATAAACTAAATATATAATTGGATATAATACTTTTCTGAACCATTTTCTATGCAAATAGTATTCCCAATTTATAGATGGGGAAATTCAGGGTAAAAAAAATGTAATGACTTGTTCAGAGCTGGTAAGTGTCAAAAATGGAATTTGAAGTCAGGTTTTCCTCAACATCGATTGGCGCGCTCTATCCACACTATCATGCTACATTCTAATATAAAAGCCTGTGAGACCAGAGGTACCCCAAGTGGATTTTGTCCCATTTATTTCCATATGCTGTCCCTCAGTGTTCTGGAGGCCAAAATAATGTCCTCAGGACTACTATCCTGTTACCTGCTAATCCAATGATGTATTCTACTCTGGAAAGAGCTCCTTGAGGTGAAGGACCATGTCCTGTTCCTTTTTGTACCCTCCATAGCACTTAGCACAATGCCTGGCACCCAGCAGCCACTCAGTAAATATCTCTAGATAGCAATAATGACAATGATGGGATCTAGCCAGGGGTGTGCTGCTAAATGTTAGAAAACCAGCTCTCCAAAGAGAAAACAGTAGACACGTAATACACGTTTAAGCTTAATGAGAATTATTAACATTTTATCCCTCACTTTCTTAGATCTAGATGATGAGTAAGGCAATGAATCAAGCCCAAATTCGTAGCATTTGCCAATTTCTGAGGTGTAAATTCTCCAAAAATTTAACAACCAGCTCTTGGAGCTGGCTCCAGTACACCTCTGGATCCAACCCAGTGTCTGTGCTTTTTCTCCTCCCATTAATGCCCTCTGAAGACCCTTTCAGCTCTAAAGCAATGATCCTATTCCCTTGACTGCTGTAACGTTGGTCTTTTCCCTCCCCTTAAACACAACCTTTCCCAAAAGGCTGAACAAGGAAGTCTTTTGTGAACTTTGCACTCACCAGATGGTACAGGCAACCAGAACATCCCATTCCCTGAATATTGTGGGAATTGGCCAAGATGTTCTCCTCTGCCAACCCAAAGTGACAGAGAGCCCCAATGTATCAGTTCTCAGTATATGTAATCCTCTCTTTTCCACTTCACATTTTTTCCAGTGGCTTCAAAATGGTGCCTAAAAATTTGGCTCCCTCTTCTCTATAATTCAGTTTTTTGTTTCTTTAATTAATTGTATGCCTTGCTCGATGGGAGTCAGGAGTGCAAAAAATTTTGTCTCAGTCTAACAGCAAGGCAGATAAAATGAGTTACGTTACTTATCACTACAAAAATCTACCTACCACGATTTCAGGATGGCCCTGAGAGTTCATAGGTTGTGAGCTAAATGTGACCTCCCAGGTAATCCAATCCAATGTTTTCATTTCATAGGAAATGAGACCAGAGAGGAGAACGATTTGTCTACAGTCATACAGGAAGTAGATAGCAGAGCCAAGACAACTCAGTGTTTCTGAGTTCAAATTTAGTACTTTTCCCATTATACAATGCTGACTTCCATGAAACACTAGACAGAAAATGGTTCAGTGGGTAGAGCACCAGGCCTGGAATTAGAAAGACCTGAGTTGAAATCCAGCCTCAGATACCTACTAGCTATATAACCCTGCTATTCACTGCTTCAGTAAAGTGGAGATAATAATAGTATAATAATAATAATAAACTCCCAGAGTTATTGTGT
>CM053585.1:73185454-73204100 GCA_028646515.1 Pseudochirops corinnae
GACTATGCCAATTAGCTGCAACTTGAAGTCATAAAAATAAAACTTAGGCCTTTCCCCCACTGATAAGTGATCAATGATAAATGATTCAAACAGGCAGCTTTTTAAAGAAGAAATCCATATAGCCATCTATAGGTACACGATAAAAATATTCTAAGCAACTAATAATTAGAAATATGAAAATTAAACAACTTTGAGTTTCACCCGACACCCAGAAGATTGGAAGAGTTGACAAGAGGAGAAAATAAATAATTTTGGTAGGGTTGTGGGAAAACAGGAACACTGATGTTTTTGAAGCTGTGAATTGATCCAGCCCACTCTGGAAAGTAGTTTGGAACTATGCCCCAAAAGGCACCATGCATATGCTTAGAATCAGCAATACCACTACCAGATCTATATCCCAAAGAGATAAAGAAAGAGAAAAAGGTCTTTTATGGACAAAAATATTCTTTTTGTAGTATCAACAAACTGAAAATTAAGGGGCCCCTCAATTGGGAATGACTGAATAAATTATGGCATACAAACGTGATGGAATAGTATTGTGCCATGAGAAAGGATGAAGGGGATAGAAGATTTACAGACTCATTGAATGTTTGAGTGAGAAGGAATTCCAGAGTCTCAGAATCTCAGCTAGTCCAACCCTCCCATCTTAAAGGGGAAGGAAACTGAGGATATTCAACCATGTTTAAATTCTGAGGGACTAAGCAATGAGGCAGTGGGAAGAAAAAAGAGAATGCTGTTCTCTCTAAATGCAGAGCAATAGGGAAGAAAGAAGTTGGTAGAGCACAGTGGAATGACCAAAATCAAAACCAAATTTTCTGAGTGTCTGGGATTGGACTGGAAGGTCTGGACTCCTCCTCTGGAGATTTAGGAGCCCACTGTATGCTTCTTCACCATTTTGGTTAAGGGCACATATTTCTACTCTTCAGTGGGCCTCTGTGCTAGTTAACCAGATTCAGGAATGTCAGAGAACCAGCTCCTTGTTTGTAGAAGCAGTGGAAAGAGCACTGGTTTTGGTGCCAAAGGTACTCAGACTCCTGGTTCTGTAACTTCCCTACCTGTGTGGCCTTGGGCAAGTCTTCATCCCTGGTTACTCTCACCATCCCTGGCTGCTCCTTCTTCCATGACCCTTGATATACCAGCATGGGAGGTAGAGTTGGCATATTCCTTAATCTACATTACCACTTCCAGACCTCCCTGCGCTAACATCCCTCAGAAATTCTTTCTCCCTTGAGATTCATTCCACTCATTTATAGCACCTTATCTAGACCATTGTTCTCTTCTACCAGCTTCCAGGTCATTCTTCCTCCCTTCTCAAGGAACTCAGTATCTGGCTACTTTCCATGTCCTTTTGGCCTTTCCATATTCTCTCTTCTCTTCTCTTCTCTTCTCTTCTCTTCTCTTCTCTTCTCTTCTCTTCTCTTCTCTTCTCTTTTCTTCTATTCCTTTGTCTCTGTCTCTGTCTCTCAGCAATTGAAGGTACGTGACTTGCTCATGATCACACAACTAGTAAGTGTCTGAAGCCAGATTTGAACTCAGGTCCTCCACACTCCAGGGTTAGTGTCATCTAGTTGCCTTGCCTTTCCATATTCTTGGTGACTTCAAATTTCCTATTGATGTTTTGAACTCTCAGCCACAAATCTCTACTTGTGTGCTTGACTCTGTCCTCTCTGTTCTCCTTCAGGAATTTGACTCATCAAACATTACCTCTCTTCCTCTCATCTTCAGTCTTTCCCTTTATACTGAACTCTTTCTCACTGCTCAGGTTTCAACATCCCTTGTGAACCAACAGTTCTCCAAATAAAAATGGCAAGTGGTTAAAAACCATATGAAAGATCGTTCCAAATCACTAAAAAGCAAAGCAAAGCAAAACACTCCTGAGGTTATTAATACTCACACTGAGCAAGTCAGTAAAGATGTCAAAAGGCAGGAATATAGTAGCTGATGTTGGAAGGCTTGTGGAGTAGCTGGTATACTGTGAATCAGTACAACCCTTCTGGAAAACAAGTTAGAATTAGCAAATAAAGCGACTAAGTTACCCACAGTCTTTGACCTCAAGATTCCATTCCAAGGAGATTAGTGACTAAACGAAGGGTTCCTTCTATATACACTAAAATACTTATAGTAGCGCTCTCTGTGGTGGTAAAGAACTAAAACAAAGTGATGCCCATTGATTGGGAAATAGCTAGACAAATCTCGGCATATGGATGTAACGGAATATCACTCGTGCTAAAAGAAATTTTGAGCATGATGAATAGGGTAGAAAATAGCGTAGAAAAGTCTTTTCTTCTTAAAAAATTTTTTTAAAAAAGCCCCTTCACTTGACTGCCTATCTTCTTAAGCTTGAATATATCTTTTGTTCCTCTTTTTCATCATCAGACTCCCAGGAAGAGTTTACTAAAGTCCTTGCCTCTACACCCTCACATCCCCTTCACTTCTCAATCCCTTGTCATCTGGCTTCTGGCTTCACTACTTTATGGAAACTGCATCTCAAAAACTACCGTGGACCTCTTAATCACCAAAGACATTGCTTAAATCCAAAGCCTCCTTTTTAGTCGGAGTCTTATGTCTTTGAACTCTCATTAGCTTTTGATACTGTTGCCCCCTTCTCCCCCATACCCTGGATCTTTTCTCTTCTCCATTACTTTCCAAGGCACTAACTAGTGGCACAGAGGAGAGAGCTCTAAACCCAGAGTCAGGAAGATCTGTATTCAAATCTAACCTTAGACACTCATTAACTGGGTGACTCTGGGTAAGTCACTTAGCCTCTGTTCTGTCTCAGTTTCCTTAACTGTAAAATGGGAGTAATAATAACACCTATCTCACAGAGTGGTTTTGAGGATTAAATGAAATACTATTTGTAAAATGTTTAGC
This sequence comes from Pseudochirops corinnae, assembly GCA_028646515.1. Taxonomy (NCBI): domain Eukaryota; kingdom Metazoa; phylum Chordata; class Mammalia; order Diprotodontia; family Pseudocheiridae; genus Pseudochirops; species Pseudochirops corinnae. The sequence continues at coordinate 73,188,326 of CM053585.1, forward strand.
ACAGTGCTTGGCCCGTAGGAAGAGCTATATAAATGTTTCTTCCCTTCACCTTCCCTTTCCATTTGTTTGATTGATCCTTGTCAGCCTCCCTGACAATTCTGTTTAAATTTAATTGAATCAGATTGGCCCAGGCCTTCCAGCTGCCCTTGGGGAGACTGAGAATGTCCATCTGGGTGATGTCACTAAGGAAAGGGCCAAATGCTGAGAGTGCATCCTGGTGGGGCTGTGTTTTCCAGAGATGAGGGAGGAGATGGCCTCAGCTATTTCCTCAGGGCCATTGTCATCTCCTACGGCCCCAGCTGCCTTCCCTTTCCAGCCCCCTTCACTCCATGGTCTCTTAGGAAAAAATGTTTATGACAATTCTGATTGTTCCTTAGAACCTGCCCTTCCAAACAGCATTCCTGAAGCCCATTGTTTATTTGAAGAGGTTAGAGGGCAGGAGACCACTTTCTAGTGTTACTGGCTCACTGAGTGATAGACAGAGACTCTATTTCTGTCCAGCACCTTTAAGAAGAGCTTTAAAAACAATCCATCTAGATATGTTTAGGGTCCCAAGGTCTATACCCATCTAAATGAATTAACAGACAAATAATTCCCCTTTTCTGGATGACTCTGACACCAAAATCAGCCCCTTTCCCTCTCCCCCTCCAGTCTTATTCTTTCTAACTCAGCAAATAGAACTTCCCACTAGGGGAAGGTGTTGAATTTTCATTCAAGATTAGTAGGCAAAAAAAAAAAAAAAAATACATCAGATAATGCATTAGAATAGCCAGAAAGGATCTTAAAGAACAAGTTAGCCTAAGACTCAGAGAGGTCAAGGCACTTATTTAAGGTCACAAAGCAAGTCAGTGGTAAAAGTGGGACTGAAACCCAAAGCTTTCTGGTTCTCAAGCCCCATGCTTCCCCTACTGTGCCACTACTCATTTCACCTCCTTTAGAATTACCTTGAAAACCATACTCTTCCCCCTCTCTTACATTCTTCCGAGCTTGTACTGGTCTGATCATCCACAGTTGGCCACATTGAAACTTGACTTTAACATAGTGATGCCATTTTGGTCCTTTTCGAGAACGAGAGACAACAGACAAGCAAACAATGCTCTTCCCATCACAGTGGCCTCCTTGCTGCCCCCTGCTTTCACGCTGCTCCTTACTATTTCCACAGCTTTGCTCCCCCATTGCTGGACTAGAGTCTCTTCCCACCTTCCACCTCAAGCCCCCATCTCCACCTCCAGAAGTCGATCCCTTTGTCCAGCACCCAACTTGGAAGTCACCTCCTCCATGAAGACTCCCTGATCCCTACATCTGAGAGAAGTGTTATCTCCCATCTCCAGTCTCACAAGTGCCTATGTCTCTCCTTTGAAGTTCTGAGTTAATATGGAGTACATTCTGCCTTACACTTGTTTATCCACCAGAGCTCTCCCTCCCCTGCTCTAGATCATGAAATCCTCCAGGAGGAAGACGCTCTCAATTTTGTATTCTCTGCACCTATCGCATTGCTGGAGGAGGGAGGTTGGAGTCTGAATCTATGATTCCACTGGTATAGGAAAGTTCCTAGGAGGACACTCCCCTCCCCCTCCTCAAACCTTCCCTTCCCCCCGCAAAAAAACCAGATCAGAAATTTCCCTATAACTTTTTATCTAAGGGAATTTTTTGGGTTACTGAGAGGTTGCTGCACCTAGTATGTATCACAGACAGGAGTCTTCCTTCTGACTTCAAGGTGTCTAGCCATTCAACCATCCTGTGGCTCTCCTAGAACCCAGGTGGTGCTTAATGAGATCACAGGAGAGAGAATTAGAGATCATCTAAGCCAGTGGTTCTCAACCTTCTTAATGCTGCAACCCTTTAATACCTGTATGTGGGCATATCTGCATGTGGGTGGACCTGCCTGGAGACAGATAGAGGAGCGGTGTCTCCGTTCCTAAGACCATTGGAAATATGTGCTTTCCGATGGTCTTAGGTGATTCCTGTGACCCCTGTGAAAGGGTCATCTGACTCCCAAAGGGGTTGCGACCCACAGGTTGAGAACTGCTGATCTAAGCTAACCCCCTCCTCTGATAGCTGAGGAAACTAGGGCAGAAAAAAGATAATTAACCCAAAGTCACAAAGGCAGTTAAGGGCAGAGCTAAGATTAACACCTGGGTTCTCTGGTCTGTAATCTAGGAGTCTTACAGCCTCATCCCTTGATATGGGGTTGCTGAATTGAATTGAATTTTGTTATCTTCCATTCATATTTATTAGGGTTCCTACTATGTGTCCAGTTTATTAAGATGCCTACTGTGCATGCAGTCCTATGCTAGGCATTATGAGACATGAGAAAAGAAGATCCAGTCTCTCTTCCTAAATCTGTAGTCTGGTTGAAGAAGCAAGACATACATATTCAAAAATGCATCAAAAATCCATATATATTACTTGCCAAATGAGTACTAGGGGATTTCAGAGAAGGAAGACCAGTAGACAGATCAGTCATAGAAGAGGTGAACTGTATAGAATGTAATATCCTTGCAGTCAGGAGCTATTCCATTACTGTCTTTGTGCTGCCAGTGGCTAGAACAGTACTTCATTTAATAAATCTTTGCTGTTTATTGAGGTGATGGGAGCAAATTCTCTCTACAAGAAGCTTTTCCTGATTCCACCTTAATACTGGTGCCTTTCCTCTGAGATTACTCCAGTTTATCCTAGGGTGTGTGTGTGTGTGTGTGTGTGTGTGTGTGTGTATTATACATAGTTGTTTGAATGTTGTCTCTCCCATTATAGATTCTAAGCTTCCTGAGGGCAGGCACTATTTTTGCTTTTCTCTGTATCTCCAGCATTTAGTACAGTGCCCACCACCTAGTTGGAGCTTAATGAATGCTACTGCATTTGATTTAATCTAATTCAAAGTCTAAGCCTCAGAAATCCTAAAAGGAATCAATGGCCTCAGCTTTGTTCATGCTCAAACTTTCAGGATTCTTTGTCGTGAGAGAAGTGAACATTTAATTTGGCTTCTTTAAGAGAGGGCCCAAAGACTCGTGCACACACAGCTTTTCTTCGATAAGATCATCCATTTTGCTAAATTCTTTATGAGTTCAAGGTCTGGCCTGTTTTGAAGCTAGTATCCAGATTTAATTGGCAAGTTTTATATATTTTGTAAACACTGTGATGACTATGTTAAGAATTCTGGGTAAGTAAAACATATTGAATATAATTATTCATAATATTATTTTAATATTCAATAACATTACACCCAACATTTCACAACCCATCAGTCCAAACTTGAGCCAGTGTGTCCCCAGTGCACCGTGGTCTGCACAAATCACCTTGGCCTGTCATATGTCTATGAACTTGCTCCACAGATTACGCGGCTAAAGAGCTGTGAACATTCACTGATCAAGTAATTAGAGATGTAATTTCAAGAGAAGGATGTGCTGGGTGATAATACTCTGAAACCCAAAAGGTTAATACCCAGCAGGATGTGGCCTCCAATCCAATATTCCACTTACCTCAATACTACGAACCTTGTCTTCCTCCATCATTGTGGCAGAGCGCCACTGTCTCCCTTTCCTGCCCTGGGTATCTCTCTGCTTCTGTCCATAGCTCTCCATCCCGCTCTATCCCTCTCTCTGTGTGCTTTTTTCACTTCCTCCCATTCCCCTCCCCTTCCCCTCTTCTTCTGACAACCTCCTGACCATAATATGCAAATGAAGTATATATTTTTAGATTTTTAAAAATTTCCTACTCTTAAATATTTTTATAAATAGATGAATAGAATATTTTACGCTCCCTAAGGAAAAACAAAAAGCAAAATTTAGTTGCTCTTTTTTTAAACTTCTCTCAATTACACCCGCATGGAACACTAGTGCCAGGGAGAAAGGAGGCCTTGTCTCGTTCAGTAATTTTTCAGTTGCGTCTGACTCTTCATAATCCAATTTGGGTTTGTCATTTTCTTTTCCGGTTCATTTTACAGGAGAGGAAACTGAGGCCAACAGGATTAAGTGACTTGGTCAGGGTCACACAGTCAGTAAGTGTCTGAGGCCAGATTTGAACTCAGGAAGATAAGGCTTCCTGACCCCAAGCCCAGCACTCTATCTACTGTGCCACCCAGCTACTCTATTTGTATCCCACACACTTCTAGAAAGTATTAGAGCCTGGATGCTAATTTAGGTACTCTGATTACATGACTTTTGCTCTGATAATGCCATGAGAGTCAGCTAGGTAGTACAATGGATGGCGACCTGACTGGAGTCAGGAAGACCTGAGTTCAACCTTAGCCTTAGATGCTTAATAGCTCTGTGACATTAAATAGGGAATGAATAGGGAATTTATTAAACTCCTTTCTGGGTCAGTTTCTCCATCTTTAAAATGAGTATAATAATAGCACTTACCTCCTAGGTTGCTGAGGATAAAGTGAGATGTTTGCAAAAAGCCACATAAATGGGGAATGAAAGAGCTATGGGAAATAGGGTGGGAGTGGAGAAGGCTGATGAGGAAGCTAGACAAAACTTCCAGGCCCTATCCACCTACTCCTTTCAGTCTGGCTTTCTCTTACACGCACACACACACACACACACACACACACACACACACACACACATTGACTCATCTAATTCAGAGACTATTCCTAAACTTCCTGTTTATGGAATATTTATATTTTAAAATATCTTATATTTTCATTAATTCTAATTAATAAAAATATATCTTATATCTTCATTAATTCTAATTAATAAAAATATAACAAAATATATTATAAAAATACAATATATCAATGGAAGAAACCTTGGATAATGATAAGCACAAATATCATATAATACAAATATTATTTCTATGTGTCCTTACAATTCATTGTAAATGTTTATGGATTGTTAGTCAATCACTCAATCAATAGGAAGTTATTAAATGCTTTCTACATACCAGGAACAATGCTAAAAGCTGGGGATTCAAAAAAAGACAAAAATAGTTCCTGCCTTCAAGGTGCTCCCATTTTAACAGGGGAAACAATGTGGAAATACCTGGGTACACACAATATTTCACATGGAGTATATGAAAGGTCATCTCAGAGGGGAATACTCAAGTGGTCAAAGGCCTTTTCTAGAAAGTAGGATTTGAATTGAGTCTTGAAGAAGGCAGGGATGTTAATAGACTGCGTGAAGGAGGGGACACATTCCAGATAGAGTACACCAGGGCACAGGTAGGTAGGAAGGCTGGAGAGGAAGTATCATTTTTGTAGAAGTAGGAGGCAGACCAGTATAAGTTAATCATAAAATGTGTTGAAAAGAAAATATAAGAAGACTGGAAAGGTAGGAAAGGGGCCAGGTTGTGAAGAGTTTTAAATACCAAATTGAGGACTTTATATTTGATCTAAGAGCTAACAGGGAATCATCAGAAAACATTGAATGAGGTGGGAGGTAACATAGTAGAACTATACTTTAGGAAAATTACTTTGGCCCATGTTTAGAATATGGATCAGAGTGGCAAAAGATTTGATGCAAGTGAGGGAGAGGTGATGAGAACCTGAACACTCACACAGTGTGAGTGGCAACATAGGCAGGGGCATGTAGAATGTAGAATGTAGAATGTAGAAATGGCAAAATTTGGGAAATTGGGAAAGAATTTTTACAACCAGTGTCTCTGATAAAGGCCTTATTTCTAAAATATACAGGGAATTGAGTCAAATCTATACAAATATAAGTCATTCCCCAATTGATAAATGGTCAAAGGATATGAACAGGCAATTTTCAGAGGCAGAAATTAAAGATATCTATAAGCATATGAAAAAATGCTCTAAATCACTATTGATTCGAGAAATGCAAATCAAAACAACTCTGAGGTACAACATCTCACCAGTCAGATTGGCTAAGATGACAAAACAGGAAAATGACAGATGCTGGAGAGGATGTGGAAAAATTGGAACACTAATGCATTGTTGGCGGAGTTGTGAACTGATTCAATCATTCTAGAGAGCAATCTGGAACTATGCCCAAAGAGCTATAAATAATTGCACACCCTTTGACCCTGTAATAAAATTTCTAGGGTTGTATCCCAAAGAGATCATAGAAGTGGGAGGAAGACCGGTATGTACAAAAATATTTATTGTAGCTCTTTTTGTGGTAGCAAAAAATTGGAAATTAAGGGGATGCCCATCAATTGGGGAATGGCTAAACAAGTTGTGGTATATTAATGTAATGGAAGACTATTGTGCTATAAGAAATGAGGAGCAGATGGATTTCATATTTACCTGGAGAGGCTTATACGAACTGATGCTAAGTGACAAGAGCAGAACCAAGAGAAATTTGTACACAATTACAGATACAATGTATGTGTGATGACCAACTTTGATAGATTGGACTCTTCTCAGCAACACAAGGTTATAAGACAACTCCGAAAGACTCATGATGGAAAGAGATGTCTACATTCAGAGAAAGACCTAGAAAGAACAGAGTTTAAATGCAGACTGAAGCAAACTACCTGCTCTCTTTCTTTTTCATGTTTGGTTTTGTTTCCTCTTTCCCATTGTTCGTTCCATCAGTTACAATCCTTCTTTACAACCAGACTAATGTCTAATGTGAAAATATTTGCAGATCCTATACTTGATTGCATGCCACCATGGCGGGGAGGGGGGTAACAGGCAAGGAGAGGAGACAATTTGAAACTCAAGGGACTGTGTAACTGAATCTTATAAACTGTAAGTAAACAAACAAGTCAATTAAAAAAAAAGAAATGGCAAGGTGATTGGATACATGGAGTGAAGGACAGTGAGGGCTATAGGAAAATACCCAAGCTTTGAAATTCTGTGACTGGAAGATGGTGGTACCTTCAATAATAACAAGGAAGTCTGGAACAGAGGAGGGTTTGGGTAGGAAGTTAATGAATTATGTAGCCTGTGAAGGAGCAAAGAACTGAGAGGCAGAGGAAATGGAGATCATGGTGAGAGTGAAGAATAGGATTGGTGTCAAAAGGCATAGGGAAAGATGGGAAGATAAAAAATTATGATCAGATAAAGCAGTTTTGGAGTTCATGAATGCCAAAGTGGACCGTTATTGGGTGATGGCAAGATGAATTTCTTTGTGTAGCTGAAATGGAGTAGAGGCAGGAGTCAAGAGAACAGAGAAGATTGAGAAACTGGAAAGTTACAGTACCTCACAAAGGTGTATGTGTATGCTGAAGTCCTAGGGGTAGGAGTTGGATTGGGGAGAAAAACTGTGAGCCAGGTACTGAACTTGTTGAAAAAAAAAAAGGAGAAAGGATGACCCAGGTATCGGTAGATTATAGCCCCTAGGATCTGAATTGGGTGATACATTTATATAGCATTAGCCTTGAAGGAGGAGAGATTGCTGAGTTATCATGGTAGAGAGAGAGTCTGAAAGTGGAAATAGGAAGCAAGAATTATTTTGACTCTTCTTCCACGACCAGTGAGTCAGAAAAATAGTATCTAGCCCTAGAAAGACCAGGTATGTAGAGTCATCAGGAAGGATTCAGGTCTCAGTGAGAGCCCCCCCCCCCCAAAAAATGGAAGGAGCAAGAAAAGAAAATTTTTTTGGATAAAAGCAAGTTTGTTAATTGTGGAGCAGGCTTTCCAGAGGGCACAGTGAAAGGGGTGGGAAGATATAGGGCAGGATCTTGGGGGTGGGGTAGGGTTGAAGTTGTTGGTAATAAGGAAATGGACAGTGCGAGTAGGAGAAAGGGATTATTCTTGAGCAACCTAGTGGTTAATTACCACTGGGAAAGGGAGAGAAAAAGGGATGGAGGGTAGGAAGGAAGGGTGTGCAAATCATTGTGGAGTGCAAATCTTGCATACTCCACACAATGAGGCAGAGGATCAGTGCATAGAGAAAAGTCTGTTGAGGCAGGCAGATGTTTAGATGAATGGTTCAAGACTGTCCCTCAAGGACTGAACTAATTGAAGATGGTGTTGTTATGATGTATGAGGAGAAAGTATGGCCAGAGGAACCTGAGAGCCTAGTCAGGAGGTAAGAGATGGTGGTAGGAGATGAATGAAGTGTGGAAGCTAAAATTGGGAGAAAGTCCCACAAGAAGCTGGTGGCTCAGGCCAGCATCTTCCAGCATGGGTCTGATGGCATTGGAATTAGGTTGGCAGAGTTAGTGAGAAACCTTCCTCCATCAATGCAGATGGAAACTGTCAGCTACTTAGTAAATGTCTTATGCAGTTGCCAGAGACTAAAAGCTCTCAGAGGTAAGATTTGAACCCAGGTGGTCCTGGCTCCAAGAAAAGTACTCTATCTAATCAGCCAGTGTGTGGACTCCCATATCATGCTGCCTCTCATCAGATGATTGGTTTGGTTTTTGTTGTTGTTGCTTTGGAGTTAAGAGACCAAGTATTCTGGTAGCATTAACTTGATCTAAATCCAGTCCTCAGGGCTGTTTTTTCTTTCCTTGTTCTTTTCTGAGAGCCAACACGCATCCTAGGATCATGGCCTCTGAAGCAAGAAGGAGCCCCAGAGATCATCCAGGACTACACACTCATCTGAAAGATGAAGAAACAAGCCCAAAGAGATTGATTGAACTGAATTGTTGGGTCACACAAGTAATAAGTGGTCAAAGGATTTTCAGACCAGGCCCTTTGACTCCAAATAGAGTATTCTTTCTTCTTCATTAAGTGGCCTGGTGTTAGGGGATTGCAGTGTGACCTAATGGGGAATGGGCTGGCCTGAGAGCCAGAGTTATGGGTCCTTCTCTGGGCTCTGTCATTATCTCTTTGTGTGACAAGTCATTTCCTTTCACAATGCTGAGATTTCCTCTTTATTAAATGAGGCAGGGTAGATTAGAATGAGGGGCATCTGCCAGCATTTACCTCCTCTGAGTCTGTGACTTTACAGGTCTTGCCTCCTAGCCTCCTACACAGGTTGGACCCTGGAGAGCCTTTGGGAGCTGTGCTCGTGGGCTCTGTCTGGCCCTGGGCCCCCCTCTCTGGACATCCTGGTCCTGCTGCCATAAAGCTCAGTACAGAAGGGGAGGAGGGTTTAAATGGGGGAAGGAAGAGGGAGCCCCAGAATAGCCGTGCACTCCTGCATGTCCTTTGAAGCCTCTCAAATACCCCTGACTTGGTTCCAGCATCTCAATTAGTGGAAGAATGTGCCCAGGACCAGGGGACAGAGAGCCCATTCAGCCTGGAAGCAAGTCCAGGAGGGCTTCCAGGAGGGGTAGGCCTGGGAAGCCCGGCCAACAGTGGAGAGTTTCCTCTCACATTCTGGGTTCCAAGAAGCCATTTGATACAATGGTCTCTTGCTTCAGATCAGAGCATGGGCCTTCCCCGGCTGCCCTGTCACAAGGTCAGAGCCTGCTGGGAGATCTGATCCCCAAAGTTGCAGGTTCCACATCCCATCCCCCTCTCCCATCCCTCATAGCAATTAGAGTCTCTGCCAGCAAAAGGGGAGATGGTGACAGGAGGCTGGTAGCTGCAAGCTTTGGAGTCCTACACAATGGACCATTCCGAGTCAAAGAAGGCTCTCATTCAGCCTGGCAGCTTCACACCCAGATGCCGGTGAGGAAGGCAGACTGGAGCAGGACCTTTGAAATTTCACTCAAAGGGAGCCCATGGGAGCCTTTCTCCTTACGGGTCCTGGGTTTGTCTTTTTTTTTTTTTCTTTTTCTTTTATCACTAGCACTTAGCACAGTTCCAGATAGATAGTGTTTAATAATTGCTTATTGACTGACTGAGTGATTGTGAATGCCCCAGATCTTTTCAGGAAAGCTAGCTGCCCCTATGCTCCTCCCCCCTCCCCTATGCATCGAGTCACACACCATGGAGATGAGCCTAGCCTGTTTGAGATACTCAGTGCATGAGCAGACAAAGCCCTTACTTTCTTCAGTGCTGCTCAATTCAATTCAGTGAGAAACAAGTGCCAGGGAAGATTAGGGGAGACAGCGTGAGGGCTGTCCTGTCTGCCAAGCAGTGCAGAAGCTTGCTGCCGCTCATCCCTTTCTCCCTAGCTCCAGCCACTGGGGGCCCAGTTTTCAATAGCTGACCATGGCACAAATCAGGACACGCTTCCTATAACCTTAGTCCTTCCTGCTATGGCCCAGATCCCTTCTCTCCCGAAGTTGACACAAAAGGAGCTAAGCTCTACCCATCCCCTTTCCCAAAGGGCTGAGGCCTGGGACGTTCCTTTGTACCCCAGTACGTGCTGGTAAATTTTTAACAATCGACTCTCCAGAAATGTTTAATTTGTGTTATTAACAATTTCTTCTTCACTTTCTTATGTCTAGGCCAGTGGAATCAAACACAAATGGAAACAAGGGTCAGTAAACCACACGTAAGGATCCCTAAGGCTGTATATTGGCTTCATTTTAAAATGCAATATTATGTTTTATCTATGCAAATACAATCTCTATGTTTTATTGAATTTTCATTTATTTTATTAAATATTTCACAGTTACATTCTAATCAAGTTGGGTGCACTCCTACAAGTGGTGTTTGAGCAATAGAACAATAAACCAAGTTCTAATTTGTAGCATTTAATAATTTCCAAGGTATAAAATTTCCCTGTGAAAATTATACAAATCGGTTCTGGCACATCTGTGCTCATACTCCCTTTTCCCCCTTAGGCCAAAGGTGTTTTCCCTCAGGCTGCTGTATGTGGGAAAATAGGTGGTAGGGAGGAAATGGGATGATAGGAGTAGTTTGTAAAGAATGCCTGGCTGGCCAACCTTCCCTCTGCTGCTGGTTGGAGCTAAGCATCCCAGCAATGACCGGGGTGCCTGGGCCAGAGAGCCAGTCTCAAGGTCTTCCTCTTAGACCCCTGCTGCCTTTAGCTCCCCTTAGCTCTTTATAGAATCTCCGAGGGGCAGAGGGAAGAGATATGTACGGGAGGTGGGGAAGAAGAGAGGGGAGAAAGATGCCAGGGAGACATTGTGTATGGAGATGTTGTATGTGACTGTACATGTATAACCCGTATTTCATTGCTTACCGTCTCAGGGAGGGAGGGAAGGAATTTGGATCTCAAAATTTAAAAAAAATGTTAAAAAATTGTTTTAACACACAACTGGGGGAAATGTACATATACACATATATGTACGCATACATATATACATATGTGCATATAGGTACATACATAAAACCATTGTACATGTAATTGGGAAATATTTAATGAAAGAAATAAAAATCGGGATTTTTTTTTTTAAGAGAGATATTATGTTCTAGTGGAAAGAGCCTAAGATTTTGGTTCAATTCTCAATAATTCTCTAGATGACCCTAGATTTCTCCAGGCCTCAGTTACTTTATCTGTCAAATATCTGACCCACCTCACAGTGTATAATTGTGAAGGTCAAAGGAGATGACGAACAGGACTGATCTCTATGGAACATAAAGCACTGTCCAACGGGGGAGCTCCTTGAGGAGAGAATTTTTCCATTCTTTGTATTTTTATATCCAACACCTAATAACAAAATGACTATGGCAATCTAAAAAACAAACACCTTGCCTTATCTACCTAGCAGGTTCTCTCATTTGATCCGATGTCACAGGGTTACAGGATTTATAGCTGGAAGTGACCGGAGAGATCACCTAGTCCATTTTACAGATGGGGAAATCGAGTCCCAGAAAGGTGATTGTGACTTGTCCAGATTTGAACCTGACTTCCGAAAAGGGTGAATTCTCGTTAGCAGGCCAAGACTTTCCTGTTGCTTTCTTTACTTTTCCATTGAGAGTTAAAGACAACAGACTTGTCTTCCCTGGGGAACCATGGGATAGGCTTTCTGTAAAGATCATGAATGATACCTACTTTATGGCTTTTTATATGCCATTGTTGTTTAGTTATTTCAATCATGTAGGACTCTTTTCAACCCCATTTTAGGAAAGATAGAAGAGTGGTTTGCCTACAATTTGGCTAAGGTCACACAGGGAATCAGGGGCAAAGCCGATACTTGAACCCTGGTCTCTCCAATAACAATCTTTCTAGAACAAGGGTTCTTAAGTTTTTTTGTGTATTAGATCCTTCTGACAAATCTGTGGGCTTCTTCTCAGAATGCAGCAATGTGTGTTGCCTACATTCATAATTGAAGAACACGCTTGATTTCAGTTAGAGGTTAGTGGAAATAAAGTTGCATTATCTTCTTTTCCTGTCCAAGTTCATAGATCCCTTGAAGTCTCTCCAGAATCCCAGGGTAAGAATCCCTGTTCTAGTGTCTTGGCATGAATAGGCTGCATCCATCCCATTACAAATAAGAGGTTGCAAAGGAAGAATGGAATAAAAAATATTCAATAGTCAACCACCCTGGAGTCAGGCAATTGGGGGCCTGCTGGAAACTACAGTTCCTGATCTGGCCATGTATCAGAGGGTGTGGTAGCAGGGACTCCCACTTGCTCCCAGAGACAGGCTGCTTGTCATAGCCTTTGAAAATGCCAACCGGGGGGCCTCAAGTTTTTCTCAGAGTTGAGTAGTGGCACAATATGTAGTCACTTACCATAGCTGTGATGTAGGAAAGCCGGTAAGGTCCAAGGTCCCAACCATCTGAATCTTCAAGGCAATATTATCCTTTGAAAGAATGGAAGGACCTTTTCTCAGAACAGTCAGCAATTACAGAACCAACAGTGTCTTCTGGGCCAAGAAAAGGATGGGCAGACTCGTCAAGAAACATAGACTGCCTACAATCACAGAAGAGCAGAGTTGTGGGGACCTTTGGGACTTAAGTACATGAGCTGGAGGGATCCTTTTAGGACACCTAGTTCAATTCTCTTATTTTACAGATGAAGAAGCACAGGCCTAGAGAAATCAAGTGAGTTGCTGCAGGAAGTATTTAAACTCAAGAGCTGGGACTTTAGGCTCAACCTTCCATTTCTACTCTAGCAAGCTGCCTCCCTCCATCACATAGTCCCACCAGACATATAAAAATGGCAGCCACTAAACTGTACCACATTATCTGTATTCTATTGTGTTTTCATTTATGTTTTTTCCTAATTATATTTCCATCTGGCTCAGGCAGCACTCTGGGATGTTGCTGGTCGCAGCGGACTGAGCGAATGGCACCTCTGACCCAGTTCATACCTTCCATTTTACAGATGAGGAAGTGCTGCAGAAGCCCATGGTACTGGACTTCTGAATTTGGAGTCAAAGGACCTGGGTTGGGTTCCTTCCTCTACCTCTCATATCCAGTGTCTCTAAGGGTGTATGTCTCATTTACCCTTTATTAGCCTCAGTTTCCTCAGCTGTAAAATGGTGGCCTCTACACTTCTATTTCTAGATCTCTGATCCCCTGAAATGTCTGCAACAGACAAATTTATGATACTTGTTTGAAATGAAGATATGACCCTAGGTTTAGAGGTAACATTAACATCTACATGTCACACTTCTCCTCTGTCCCCCACCCCAGGAGAACGTAAATTCACTGGGGGCAAAAACCGGGTAATTTTTCATCTTTATATAACTAATACCTAAGAAATGACAAATCTTTGTTAAATTGAATTGTCCCAGGGTCCATGGAACCAGAGTTCATGGAGGGCCTTCTGGGCCAGGGTGTGGGGAAAGAAAAAAGAGAAAACCTGTCCCTTGAATGAATCTCCCCTTCTGGCCCCTCATGTGTACCTTTGACTGATGAGGTCACCAAGATCATCCCTAGATAAAGCCCTTCTTGGGGCAAAGTTTCCCCTTCCCCAATTTTGTAGAAAAGTATGTGGCCCTTCCAGTATGTACAGAAACAAAGTTCCCACAGGGATGGCCTGAAGGCAGGCCCTGCTGCATTCTGGACCCAGCCCCCAGCCCCCAGCTAGCTCTGAGGTCAGTTCAGGAATGACCTCAGAACTGCCTGACAACAACCAGAGGAATCTGGTGTTCTACCCTCTTATCAAGCCTCCAGAATCTGGCTAAAATCAAGAGAGTCTGGAGCCACAGTCAGGGACTTAAGAGAAGCAATCCTCCTTCCATGTGGGGGAAATTGTATCACGTTCATTTAGGGCACAAAATCTACAGTTGGAAGAGTCCTCAGAAGTCAAATCCAGACCTGAACAGGAATTTCTTCTACCAAATACCCAACAAGATGTCATCTAGATTGACAGAAGACCTTAAATGAGGGGGTCGTGGCTACATCCCAAGGAAGCCCATCTTACTTATGAGAAGTTTTAATGCTTAATCAAGCAACATGTATGTATTAAATGTCTGCCATCCACCTGGCATTGTGCAAGGTGGTAGAGAAACAGACGTAAATAAAAATGAGACAGTGCCTGCTGCCAAGGAGTTTACAATCTTTTAAGAGGAAACAATAGGTTTGTAAATATAGGAAGTGTACACACACATATACATACACACATACATACATACACAAATAAACACACAGAGCATGACAAGATAGACCGAACACATATACACCCCATACGTACATATATATGTGTATGTATATATACATACACATATATATGTATATATACGTACATATATGTATATATACACACACATGCACACATATATATAAATACATATATGTATGTGTGTATGTATTTTTCAGTTGTTTTTCACTTGAGTCTGACTTTCTCTGTCCCCATTTGGGGTTTTCTTGGCAGAGATACTATAGTGGTTTGCCGTTTCCTTCTCCAGCTCATTTTACAGATGAGGAAACTGAGGCCAACAGGCTTAAGTGACTTGCCCAAGGACACACAGCTAGTAAGTGTCTGAGACCGGATTTGAACTTAGGTCTTCCTGACTCCAGGCCTGGCACTCTATCTTCTGCACCACCTAACTACCCCACATATATGTGAACATGTATATATTAAACATGTATGTATGTACATATGTGTCTATGTACATGCTGTACATAGATATATAGCTTTGTTTATGTGTGTATATAAATATATATTACACTCACACACACAGTGACAGAGAGGAGGATTAACATCTGGGAGAATCAGGAAAGGAGGGGTGGTTTAAGTTGAAATTTGATGGTGGAGATGAGTAAGGAGGACGTTACAGGGATGAAGGATTGTGTTTGCAATGGCTTGGAGGTGGGAGATTGGAATGTCACATACAGAGTACAGCAAGTAAGCCGGTTTAATAATAGCTAATAGCTAGCGTTTATATGGCGCATACTATGTGTTAAGCACTTAACAAACGGTATCTCATTAGATCCTCACAAAAACCCTGGGAGATAGGTGCTATTATTATCTCTGTTGAGTAGTTGAGGAAACTGAGATAAACAGAAGGTAAGCGATTTGCCCAGGCTCACACAGCTGGTAAGGATCTGAGGCTGGATCTGACTGCAGGTCTCCCTGACTCCAGGCCCAAAGAGTGTATGAGGGAGGGCGATGTGTAATCAGCATGACTGGAACGAGATTTGCATTTTAGCCTAAAGGTTTTACAGGAGCCACTGAAGAGTCTTTCCTTTTTAAATAATATTTTATTTTCCCCCAATTACATGTAAAAACAAATTTTCACTTTTTTTTTTTAAGTTTAGAGTTATGTGTTGTATCCTTCCTTCCCTCCTCTCTTCCCTCCATGAGACAGTAAGCAATCTAATATAGTTTAGGTATGTGAAATAATGTAAAACATTTTCATATTAGTCATTTTATGCAAGAAAACTCAAATACAAACCAAAAAAGGAAGGAGGTGAAAAAGAAAGAAAGAAAGAAAGAAAGAAAGAAAGAAAGAAAGAAAGGAAGGAAGGAAGGAAGGAAGGAAGGAAGAAAGAAAGGACAGAAGGAAGGAAGAAAGAAGGAAGAAAAAGAAAGAAAGAAGAAAAAGAAAGAAAGAAAAGGAAGGAAAGAAAGAAAGGAGGAAGGAAGGAAGAAAGAAAGAAAGAGAGAGAGAGAAATGAAGGAAGGAAGGAAGAGAGGAAGGGAGGCAAGAAAAAAAAGAAA
>CM053585.1:73204600-73249853 GCA_028646515.1 Pseudochirops corinnae
GTGTAGGAACACATATCTGAGTATGTGTATATATGAGTACATAGAGGGCACAGGATCAATTGAATAGGAAGGGACAATACTCTAAAAGGTAAAATTCTGAGGTGGGAGAGGATTAGAATGAGAGGAGATAGGGAGAGACAGAATGGGGTTAATCATCTCATATAGAAGAGGCAAGGGATAATTGTTACAATGGAGGGGAAGAACAGAAAGGCAAAAGGGAAAGGGTCAACCTTACTCTTATTGAATTTGGCTTAGGGAAGGAATGACATAAACTCTAAACTGGGTATCTTGCCACACAGGAGAATAGGGAGGATAGGGAGGAGAGGTGGGATGATGGAGGGGAGGTAAGGTTGGGGGGAGGGTTGCTGGAAGTACACACTTCTGTAAAGGGACAGGGATAGGGTAGAGAATAGAACAAGGCGGGGGCTGGATAGGAAGGAGGGACATATAATCAGTCTCTCACAATATGCACACTGTGGAGATGTTCTATGTAATTACACATGTGCAGCCTGTGTTTAATTGCTTGTCCTTCCAGTGGGGGTGGGTGATGAGGGAGGAAGGGAAAGAATCTAGAATTTAAAGTTCTATAATCAAATGTTAAATATATATATATATGAATAGATGATTGAGAGACAAAAAAAAGAAAAGAAAAAAAGAAAAATTTCAAATTAATGAAAAGCATTGGAAGATTTTGAAAATCAGTTATAAAATCAAATTATATAATTATTTGTATATGATATGATAATTCTATATAATATATAATTATTAATATGAAATAATTACATCATATAATTATACAAAGTAATGCTTATAAGTTGACATCATAAGATCAGAGATTTGGAACTGGAGAGAGACCTTGGAGGCCATCTAGCCCAACCCAGCTCATTTTATAGTTGAAGAAACTGAGGAAATTAAATGAAGTTAAATTACTTGACCAAGGTCACATAGGTAGTGTCAGAGATGGGCTTAGGACCCAGGTCTTCTGACTCTGGAGCTAGGTTCCACTCCTTTCATCCAATGATACATTGTGCTCTCTGTTATTGTTGTTGTTAATTGTTTTCAGCCACTTCCAACTCTTAGCAAAGATACTGGACTGATTTGCCATTTCCTTCTCCAGCTCATTTTACAGATGAGGAAACTGAGGCAAATAGTGTTAAGTGACTTTCCCAGGGTCACACAGCTAGTAAACATCTGAGATCAGATTTAAACTCAGAAAGCCGAGTCTTCCTGACTCCAAGCCCAGTACTCTAACCACCTTACCACCTAACTACCCCTATACTATACCTAGATGTCCCCTCTATTATACCTACATTTATTCTGGTTTCTGGGAGGTCTTACTAGGGCTTTGTCCATGGACAATAGATATTTGTTAACTTAAATTGAATCCTTTTGTTTTGTGAGAGAGTGTCCTGGTTTTTGTATTACACCTCTCTCACACTCTACTGACCAAACAGCCAAATGGCCACTTAAAACTATCAGGCAGTTGATTAATAATAACTAGAAATAAGGCTGAGTTGAGAAGTAACAAACAGTTGCATATACTCACTCTCTTTACTTTCATATAAGCAACCCTCAAGTCAAAGCTCTTCAGTTCCTCCTGGAAGGTACCGACAAGTACAGCCAGCCCTTCCCTGTTCTTATTGTCCATTGAAGAATTATTGTATAGTAGAGTGTTGGAATTGAGGTTTGAAGAGATCTGGATTTGAACCCCGCTCCAAAACTACCTTCCCTCTCTCCAGGCCTCACTTTTCTCATCTGTAAAATGTAAGGGCTGAATTAAATAATTTGAGAGGCATCTTCCAGATCTAAGATCTGTGGCCGATTCTAAGACTGTGATGGGCAGTGAGGGGCTAGGGACCCTGAATTTTATCTGTTGGCAGAGAGGGGACTCAGTAACTATGGTTGTAATGACTTCCTTTCTCTCCTTGGTCAATCCTACCCTTTTTTTAAGACCCAATCCAAGTTCCACCTCCCTTTCCTCTTAATTTAGCATTGGATTCTTTGTTGTTTGCTTTTCTCTTTCCCGAGTATGTGCATGACCTTGTTCCATCTCATCTATGGGGTCCCTGAGAACAGAGGGCAGGAATGATTTTTCTTTCTTATTCCCAACAACATTTACCACAGGACTGAGCACACAGTAGATGCTTGATAAATGTCTAGAACTCAGAGGAGTTACAGATAGTCTAGATCAAGAGAACAGAATAAAAGGTTGATTTTTTTAAATAACCCTATAGTTTTTGGAAATTATCAATAATCAACTGGAGAAGAGAGCTCCCCCTTTCAAATATAAGAAACATCCCCAGAGGTCCCTCTGACTGCCTGAGAAGTGTGTGAGCACTTCCTTCTCCCCTTTTTTGTTCTGTTTTTTGGTTGGGACTGCCTAATGTACTTGCATAAGATCATAGCTGCAGAGCAGGGACCTTAAAGGCCATGAAGTCCAACCTCCTCATTTTGCAGATAAGGAAACAGGGGCCCAGATCATGTAGGTCATATCCAAGACAGTGGGGTAGGTAACTCAGTGGAGAGAGTGCTGGTGTGGGGGTCAGGGAGGCTTGAGGACAAGTCCTGCCTCAGATACTTACTAGCTGTGTGACCCTGGGTAAATCACTCAAACACTGTCTGCCTCAGTTTCCTCATCTGTAAAATTAGGGTAGTAATAGCTTGGCTACTATTACCATGGCTGTTGTGAAGAACAAGAGAGACAGTGTAGGTAAAGTGCTTCGCAAACTCGAATGCACCATGTAAATGCTATTATTATTTGAAGTCAGGTCTCTTGATTCCAGAACCAACGGTCTGCAGGTAGGTCTTATTATGATCCCATTTTGCAGATGGGGAAACTGAGGCAAGCAGCGTTTAAGACCCTGCCTCCCAGGGTTATTGTGAAGATCAGAGGAGATGTGAAGTGCTTTGCAACCCTGAAAGTGTGATATAAATGCTATCAGGGCAGCTAGATGGTACAATGGAGAGAGCACCTGTGAGTCCAGATCTGGCCACAGACACTTACTAGCTATGCGACCCTGTGTAAGTCACCAAACCCTGTTTGCCTCGGTTTCCTCATCTGTAAAATGAGCCACAGAAGGAAATGGCAAACTACTCCAGTGTCTTTGCCAAGAAAACCCCAAACGGGGTCATGAAGAGTCAGACATGACAGAAATAACTGAACAACAATCATATGACGACAGTCCTATGACTCCAGGGGTGTTTCTTTCACTCCCACCAGCCCAAACTCTTCTCCTGGTCCTACAAAAGACAATTACTTCAGACCAAGATTAGCTTCCTTCCCATGGTGGAGTTGGTCATGGTCAGACATGAGCAGTGTGGGGTCAAAGGTTTTGACAGGCGTGAAAGTCATTCAGTTTTTCTTTTCCTGACATCTAATCATTTTCTGTTTCTTGTACAAGGCACTACCCCCATGGTTATATCTTTACGAGAGGTCAGAGGATCACAGAGTTAGACCCAGAAGGAATCTTAGAGATCATAGCCTCTAATACTATCACTTTGTTCATGAGGAAACCAAGGCCAGAAAGGGTAACTTGAACACATAGTAAGGGACCAATCTCCAAGTCCTTGGAATTCACATCTAGCTCTCTTCCTGCTGTACAATGTTGCCCCCTCAAGTGCTGGGTGTTACATGCCCCTAAAGAATGATAACAGATCTATTTGGTGGCAGATTTGTCAGGTTACCAGAAGCCAGGCTGTGCTCGGGTGTCAGTAACTGCCTAACCTTCTCTTGTCCCTGGTCCATTTGTCTTTAGTATTATTGTAGGAATGAGAATGGAGCAAAGCCAACAGTTGTTGACATTTTTAATAGAGGAATAGCCTTGGGTTTGTTTACTTTCTTTTTTTGAGATAATATAATTCAATCTTTACCTCAGACTTAGTCCCCTGAGCAACAGGTGACTATAGAGAGTTTTGCATTTTTAAAGTTATGCAATCCAGATGTACATTGCCTAAATAAACTCAATAAATTTATAAGGTGATCATCCACTTTACAAAAACATCTAAATAAGATTCCTTAGCTGGGCACATGGGGGGTTACCTGCAGTTTGTGCTGCTAGGCGTGGTGAGATTGATGGACCCTTAGAATTCAGGATGCAAATGGGCTGAAGTCCATGCACCAAGTTCAGCACCAATATGTTGAGCCCACACCCAACCCCTGTAAATCACTCCAGGTTGGTAACAGAGGAAGCCAAAGTTCTGTGCTAATTAAAAAATTTTTAAGGTGCTTAAAAAAGCTCATTTAAAAAAACCACTCCAGGCTGGTAATAGAGGAAGCCAAAGTTCTGTGCTAATAAAAAAATGCTAATTAAAAAGCATGAGTGGCAACTGCCCACGTGTCCTATATAAGATATCAAAAACCAATCTCCCCTTCACCACTCCCCAAAAAAGGATTCCTCTGTGAATGCATTTAAAATTAAGGCTTTGGCTTGGAAAATTTCAATAGGCAAACTACAGTATAAAATGTAATCTAAGTATAAAGGTTTATTTCTTGTACACCAACTATGAATTATCAAGATCAAATGGGAACTGGGGTCTTTGGAGAACCTATTTCAATATCCACGAAACACAGTCCCCATTTGTTCGTGTGCTCAGTTTAGAATGGGGAGACGGCTGGAGGGAGAGGCAAGATTAGGCCATTTCATTCATTCCTTCTATTCACCATGCATATGACAAGGGTCAACTCTGTGTTCCAAAGGTTACATGAGCTACTATACCAAATGGATACCTGGCTTCTGTTCTATAGGAGCTTCAAGTCTAGAAGGAGGGAGAAGACAGGTACACTATGTTATCTAGCAGGGAAAAAAAAAAAGCCTGCACCAAAGAGGTACAAAAAGCTGTTAGGAAAATTCAGAAAAGTGAGAGGTTCTTTTTTGAATGACTTTGAGGCTGGGGCATGGAGGAAAACTGGATCTACAAAAGCATATGTCCCATTTACACTCCACAGATACAATGGCACCCACAAGTTGTTGTTTCTATAGATTGGATATAAGAAGGTAGGGGCAGAGAGATGTCATTTGAGGTCACAGGAGTGACCTTGTGCCTTCAGAGTCTTTTGGAAAGCCTTGTGCTACTGCCTTTAAATCAGTGAGGGGCACTGTTAGTCAGTCAACAAACATTTATTAAGCTCTTACTGTGTACTGGGGACTATGCTAAATATCATCAAGAAACATTCATTAAGGACCTACTATGTGCCACGCAGCGCTGGGGATGGGAAGACTGAAACAAATCTCTGCATTTAAGGAATTTAGATACTAATGGGTAAGAGTGTGCTGATAAATGTTTAACAACCAGCTCCTGAGTGGGAGGGAATGTCTAACTAATACACTTTTAAGTTGAATTTGCATTATGAAAATTTTTTTCCATCCCTTTCTTAGGTTTAAGATAATCAATATAATCCTGAAAATAAAAGACAGAAAGAAATATTGCATATACAGTAAAATATTTGTAGAGTCATTTTTTAGTGTGGTGGCAAAGGCTAGAAACAAAGTAGAAGTCCATTATCTGGGGATGGCAAAAAAAAAAGTTATAGTATCTCAATATAATGGAATATTATTGTACCATAAGAAAATATGACTATGATGAATATAGAGAAGAATATAGAGAAGATGAATGTAAATTTACATGTAAATTAAATGTAAAAATGAAAATGTAAATTGAAGTAGAACCAAGATTGCCTTATGCACAATGTCTACAGCAATGTAAATAGAAAAGTATGGCAATAAAAAATAAAACTAAACTATATGTAATGATAGTGACCAAATTTGACCCAAAAGGAGAGAAAACGGACCTCCCTTCCCCATTTGCAAAGGTAGCACTCTATCACTGTGGAACAAATACTGTCAGATTCAGGTTGGATGGTTAGTTTTGACCAATCAGGTTTTTTTCCTCTTTGTTATACAGGACGACTTTCTGGGGAGGGGTGAGGGAAGAAAAATATTTACACATAAAAGTACTGTAAAAATGAAGGTGATATTTATGAATAAATGTGTTATCAATAAAATGTGAACCTATTAGTTGGTAATTTTTTTTTTTTCCGTTTGGAGGGGGGAAGGCAGGGCAATTGGGGTTAAGTGACTTGCCCAAGGTCACACAGTTAGTTAAGTGTCAGGTGTCTGAGGCTGAATTTGAACTCAGGTCCTCCTGACTCCAGGGTTGGTGCTCTATTCACTGCTCCACCTAAATGCCCCCAGTTGGCAATTTTAAAAAATATGCAAAGCAACACACAAACTGCTACTTTTCATCTCTTCAAATTTAAATCATCTTTTACACAATCACTTGAAATTTTCAGACTTTAATCATAGGATTATAGATTCAAGAAGAGACCTTAATGTCATGTAGTTCTATGCCCTCTTTTCAGGTCAAGTTAATCAATAAACATCTATTACAGTCCTTTTTTCTGCCAGGCACTGTGCTAAGAGCGGGGGATAGGAAGAAAGGCAAGATGGTCCTTACTCTCAAGTCATTCACAGTCTAACAAAGGAGATGATGTGCAAATATCTATGTACAATTAAGTTATATGCAAGATCGACTGGAAATGATTAACAGAGGGAAGATACCGGAATTAAGCGGAGTAAGGAAAGGCTTCCTGGAGAAGGATGGAATTTTATCTGTGACTTCAAGGAAGCCAAGGATGTCAGGGTGGCAGAGGCGATGAGAGAAAGCATTCCAGGCATGAAGAACAACCAGAGATCACGCCCAGAGTCAGGAGATGGAGTGTCTTATAGATGGAAGGGTGGTGGCAGGTGTTTAAAAAACTGGAAAGGTAGGAAGGGACCAGGTTGAGAAGGCCTTTAAAAAGCCAAACAGAGGATCTTATTTTTCATCCCTGGAGGTAATAGGAAACCACTGGAGTTTATTGAATGGTGAGATCATTTTGATAACTTTTTTGTGTTTTTTTTTTTTGAGGGGGGAAGGCAAGGCAATTGGGGTTAAGTGATTTACCCAAGGTCACACAGTTAGTAAGAGTGTCAAGTGTCTGAGTTCAAATTTGAACTCAGGTCCTCCTGACTCCAGGGTTGGTGTTCTATTCACTGTGCCACCTAGTCACCCCAATTTTGCTATTTTGACTGCTGAGTGGAGAGAGACTGGTGGCTGGGAAAACCAACCAGGAGTATTTTACAGTACTCCAGACATGAGGTATTGAGGATCTGCACACCAAGGTAACAAAAGTATCAGAGAAAAGGGACAAATCTGAGATGTATTACAGAGATAAAAATCAACAGAACTAAGCAACAGATTTCCTAAGGGGGCTGAGGGAGAGTTGAGTGAGGAATGACACCTTGGTTGTGAGTCTGGGTGAGGGAAGACTGGAGATGCACAAAGTTTCTCTACTCAGGTCATGCTGGCTTTGTTTCTGTATCACTAGTTATGTCTAAGCAACAAGAAAACTTTATTGCAAATGGGTGCCACAAAGCCCTCCAAAAATGAATGCGTGAGGAGTGGCTATTCTAGGTCAAGTCACGACTTAGTTGCCTGAAGGAGTTGGCATTATTTGCCAATGCTGGAGGCAGTACAAATTCATTGTTTGGCAATTTTAGGTCCAAGTTGTGGTAACGAGAGTCTCCTAGAGCTTCTGGGGTAACCATTCCATGTTATCCAATAAGAGATTGGGTTTTTTGTGTGTGGTGGTGGGTGAGCCAGAAAAAGACTTGTCCCATTGAATATGCCAGTCTGTAACTAAGGAGGTGGGCATCATACCTTCTTCTTGATGCCTTCTTCATCATCAATTCATTCATTAATTCAGCAAACATTTCTTAAGGGTCCATTCTGTGCCAGACCCTGTGTTAGACACTGAGAATAAAAAGAAAAAAGACCAGTATTGTTCTGTCCTCAAGAACCTTATGCTCTATTTAGGGAAAACAACATATAGACATATCTAGAAAATTAAATATCCCCCCTCAAAATAGGGAGAAAGCATCAGCAATGAAGAGGATGGGATTAGATTTAGTATAAGAGGTAGAATTTGAACTTAAATTTGAAGGAAACTAAGGATTCTATGAACTGGAGATAAGGAGGGAGTCTGCTATGGGATAGTAAGCCAGAAGTTTGAGCATGTTGGAGAAACAGCACAGAAGGAAATGAGAGATTGTTGCCAATTTGTTTCATGGAAGATATAAATGTGTGACAATGTCCTTTTATGACAAGATCATACAAGACATGCCCTCTTCTTGCTCAGCTACATCATATATAATTGGGAAGTCAGCAGATATGCCTAGAAAGCTAAGGTGAAGCCAGATTTTTAAAAGCCTTGAGTAATAAGCTAAAGAGTTTTGCTTGGATAGATCCTTCAAAGGTTTTTATGAAACCATTGTTCACCAACCTCTCCTTCTTTGAAGTCCATGCTATTCATCTTTACCACCTAATCAAAGTCCTGCTAGCTGTTAGGTCACTTTAGGTCACTTCCCTTCCTTCCTCAATACATGGCTCACAGTATTTCTCTTCTTCATAACTCCTGTCCCCATACCAGGTGACTTCAACATACATATTAACTCTCCCACAAACACCCTACCCATTCAGTTCTTCAACCTACTCACTTCTCATGACCCACTCCTCCACCCCACCTCAGCCACACACCAAGATGGTTATATCCTTGATCCTGCCATCACTCACAAATGTACCATCTCCATGTTCAAGAATTCTAAAATCCCCTGATCTGACCATAATCTATTAGTTTTCCACCTCTACCTCTGCTTTCCCTTACCAAACCCTAATCTTCATCCACATTGTGACCTCCAATCCCTGACACCTCAGTTCTATTTTAGGTTATCTCCTCTGAACTAGTTACTCTCTCCACCCTCCCCCCCCCAATCTAGACCCCTTTCTGAAACAATTCAACTTTGTGCTGTCTTCTTCTCTTAAACCTCTTAGCCCTTTATCATTTTGTAGATTGTGCCCTGGAAAGCCTTCACCTTGAATCACTCCCCACCATCTGCTGCCTTTGCTGCTACTCACGTGCTACTGAATGAAGATGGAGACAATCATGCAAAGGTTCTCACTGGGTCCACTACAAATTTATGATATACAACCTCACATGGTCCCTCACTGCTGCTAGGTGATCCTACTATATACCTCTCTCATCAACTCACTATCCAATTTTCTACCTCACATCTTCCAAACCTTTTCATTCCTACTCAAATTTCCCACAGCTCCCCCTCTCAGCTAAGAACTTTGCCTCATATTTTACAGAAAAAAATGAGGTCATTAGCTGTGAGCTCTCTTTTCTTCCTTATTCATCTCATATCACTCATTGATCTTCTGCTACCATTTCCTTCATCACTCTTATCTCAGATGATGAGGGGGGCTTATTCCTTGCCATAGCTAAACCCTCTACCTGCTGACATAATCCTGTAATCCTGTTTCATCTCATCTCCTCCCTTTGTTATGCCCACTCTCACATATTTTCAATCTCTCTCTGTCTATTGGTTCATTCCCTATTGTCTACAAACATGTCCATGTCTCCTCCATCCTCAAAAAACCTTCTCTTGTTCCGTTCATACCTGCCATCATCCTATATCTCTTCTGCCCTTTGTGGCCATCCTTGGAAAGGCTGTTTAGAATAGGTTCCTCCTCTTTCTCACCTCTCCCTCTCTTCTTAACCCATTTCAATCCAGCATCTGACCTCATTATTCCAACAAAACTGCTCTCTCCAAAGGTACTGGTGATGTCTTAATTGCCAAATCCAGTGACCTTTTTCTCAATCCTCAGTCCCCTCTACCTCTTTTCAGTCTTTGAAACTGTTGATCACCATCTTCTCAATGCTCTCTTCTCACTAGGTTTGGGGATACTACTCTCTTCTGGTTCTTTTTTTAATCTCTTTCTCAGTGCCCTTTGTGGGATTCTCATCCAGATCACACTCTTTAACTATAGGTGTCCCATGGGGCTCTGTCTCGGCTCCTCTTCTCTTCTCCTTCTATAGGATTTTGCTTGGTGATCTCATCATGGAATTAATTATCATCCTTAGGCTGATGGTTCTCAAAGCTACTTAGCCTGACCTAACCTTTCTGCTGACCTCCAAGCTCACATCTCCAACTGACTTTCAGACATCTCAAGCTAGATGTCCAGAAAACATTTTAAATTCAACAGGCCCCAAACAGAACTCATTATCTTCCCTAACAAACCATTCCCACTACTACCTTCCCTATTACTGAAGAGGTCAACATTCTTCTCCCAGTCCCTCAGGCTCACAACCTAGGAGGCATCTTCAACTCCTCATAATCTTTCACTCCCCATCTCCAGTCTGCTGCCAATAGATGGCCTCTGAGACCCTGCCAGCTCTAAATCTGTGATTCTGTCATCTGGAGGCTAGAAATAGAATTTTAAAAGTCTTCAAATGTTCCTTACCTTCAAGAGGTTTACAATATAATTGAACTATTTCGTTTTCTCATCATAGTCCTCTGCAAAATTTCTACTCAGCCTGCATGGTTGTACGGAGGCACCCATGGGTCCTTGAAGGTTGTACTAGAGAAGCATGAGCTCTTTCGGTTCCCAGTAAGCACATAAGGCTTCAAGGATAGTCTTAGAAATAGTGTGTCTCTGCTGTCCAAAGATCAGCCTAGCTAACGATGGAAAGGCTCATCATCATTGCCTGCCATGTCCTAAGTTTTCTGTCTAAGGTAACCTCTAAAAAAATGTACAAAACCTTCTTTTTCCTATGAACCTCCTTCTGCTTACATATAGATGATGACAGAGTGATGCTAAGAATCATATCTATAAAAATGAATTTGATTCTTGGTAGGATGTTTGTCCATTGGTCAAAGAACTGACATACTTATCAGAAGAATTAGGCAGCTGAGTGGAATAATGCATGGAACACTGGCTGTGGAGACAGGAAAACAGGTTCAAATCCTGCTTCAGGCACTTACTAGCTGTGTGGTGCTAGGCAAGTCACTTAACCCTTGTTTGCCTTAATTCATTGGAGAAGCAAATGGCAAACCACTGCAGTCTCTTTATCAAGAAAATCCCATACAGGGTCACAAAGAATCAGATGTGACTGAATGACAACAGCAATATAAATTCTTAGTTTTCCAAAAACTCAGCTATGCCTGAGTATAAAAAACTGTCGAACCTACTGTTGTCCCTACTTTCATTTGGCAGCCTCAGTTTTACAGGAATGAGAATGACATAAAGCTAATATTTTAAAAAGAGAAACAACCCTGGGCTCATTTATATTTTCTTAAGATGATATGATTCAATCTTCACATCAGACTTGGACTTCTTAGAATAGATGGTTTTGTATTTTAAAAGTTACATGATCCAGGTGGATGTCACTTAGAATAAATAAATCACACAATTATCATTCATTTTGCAAAAAATGTTCAAATAGGATTCCTTAGTTGGGCATGGTGAGGTATGCTTGTAATTCTTGCTACTGGGAAGAGTAAGTTTAATGTATCCCTTGAGCTCAGAAGCTCAGAGCTGCAGTAGGGCTAGAATCAATCTGTTAAATTTCTAATCGATATGGTGAACCTCCAAGATCAAGGGGCCAAAGTATAAGAAGGAATGAATGAAAACCCAGGTTGCAAATGAAGAAGGCTAAAGTTTTCATGCTGATCAAAAAATGGGGTTAAACCATGAGTTGTGGCTGCACATACAGCCTAGATAAGAAATCAAGACCCAATCTCAAATTAAAGAAAAAGAAAAGAATACCACATTGAACTTATCTCCAATAACTTAAAATAAGTCTGTGACTTACAAAATTTCCATTTATGCACCATTTCAATAGCACAATTATTGTGTAAAAACCAGTGTATGTATACAGGTACACATATGTATATATATATGTATGTATACCTATATATGTATATCTGTATACATATATGTTTGTTATTTGTACACCAGCCTTGAATTATTGATTTCAAATGGAAACTGAGCATCTTGGGTAACTTATTACAATATTCATGAAGCACAGGTCTTATCTATGCCTATCCTCACTTTAGAATGGGGAGATGACTTGGAAGGAGAGGCAAAATTACTTCATTTTACTTTCCTTCATTCAGCAGACATCTGCTATGTGCCTACCCTGTAGGGGTAACACAAAGGCAAAAAGCAACATGAGGTAAGACACAAAGATTAAACAGTAATTGCCTACTAGCTGTGTACCCTCGGACAAGTCCTTTACTCTCTGCCCACCAGCTTTAATTTCCTCATCTGTAAAATGAGGGGGTAGATTAGCTGGCCTCCGAGGTTCCTTCTAACTCTAGCTGCCTAATCCCACAAACTCGACAAAGTCTTTGATATATAACTTAATTCAGCAAACATTTATTAAGTGCTTACTATGTGTGGACTGTGATAAGTGACATATTCAGTGACTTCAGTATAAAAGTGGTTGTAAGGGGGAACTACAAAAAAAGTTTGAAAACTTGACTTGAAAATGGAAAAATGAAATGAAGGAAAGCCTTATCAATTACTCTGAGGTTTCATGATTTAAAATTACAAATGCTTTCTTCTTAGTCATGGTGAGCAACACAAAATATCACAAAAATGAAATTGACCCTGTTTTCCCAGGAAATGACTGATTACCAACGTGGGAGTAATTTCTGAGTCAGCTATCTTTGTAAAGAATCAGATAACTGACTAATTACAAGAAAGGTCAAAATGAACACCAAATTATAAGAAAGAATAGGGATGAGAAGACTGTGTGAAATTAGAACAGCTCAAAAGTGACCTATTTAAACAAGTTATTGATGCCCCCCCAAAATGTGAAATGGATAAAGGAAAAGACGCAGACTCATTATTAGTATTTCCTTCTATAGCCCAACAATTATAAAATAATCACCAAATTAAGGTCAAAGGAGCCCACGGGTCATCTTAGCCAATAAAGAATTGATCTCCTTACCATGTAGAGAGACTTGGCAACTGAAGGTAAGCTGGTCTTGGAATATAAAATCATTCGCTAAATATTTATGGAACAGAGTGGTGGAAATAGTGGAATGTTATGAGCAATATCACCTCATAAAACAATAGAGTAGTGGAGGGAAAAACCAACCTGCAAAAAGTTGAGAGGAAGACTGATTGTGGAAAAAAAGATTGTACTGGAGTTATAGACCTGGGTACCAGTGCCAGCTCTGACATTTTATAGTGGGTTAGCTTTGGGAAAATCACTTAACCTCCCTGGGCCACATTTTTTTTTTGGCCAGTATAAAGAAGTTGGTCTATGATCTTATGATGTTCTATTCATCACTAAAACTCTGACCTTATAAGATTTGACTTGATGCTCACTTATAAGATTATCCTAAGAGCATGATAGTTTGATAAAAACTGGAAAAACAGTAAGTAATTGGCTCAAAGAGAGAATTACACATAAACTCATTTGGGTATAGAAGTCTACTAGAAAGTAGGAGGGAAAGGGGATGAAAAAGGGGGATGGGCTGATGGAAGGGAGGACAGACAGGGGGAAATGTCAGAAACAAAACACTTTTGAAAATGAGCAGGATGAAAGGAGAGAGAGAGTAGGATGAATGGTGAAAATAGGGTGGAAGGAAATACATAGTAATCATAGCTGAGAAAAAAAATTTACAGCACATTTCTCTGATAAAGACTTCATTTCTCAAATATATAGGAAACTGAGTCAAATTTATAGAAATAAAAACCATTCTTCAATTGATAAGTGATCAAAAGATGTGAATAGGCAATTTTCAGATAAAGCAAATCAAAGCTATGTCATATAAAAATGCTCTAAATCACTATTGATTAGAGTAAAGTAAATTTAAACAACTCTGAGGTGCGACTGCACACCTATCAGACTGACTAACATGACAGAAAGTAAAATGACAAATATTGGAGGGGATGTGGGAAAACTGAGACACTAATGCTCTGTTGGTGAAGTGGTATACCAATTCAACTCCTGTAGAGCATTTTGAAACTATGCCCAAAGGGCTATAAAACTGTGCACATCCTTTGACCAGGCAGTACCAATACCACTACTAAATCTGTATCCTAAAGACATAAAAAAAAAGAAAAGGACCTATATGTAAATATATATATATGTGTGTGTGTGTGTGTGTGTGTGTATGTATATATATATATATATATATATATGTAATATGTTTATTTATTCGTAGTAGATCTTTTAGAGGTGGCAAGGAATTGGAAATCAAGAAGATATCCAACAATTGGGGAATAACTGAACAAGTTGTGGTACGTGATTGTGATTGGAATATTGTGATGCCATAAGAAATGATAAGCAGGATACTTTCAGAAAAACCTGGAAAGACTTACACAAACTGATGCTGTATACAGTAACAACAATATTGTGCAATGATCAATTGTGAATGACTTAACTATTTTAAAAAATACAATGATGATGCAAATACAAAATTTCAGCAATATAGAAGATAATTCTGAAGGACTTATGATGAAAAATGCTATCCATCTCCAGAGAAAGAGACAACGGAAGCTGAATGCAAATCAATGCATACTTTTTATTTTGGGGGGGAGGAAAGTAGTGAAGTGATTGTGTTAGTGGGTAGTGATGGAGACACACACACACAAAAAGAAAAGAAAAAAACAATAAAACATTTACAAATACATAGAAGAAAACGAAAAGATGTTCAGAAGATGACACAAACAGAATAATTGCTACAATTCTTCATTCCTCTCTAGGCTGTACAATTGACTCATTTCCTCAGGACTTTCTTTACCATACCAGAAAAGCCTATTCAACCTGGAATTTCATTCTACCTCTGAATAATTTTTAAAAAAACTATAGGGCCTTCTTAATTAGATTTATTGATCAAGTAAATTATAATCTACAAAAATTATCTTAAATGAATGAAAAACACTTATTTCCAAAACCATTACATACAAAAGTCATTAGGTTAGTATACAGTACTTAGCTTCAGTGATGATATGGCTAGCTTGAGAGAGGATATTCTTAGTGCCAGAAAGACATAGGGTCAATTCCTGTTTTTGACATATAATAGCTATGTGGCCCTGAACAAGTGATTTCACTTCCTGATGCTCCAGGTAGGTCTTTAAGAATATAAATTAAGAGGCAGAGCAGCAGGAAAATGTATAGTCAAGCTCTACCTACAACTCCTGCAAACAGATCTAGAAAACACAGCAGACTACATTCTGATTGATAAATCCAAGAAAAAAGTTACAGTCATTTTTCCAGGTTCAGTCAGGAGGCAGAAAGGTCTGCAGACATCAGGAATGGCGTCTAATAAGGGATGGCCATGCAGAGCATTCCACCTTATGGAAAGGCTGTATTCCAGAACAAGAAGAGATCCCAGATCTATGACATAGGGCTATAGATTTGTGAAGGTAAAAGCAGTAACTGCCAACTGGCAGGTTTTTTTTTTTTGTTCACTATACAGTTCTAGGTTGTTGATCCAGGGCAGAATGAGAAGGGAACCTATGTCTAAAGGGGGTATTCCAGGGTGATGAGTAGTCACAGACACTAGACTGTGTACCAAACAAGGGACAAGTTCAGAAGCATGCTGCAGCCACCTGGTTCTGAACCCAGGAGTGGAGTGATCTCAAATGAGTCTCATCTATAAGTGAAGCCTCAAGGAAAACCACAGCTTGACAAC
The DNA here is from genome assembly GCA_028646515.1 of Pseudochirops corinnae. Classification (NCBI taxonomy): domain Eukaryota; kingdom Metazoa; phylum Chordata; class Mammalia; order Diprotodontia; family Pseudocheiridae; genus Pseudochirops; species Pseudochirops corinnae. The sequence goes on from CM053585.1 coordinate 73,220,134, forward strand.
AAATTTAACTAGAATTCCTAGGACAAATGAAGCAAGAGGTTTTTTCTTTAATATTTAAAATATTTTTGTAGATTAAATGAGAGCACAATAGGGAAATTGGAAAAGAAATTAGAGTTACGGGAAAAAGAGTTGAAAAAGGAATTAATAGCTTGGCTCAAGAGGTTCAAAACTTTACCCAAGCAATAAACTCCCTGAAAATTGGAATGGGCTAAATAGAAAATAATAATATTTATGAGACAACAAGAAATATTAAAATAAAGGAAAACATTAAAAAATAGAAGAAAATGTAAGGTATTTCTTTGCAAAAACAACTGACATGGGAAAACAGATTAAGGGGGTAACTTAAGAATTACTAGACCCAAAAGTGATGACCCCAAAAAGTTTTGGTAAGCCCAGGGTCCAGCACAGATCCTGGCATGTAGTAGGAGCTTAATAAATACTTGTTGAATGTCTGATTGATCTTATCCAGAGTTTCAGGCAAATAGTAAACTGATAATTCACTCTGCTTTATAGCATTCCTCCTCTCTTAGCTACACCCAGGTTTAGATTGCTGTTTGGGTCATCATTCACTTACAATCATAGCTGTACAATCAACACATCTCTAGTCTAGGTCATGCCAAAAGACACATGATTTCAAAATCAAAAGGAACTCCATCAAGACAAAATAGAGAGGTAAGTAACAAGGAACTGAGTCAGGTGACAAATGTTGCTTGCACTGATAAGCAAGCAATTATTAAAAGCCTACTATGTGCCTGGCACTATGCTGAGCATTGGGATAAGAAGAAAGGGAAAAACAGTCCCTGCCCTCAAGGAGTTCATAATCTAATGGTGAGACGCAACAAACAACTGTGTAATATATGTATATATTATATATATGTATGTGTGTATATGTATATACACATACATACATACATATGTGTGTGTGGCATCCTGGGACATCTCAGTATCATCCTGATGAATATCAGGTCACTGAACCCAGATGGCTCTGGAGGAGAAAATGAGGTTGGTGACCTCCCTCACTCAAATCAAAGACAACTGCAAGTCATGTTATCACTTCCCTGATGTCATGGTCCTCTTTGAAAATGAAGGACAAATACAACATATATATGTGTGTGTATACATATATATACACACATGTATATATATACATATACACATACATATATACATATGCACATAGATATATATACACACATACACATACATACATAAATACACACACATGTATGTATATGACTGCCAGCTCCTATGTCTCAAAGGAAGATTTAGTCAATACCCCCATTTAATTCCACTGTGTCCTTAAGACAGCAGCAAAACAGGGATATAGATCAAACACATGATGCCAGGGTTAAACCCAGGAGTATGAAGCCACTCTACCTAATTAGCTTCCCAGTCTATGTGTCAGCCTCAAGAGCACTGACTCCTTGGGTCTAGACAAATGCCTAGTCTTCTTTAGGCTGCTCTCATAACCACCAGACAAGATGAGTTCAGGATGTCATGGTCAGTTCCATGTCACTTGCTTTCTCTGCATATGACTTCCCTTCTGTTCCATCATATCCACCACCCACATCTCTGCAGCCCATATTTCTGCCACTCACACTAGACTCCATGCAAATTTATTGTAGCATTCTTTAAACCCATACAGCCTCATCAGCAACAGGTTGTGATGGACTACTTCATCACACTGTGGATTCAAGATACAGTCTTCTGGAAAATGCAGTCCAAAGAAATTTTCACAGTGAGTGAGGTTTGAACACTTTGGAAAATGGAGTCTGTGAACTTGTCTCAATGTTGTGTTTGGACTTAAATGTTTATATTGGTCCATTTTTGTTTTTGTTCATTGGTTAATGACTCATTTAATTGGGTTGCCCACTGATTATCTTATAACAAAATTAGTGGCTCTGTAGATTCAGGCATAACAAAGATAACACTCTGTCCTTTGTCTGGGTAGGGTGGAAAGCTGGATTAGATCTGCGGAGGGTGCCCGTTCAAAATATGAGTTATTTCCATTCAATGCATCTGAGAAAGAAAACTCTGAAAAGAGTCATAGAAGTATAAAATATTAGACCTGGATATGATCTGACAGATCACCTAGTAGGTTCTTCATTTCTTGTCTGTTAGGTTTAATGTGAATAATTACAATGGGAAAGAAAAATTTATAACAGGATAACAAATCAGGAGGACCAAAAACTTCCCCCACCTGTGTCTGAGTCTTATCTGTAGTAACTTGGAGTAAGGTTAGGAGTGAATCTTGGCTCTCCCCTGTGAGAACCCATTTAAGAGCTTAGGGGCCTTTGCAAAACACTTTGGGAAATGATCTATTTATAAACAGCAAGTAAATGCATGCCTGAAGTAGGGCAGAAATACCCACTTACACTGTGCAGGTAAAAATACCTAGTGTTCCTCAAAGAAAACTGGCCTGAAAATCACAGCTACAAAGAAAAAGAATATTAGAGATCATCCATTCTGCCACTATGAGGAAAGTGAGGCTTAAGATGTCAAGTGATTTCATAATGATCACATGCCAAGTCTCCTTCCAATCTTCTTCACCATCTCTTCCTGGGTTGGATTTTGACAATACAGTTATTTTTGAGGGTCTTTTTTTTCTCCCTTTGGGGAGAAATGATCACAACAAGGTTAAGCTGTGATCTGGTATCTAAAGAATGAGTCCAAGTTGTCTATTCCTCTGCCTCCAGGAAGAATGGTACTTGAACCACCTCTATAAGATTAAAAATTCTTCCTGTTTTTCCTGTTCCCCATCACACAGTAGGTTTTACAATCTTCCTCCCAAAGTCCAACAACCCAGCTATCTAACCAAATCCCTTTTCTTGAGCCAAATACCTCAATCTGTACAGCGTTCCTCCCAGAATGAATCGATAGGTTTTGCAAATGGATTGTCGTTGAGTTGTTTCAGACATATCCGACTCTTCATGACCCCATTTGGGGTTTTCTTGGCAAAGATGCAGATCATTTTACTGGTCAGGAAACTGAGGCAAGCAGGGTTAAGTGACTTGCCCAGAATCACACAGCTAGTAAGTGTCTGAGACCACATTTGAATTCAGTGAGATGAGTCTGGTTCTCTACACACTGCACCACCTAGCTGACTACAGATGAATGAGTGATCTTTTAAAAACTGTTATGTTGGATGACTGCAACAATGTAACTGGAAAAAACCCAACCCTAGCCACAGGAGAATGAAAAGCTGAACATTCCAAAGGATAAAGGATAAACTTGGCCCCAAACAAGAGTTATAAGGAGTTACATCTTCCTGACTCCTTGGCAGACACAGGAGGTCCATAGGTGTGGAAGTTTGACTTTTTTTTTGATATGTTGACCACTTTTTGCTACTTTAAAAAAAAATAAATTTTTTGTTATAAGGAATGGTTATTCCATTCCTGAATGGGCGGAATGGAGGAATGAGGAGAATCTAGCAAATATAAAAATGAAAGACACTAATAAAAATTTATTAATTTTAAAAATGAGCTATTTTGGGCTGCTGACATATACCAGACACAAAGAAAAATGGAAGTTAACTACTACTGTGAACTTCCTTTTGCAGGCTGGGAAACTGAGGCTGAGAAGATCGGCTTCACGCTGTTTTTGCTCAAGGACTGTCTGCCATTTATGGAACTCTAACAACAGCAGAGGAGTTGTGCAGAGTATAGAATTAGACATTGGGCTGCAGCCCAATGTAATCATTCAAGATTGGAGTGAGTCAGTTATGGAACCGAGAATAGAAACCACCGTTCTTGACTCAGGCCAGGATCCTGCCCACAGGGCAACTCTTTCTCCCTACTGAGAATAGAAATCTAGGGACATGGGGACGAAGCCCAAAGGAGGCTGGGATGGCTTTTGGGGGAAGAAGGAAGGATATCTTTGGGAAGAAAATGAGAATGTTTTCTACCTGCTTCCCAAACTTTTCTGTTTCTCCTTATGATCGGTTGCTGTAGCTGCCTCTCCTGCCTCTAGCCTGTCTCTCTCTGCTTATTCCTGGTGAGCGGAGAGAAGATAGCTTGGGCTAGAATTGAGAGGTTCTCAAGTGTTGGGAACATAGAAATATGGGTCCATTACTTCTTAACCCTCTTGCCTCCCTTTGGGAGGATCCTCTTGGTTCAAAAGTCAGTATTTTGAACAATAGTGAGATCAGATTGGTGGCGTGATCAATTTATTAGCTTTCTTCCACTATTTTCTTAGTTGCTGTGGATCCTGAACCAAACCCAAAGCACATTCTGCCTTACATTTATTCCTTTCTTAACCTGAGGTCCACGAACTTGGCTTTTAAATGTCTTGATAAATCTACTTCATTGGCATGGCTTTCCTGTGTAATCCTATGTATTTCATTTTGTGTATTTAAAGACATTTTTATGAGAAGAGATCCATAGGCTTTGCCAGACTGCCAAAGAAGTCCAGACACACACAAAAAGGTTAAGAAGCTCTGCTCTAGTCTCTACTGCGGGTAGAGGAATTTTTGATAGAGACTTAACTAAACTGCCTACCATTGATTTCCTCAACAATGAAATTGCCAAGTGGGATGCCAAGTAAAGCCAAAAAATCTAGGGAGGATGTAGCCTGGAACTGGAGTCGAAAGAACTGAGTTTGAATCCTAATTGACTTCTTGCATGACATTGAGGCAAATTTACTGCATCACTTTGTGACTCAGTTTCCTTAACTGTAAAATGAGGGATTCGGACTAAATGAACCCTAAGATCTTTTCTAGCTGTGTCTGTGATCTAGTCTGTGATCCTAGTGGGAAAAGTCTCTGTCTCTCTGTCTCTCTCTGTTTCTCTGTCTCTCTCTCTGTCTCTGTCTCTATCTCTGTCTCTGTGCGTGTGTGTGTGTGTGTGTGCACCTATGCGCATTTAAGGGGCTGGCATCAATAAATCTGGGTTCAAATCCTAGCTCCAAAATTGACCTTTAGTCAAATCAAGTCATTAAGCACTTGCCAGGCACTGTGCTAAGCTCTGAGGATACAAAGAAAAGCAAAGGCACTCCCTGTTCTCAAGGAGCTCAGAATCTCCTTGTGGGAGACAATATGTAAACAGCTGGGTAGCAAAGTGAATAGAGGGCTGACCCTGGAATCAAGAAGACGTGAGTTTTAATCTGGCTTTAGATCCTTCCTAGCTGTGTGGCCCCAGGGAGGCCACTTTAAGCTCTGTCTGCCTCAGTTTCCTCATCTGTAAAATGAACATAATACCTCCCAAGGTTGTTGTCAGGATCAAATGAGACAGCATTTGTAAAGCACTTCTGAAATCTTACAGCACTTTATAAATGCTAGTTACTATTATTACTATTTTGTACAAAGAATGTGTGTGTGTATATATGTATATATTAGATGTTATATATTATACATGCATATAGTTATATACACATAATATATACATATATGTATGTATGTATTACATATATAATTATGTATATATTACATACATATATGTATATTACATATTACATATATGTGTAAAATTGTAGATAGTCTCTTAGGGAAGGCGCTAGCATTAAGAAAACTGGGAAAAGGCTTCTTACAGAATGTGAGATTTTGTCTGGGATGTGAGGGAAGCCAGGAGGCAAAGACAAGGAGGACAAGCATTCCAAGTTACCAGAGACAACCAGTGAAAATGACTGCTGCCGCAATGCAGGTGGGAAGTGACAAGGGACTGCCCCTTGGTCACTTTACTATGTGGCTAATATTTGTTTGGCAAAGCAATTCCTATCTACAATCCCATTTGATCCCTACAATATCCCTGTGAATCAGTGCTATGATGATTCTACTTTTACTGATAAAGAAACAGAGGCTGAGACAGGTGGTTGATCTCACTGGATCCTTACAACAACCTTGGGAGGTAGATGCTATTACAACGTTCATTTTACAGATGAGGAAACTGAGGCAGACAGTGCTTAAGTGGCCTCACTGGGGTTGCACAGCTCAGAATCCCATAGCTGTAAGAGGCAGGCTATGAACTCAGTTTATTTGAACTCCACATCCTGCTCAGTCACTTACTGCTGCCTAAGCCCACAGACTTCTTAGGAAGTTCAGATGAAATGATACCTGGGTTTAACCGTGTTTTGTAAACCACAAGGTGCTAAGTAAGGGTCAGTTATATAATGATATATAGATATAATTTATATTGATTATATATAATTGATATATAGATACGTATAAATTTATATATAAACAAAGTTATATTATTTATAATTTATGCATAGATTATTTACATAGTTGTAGATTCTAGTATATTATATAATTATATATTATAATATAACTGTATAAATATATTATATCCACATACATAAACAAACACACACACACACACACACACACACACATATATATATGTACATATCAATTATAATGATCTCTGAGGTCTCCTCTAGGCCTAATCTCTGAATTCCTTCAGAGGCAAAATAGGAGTAGGCAAAATAGGAGTGACTTAACTGCTGTGATTTGAAAGCTACAAGAATTCCTTCCCAACTGCCTCCCAAAGTCACTGCCATTCTTTAAGTATAACTGAAATTCTGAAGTATATCTTGAAGTATATCTGAAATTCATTTTCTCTGGAGTGGGCAGCTAGGCGGCCGGCCGTGTGGATAGAGCATAGGGCTTAGAGTCAGGAATACCCAAATTCAAATCTAGCTTCAGACACTTCCTAGCTGTGTCACCCTGGGCAAGTCACTTAACCCTGTTTGCCTCAGTTTCCTTATCTGTAAAATGAACCGGCGAAGGAAATAGCAAACTTCTCCAGTAGCTTTGGCAAGAAAATCCCAAATGGGGTCATGAAGAGTCAAACATGACTGAAAAATGACTAAACAACAACAAAATCATTTCCTCAGCCTCCTTGAACCCTCACTTAGGAAATGGAGGGGTTAGATAAGGCTATAGGGTCTCTATGGTGCCTCATGGTTCTCACTGCCCATGACCTGTGTTTCTTCTTCCTTTCTTCCTTCCTTGCTAATAAGCTTTGGGACCCACAGCTGAGAGAAGGTACAAGTAATCACTGAATTACCAATCAGTACTCTCTAATCAGTCATAGTTAACTTGGGAAAGGCTGTAAAACAGTCAGGTCCATTTCTAGCTGCCAACTTGGTTGATTTTTTTTCTTTTTAATATCAGAGGATCATAGGATTTAGAACTGAAAGGCACATTAGGAGGTAATCTGCAGCCCTTAGAGATGCATATGGAAGCACAGAAATCCTTGGATTCATTTTATCCTGCCTCATTGGTTGAGCTAAAGTTTAGCATGAAGCTGGGCTCCTCATTGTCTTTTGAATACTCAGCATAATCTGAACTTCTGTTCTGTTCTCCTGGTTGGAGAAAGAAGAAACATGGGGAACCCCGTACCCTCCCCCCCTGCCACAAACCCAGCATATAAGAAGTCAGTGTCACTGAGAAGCATAGAATGCTCTAAAAGTTCAGAGAGCAGCACTGAGATGTCCACAGATTCTTAACTGAGACCTAGAGGTGTAGCCTCCATTGACTTTTTTTTTTCTTTTTGGAAGGGGGAAAGTAGGGCAATTGGGGTTACGTGACTTGCCCAAGGTCACAAAGACTCTGTAAGTGTTAAGTGTCTGAGGCCATATTTGAACTCAGGTGCTCCTGACTCCAGGACTGGTACTCTATTCACTGTGCCACCCAGCCACCCCTGCCTCCACTGACTTTTAAAACTCTTCCATAACCCGACCCCTTCCTTCCTCTCTAGTCTTCTTATACCTTCATCCCTCTCATCTGCTCTGTGACCCAGGAACATTCATTTTCAGACATGCTCAATGTCTTTATTTCTTTTGCTTGATGCTATTTATTTGTGACAAGGAATGGTTTATGGAAGGGAGTGGGTGGGGTATGGAGTTAGCACACAGTGATAAAGATAACCTTTAAAAGTAAAGAATGTTAATAATAGAAAAAATTAAAGAACAGAATTATGAACTGGAAAGGATATCAGAGAACATCTAGCTCTATCTCATCATTTTATAAATGAGGAAACTGAGACATAGAGAAGCCCATATGGCAGAGTATAAAGGACAAGTAGGTGGTGCAATGGATGGAGGACTGGGCCTGGAGTCAAGAAGACTCCACTTCCTGAGTTCAAATCCAGCCTCAGACACTTACTAGATGTGAGACTCTGGGCAAGTCTCTTAACCCTGTCTGCCTCAGTTTCCTCATCTGTAATATGAGATGGAAAAGAAAATGGCAAATCACTCCAATATCTTTGCTAAGAAAACCCCAAATGGGGTCATGAAGAGTTGGACATGACTGAACAACAATACAAAGGTTTAGAACAGCTGGATTAGAATCCTCCGACACTTTGACAAGTCATATGGCCTTGGTCAAGTCACTTCCCTCTTCTGAGCTCCAATTTCCTCATTGCTGATGCTATGATCATGTGAATAACAGGAAATCTGTAGCAGATACAGGCGGTACTAGCTCTCAAATATTTCAGATACTGTAATTGCTTATCCAGAGAGCTTTCCCTGCCAAGATGTTCCAACAGCCATCACCGTGGACTGGTGTGGATGGGGTGGGATGGGAGCTAGACCTCAAAGAATGGGGAAGACCTATGTGAAGGGAGAGGGGGAGGGTGGGGAGAGGCATCCAGGCAAGAGGCATGAACAAGGGGAAGGAAAGGCAAGGAGGCATTACTAGTGAGGAGACCAAGGTAACAGGGAAGCCTTCAGGGAAGATGCTTAAGAATTGCAGAGATGCCCTTCAAGCCCCAGTATCCAGGACCTTTCTTGAAACTTTCTGCCAGGCACTTACACCACTGGGAGGTGACTGAAGCTAAATGCATTACACTTTTATTTTTTTGTCATCAGACAAGAGTTGTTGGAGGTGGGAGCACAGCAAAACTTGCTTCCTAGAAAACTCCACCCAAACTTCCGCTAATGTGTTTTGCCTTTTCCTTTGAGCCATTGTGAATGATTTTATGATTATCAGTAGATGGAACTCGTATTGTAAAATGTATGAAAAAGGGGGAGGTGTTTCCTGGATGCCCTTGGGGCCCTGGGCAGCCACGCTGGGGCCAGACTTCTCAGAGGAAAGACTTTAGTCTCCAAATGGCACGTTCACTCCAAGAAGTGCCAAGTCCCTTGATGGGACAAAAGACGAGGGGGGGGGGGGGTTGAAGAGGTGCCAACGTTGAAGGTAGAAAAGGACTTTTCTATTTCTGTGATTACCTGCTACTGAAGCTCTACTTCTAAACATCCCAGTGGAAATATTTGGTTTGCCATATTTATGTACTATCAGATAAGAATCCGGGGATATTTGGTAGAAAGAATGCTTGATTTGGAGTCAGGAGATCTGGGTTCAAATTCTGACTCTACTACTTATTTTCTGTGTCCTTGGTAAAGTCATTTCATTTCCCTAGACATCAGTTTCCTCACCTGGGTTGTAGTGGCTAGGGAGCTAGACTTGGAGTCAGAAAGATCTGAGTTCAAATCTAACCTCAGTCACTTGTAGCTATTATAACCTTAGGTAAGTCAAATTTTTCTCATACTCAGTTTCCTCACCTATAAAGTAGGAATAGTAATGCCATCTATCTCCTATGATTATTCTGAAGATAAAATGAGATAATGTATCCTTCAAAAACCTTAAAGTGTTACATAAATGCCAGCTTCTGCTGCTACTACTACCATTAACAATAATAATAAAAGCTAGCATTTATATAATGTTGTTATCGCAGGACAATAGAATGTTAGGAGCAGCTAGGTGGTGTAGGAAGACTCATCTCTGTGAGTTCAAATCTGGCTTCAGACTCTTAGTAGCTGAGTGACCCGGGCAAGTCAGTTAGCCCTATTTGCCTCAGTTTCCTCATCTGTAAAATGAGCTGGAGAAGGAAATGGTAAACCACTTCGGTATTTTTGCCAAGAAAACCCCAAGTGGAGTCATAAAGATTCAGATGTGACTGACAAATGAAAAATGACCAATGACCAATAGAATGTCAGAGCTATGTAGTCAAATTCATCATTTTTAGCTAAGGAAAATGAGGCCAGGAAAGCACAGTAACTTCTTCATGGTGATGTAAGTTATAAATCACAGAATCAGAGTGCAAACCCAGCTTTCCTGGCTCTTAATTAGGCACTTTTTCTACTACGTTATGCTGTAAATCCTATTCAGATAGTTCAGTTCGGTGTGACAGTGACCCTGGGGCTTCCAAGACCATACCCATACAGCACAAGCTCTATTAGATCTGGTCAAGCTAGAAAGGCTTCAGTTATAGACCTAGCAACAGACTATGTGACTGCCATCCAAAGACTAGTCTAAATAGAGTCAAATTTGGTCATCACCAAGTTAGCCATCAGGCAATGGTCAATTTTTTTTGGGGGGGGGAGGATGCTGAAACAGCTCACAAAACCATATCCTAGGGCATGGGGAGGCTTATGACTTATGTTAGTGGAGGGAACTATCATACTGGATCTTTCTAAGCAAGGATGGTCAATGCATGAAAAAACATTCGATAGGTGCTGACCGTGCCAAGCACTGTTGTAAGTGCTAGAGAGACAAAGAGAAAAATCTAGGTAGTTCCTGCTCTCAAGGACACACTCCAATCGGAGAAGATAATGTATATGAGAAGTTTCACCTGCAGAGTGGATAGAAACTCCTGGATATCTGAAGGGTGCCTCTGCAGGGAAGATGGCAAGGTCAAGAGGTTTTAGGGTACATCATCAGGCCAGATGGTACTTCCTAGGAGTTTGGGGAGTATAGTAGCATAGTTTAGTAGGAATATGGTAGCAGGGCAGATGGCAAGACCTGGAGGAAGGAAACAAGCCTTTATTAAGCACTCACTACATGCCAGGCACTTTGCTACAACCCTGAGAGGAAAATCCCCATTTTCACTTGGGGAAACTAAGGCAGACAGAATTTTTTCCAGGGTCCCACAGTTAGCAGTGGAGCTGCCTGTGGAGGGCCTTAGGATGTAGCATCAGGACAAATTAGTAGGGCCTATTGGTCTTCCATCTTACCAGAAGGACTATCATTGGCGACTCCCAGTTCACCCAAATTATGACTCAGGACTGTAGCTCTGGGCTCATACAGACTTTACTCACAAGTTTTAATCTTAAAGGCTTTATCCTGGCTCTTAGTCACCATCACAATCTTTTAGAAGAATTCCACAGTTAGAAAACATTATTATAGTGACCAGCCTGGCCTAGAATGATTCTATACTCACCCAGTAACTTCTGCCTCTGCTCATGCCAGCTCCAGCTCTTGTACAACCTGGAAGCCCCTTCTTATCAAGGAACTATCAGGTGGGGTGTCACTCAGGGAGGGTCCGAGTACCAAGGCATCTATTTATCTACCTGATAACCATAGTGGAGGGCTCTGTTGTCTTTCTGGTGGTTGATACTACTAGAAATGTACAAAAAAGCATCACCAATGATTATTAAGTCTTAGGCAAGAAACTGGAGACCATGAGGGTACGAGCTGTGCGCCCTTCAGGTATCCTTGCCCAAGAGATGCAAGCAGTGGCATGTCGGTAAATTTTTTAACAATTGACTCTTCAGGAAGAAAAAATACAGGACATGTTTTTAAGCTTAATCTGCATTATTAATATTTTCTTCATCACTTAAGAAAGTGATGTTGTTATCACAGGACAATAGAATGTTAGGAGCAGCTAGGTGGTGTAGGAAGACTCATCTCTGTGAGTTCAAATCTGGCTTCAGACTCTTAGTAGCTGAGTGACCCGGGCAAGTCATCAATAAAAAAATTTATTTGATTATCATTTAATTGATATGATTCTTAGGGTGCTGTGGTAAAGCTGATGATGATGCCTCTTCTTTACTGTCATTTCCACAGATACACTCATTTCTGATGCTAAACCATTTGATCATCAATAAAAAAATCAAGCAAGCCCTGATTTGTATGTTTGCCAATTTTCAAGGTGTAAATACACTGTAATTTGACTCTCTCAAACAGATTCAAGCTTTCTCCAACATGTCTTTTGTCCTGCCGCTGGATTTCAGATGACTGTGAAAGAGAAAGAGAAAAGCCTTGGATGACTTTATGCAGCTCTGTCTCACTTAAAGCCAGTTCATGAGCAAGTCACAACATTGTCCCATGATGTCACTGGTCCTCTTAGAAAATGAAAGATGAACAACAACAAGATACCCTGAATGTTGAAAAGAAACAAGAAAGTTGGGGAATGAACATCTGACTTTTCAGAAGGTGGTATCTGAGAATGGGAGTTGGATTTCTGAACCAGGATTTAAAATATAGGGGTGGCATATTCCTGGCCAGGAACAAAGTAAACCTAACAACAGTTAGTAAGGATGTCTTTCCTAGATGTTTTAGAAATCTAGTCAAAAGTGCTTTAAACTATGGGGGTGTATATTCCCCAAGTTAGTATAGAAACTAACCACAAAGGACAAATATCATGTCAGAAGCCCAGAAGATAGACAAAAAGAAACAAGAAAGGACCCAGTAACAAAATCAATGGTTTCAGATGTCTATCTACACAAGCCCAGTGGTTCAGGAAACAAACTAGAGGTGCCTGAGGTCCTAACACAACGAGGCAAATTTTAACTCTTAGCTGAGCCTTGGGACTGAACTACGGCTTTAAATGGGTGCACCTTTTAAAAAAAAATGGGTTATGTTAAAAAAAATTTTTAATAAATTTTTAAAAATAAAAGAGGTAGGGGAGAGAAGGGGAGAGGGAGGGAAGATACAATTTAATGAGAGACAATTATGTTAAGAAATCTGAATTTAGAAAAGGAACAACAATGGAAAGTACTTGAGTTAAGGTGAATGGAGAGGGAAACAGAAGTGATTTTTGTCCTTGAAGTAGACTAAAAACCACTTGGAGAGAAAGAGTAAATAGATGAGGAGTTTGGGAAACAGATCAAAAGTATGACACAGAGGTAGGACAGATCAGTGATGGGGGAATTGCTCACAACCATCATCCAGAGCAGTGGTTTTCGATCTTCCTAATGTCACGACCCTTTAATACAGTTCCTCATGTTGTGGTGACCCCCAACCATAAAATTATTTTTCTTGCTACTTCATAACTGTAATTTTGCTACTGTTATGAATCTATCTGATATGCAGGATGTATTTTCATTGTTACAAATTGAACATAACCCACAGGTTGAGAACTGCTGAGAGAGAAGGAGCCCGCCATCCCTACCAATTGCCAACCAACTGGGACTCACAGGGCAAGCCGGCAAGCCTAGCTGAAATACTAGAACACCCTAAGAATGAGGTAGGGGGTAACTGAGCCACGGAGGCTAAGTTGCTACCACCACCCCCTTGACCACCATCTCCCCTCAAATCCTGATGGAGGCAGCCCAGGACCCTACACCCAAGAATATTCTCTAAACCACCAGATATGTTTCTATCCCAGTCCACACAACCATCAATGAGATGAGAAATCATTGTGAAGAAGAGACCTACTTTCCTCATCACCACCAGCAACAGCTGCTAAGTGCCACCAACAAGCAGATAAGCAAAAAAGCCCTGGGCATGGCAGCACTCCCAGACCACTGGTCCTGCTTCCAGGTCAGTCCTCTCATCCATCATCTAGAGAAGCAAGTCTTGTGGAAAAGGCACCAGCCACCAAAGGCCAACCAACTTTTACTCCAAGGGCAAGCAAGACCTCCTAGCTGAAGCAGTAAGGCACCCTGAATGAAAAACAGAAAGAAGCATGTGCTGGGCAGGTCAGCCCACCACCAACACCTTGACCACCATCTCCCCTCCAATTCTGAGACAACCTAGATCCCTGAAGGTCTTTGGAATAGCAATGGTTCTAGTGTAATGTCCAGTCCAATATCCTGGGAAGCAACCTCTGTGGAGACGTAGTCTGGCAACTGATCCTGGAGAAACCACAACTGCATCCACTGAAGATTCAAAAAAGAAAGTTGTCCCCAAAGTCCTTGGCATCGTCAAATGGTTTAGCATCAGAAATAAGTGTATCTGTGGAAATGACAGTAAAGAAGAGGCATCATCATCAGCTTTACCACAGCACCCTAAGAATCATGAAACATTTCCCTATGATTTGCAGCTGAAACTTCCATATGTGTTGTTTCTCCTGTATATATATATATATAAAAACTTTAATTAAGGCTTCATTCATTCATTATCCAGACATCCACCTGCGCTGTTTCTCTGCCAAAAGCAGAGTAGCAAATAACTTCTTGATTTGCCTTAGTGCTGGGTTTATTCTTAAAAAGATGAAGGAAGCAAGAAGGGGGAATTCTTTTCTGGATCTGGATTCTCAATAACAAGGAGGAACTGGTTTCTGAGATGGAAATGATGGGAACTCTGGGCAAAAACATGAACACATTCCTGGAATTTATGAAAGAGAAGAGGAAATCCACACAAAATGTGACATGCACCCTGGATTTGGGGAAAGCAGATTTCAAAGGATTAAGAGGTAGGTAGGATTCTATAGATTAAAATGCTACAGTGGAAGTTATTAATGGTTCAAAGTCAAAACAGTAAGAAGTCGAATACCCCAAGGATCTGTGGTTGGCTCGGTGCTACTTATTAGTAGATGCGGAGCCCAGAAATTTTTATCAGTGACTGGGGCAAAGGCACAGATAGTAACCTAATCAAATTCACAGATGACATAAATATACTTATATAATACATATATGTATGTACATCATGCTTTCTTTCCAGTCCCTTAAACATGCTAAAGGTTTTAGTCCTGAAGCTTATAAATGATGAAAGTGCTTGCATATTCTATATCAACACACCCTGGGCTTTGGAGAGGCTTGGCTATTTATTTATTTGTTTGTTTTTTCAGTGGAATCAATTTTGCGTATTAATTTTTATCATGTAAATAAAATCATAGCAGTGATAAAAAAAAGAACCGTTTAAAAGGGATTCTATGATGTTTACCATAAAACTTCTGACATAGCTTCTGACATCTCTCACCACTTAGGCAAATGGTTTTATCATTCCTTCGGTTTAAGAGCAGATGGAACAATAGGTTGGAATTTTAGCTTTGATAATCTTAAGCTGCCACTTATACCATATTGTTCTAGCTTTTGTAAAGCAGTGGTGATTGCTTCTTTGAATTTCTTATCCATTAATCTCTTGGAAAGACTTATAAGCAAATGCTTCAGATGATCATTTAGAGAAGGCCCAACAACACCACTCAACTGTACTAAAGCATTCAATCCCCTTCCAAACACTTCACCATCTGAATGGATCAGAGCTGTCTTCAAGACAGGAATCAGTCTAGGTAGCAAGGGCACAGTTTTTTCAGTAGCACCTTCAACCAAAAATAATTCTTTAAAACCTCCTTTTGATAGAAATGGATCTTGAAGTTTAGTTTCTCTTAGACCCTCTGCTAAAATAGAGGATCAAACGGAAGAGTTTCAAGGTTTGGTTATTTAACGACCAGGGAATATTGAGAGTGGCTGTAGCTCATCTAATCCTGTTCAGCAAAAAGAATCTGTGTCATGGGGAGTCCCACACTCACCCTGGCAGTTTGCATGTGGCCAGCTGGGCAGAAATGCTGAGTAAGTGCCAAGCAGTCTATGGTTTTCATCGAGTCAGCAAACTTCTATCCTTCACCTCTATCCCCTCTCTAGGCTACAGCAGCAATTCTTTGTCAAGGGGCCTGCATATGCATTTGTGCATCTATCCAAACAGACTCCAGCTCTCAAACTCCTACCCACTAGTGAATCTCCCCCCTTTCTTTGAATTTGCTTTATTTTAGTAAACCCTGGCTGCATGAATTTGGCTTAGAGTTGGCTTTTCATAGAAGCAATCAACAACAATAACCATGACTAACATTCATAGAGAACTTTAAGGTCTGCAAAATACCTTATAATATTATAGCCTTGATCCTCATAACAAATCTGGGAGGTGGGTGCTATTTTTATTCCCACTTTCAGATCAGAAAACTGAGGCAGATAGATGTTAAGTGACTTGCTCAGGATCACACAGCTAGTAAGTGTCTGAGACTGGATTTGAATTCAGGTCTTCTTGACTGCAGGTCCAGTTCTCTATCCACTGAGTCACCTTGCTGCCTACAAACCTTTATTAAGGGCCTATTGTGTGCCAATCACTATGCTGAACGTTGGATATTCAAAGACAGGAGCCAAACACTCTTTCAGGGAGTTTACATTCTAACAGAGGAAATGATCCCTACACATATAAGCAGAGTTGCAAGCTTGGCTACTGTATGCAGAGTTTTCTCTTACCGTAGAATTAATAAGCATGTGGCAGCATAATGGCAGAAAGCATAATGGCAAGGAAACAATTTTTGTTGTTGTTCTTTCAGTCATGTCTGACTCTTTGTGACCCCATTTGGGGTTTTCTTGGCAGTGGTTTGCCACTTCCTTCTCCAGCTCATTTTACAGATGAGGAAACTGAAGCAAACAGGATTAAGTGACTTGCCCAGGGTAGTAACAAGCTACAAGCCCACCATTATTATAAACTCCAGAAGCTCCATCCTCCACCCTGCCCTCCAAAAAAGAGAAACCTAAACCTAGTCTGCAAACTATTTGGACCCAAGAGTTCTAAGAATTGCATGGTTTGAATTTGTTCAGTTTCTCTCTGCTACTCTCTCCCTAGCAGGCAAAGGAGTACCCACTTGATGCCTGACTTGACCTTATTAAATATCTATACCGCACACAGCATTCTTCTAGTTGCTGAAACCATAAGGTCTCAGTAGTTTTCCTGGCTGTCATGGCTTTCATTAAGGACCCAGCTGGGCAGAACTGAGGCTCTACATGGAATCTATCCTTCAGTCTAGTGTAATTGAATTGGGCAGGTGTTTAATGAATACTTCCTATGTAGCGGTCCTTCTTCCCCTTAAAAAATTCACAGTCTGGTTAGGGAGATAGAAAACACATAATCTTATGGAGCAGTCTACAAATAAGTGCCCATTGGAGTAGTGGAGACTTGAAGTGTTATTAGAATTCAGAGGAAGAACAGGTCATTGTGGATCGGGCTCAGCTTTGGGGAAAAGGAAGGCTATATAGGTTTCCCAAGATCTGTAGAGTACACCACCCCTACAGGACTTCAACTGAGCTCTGAACCCATCATTTTGGCATTCTTCCCATTGAGGCAAACCATGCTTGTCCATCCTATATAAATATTATTTATGATAATCTATCAACAAACAAGTATAATGCACTTACCATGTTCCAGGCACCAAGGAAGGGGCTAAGAAAATAAATGGAAAAGAACAGCTTCTCATAAATTCAACATAACGAATTTACAAAAAGTAGAGACTTTCTTTGATTTCTCTTGACATCACAAGATCCCCAAGGGAACACACACACACACACACACACACACACACACACACACACACAGAGCTATCAGTTATCCCTTGAGCATGTATTTCTCTCTGGATATCCTTTACACTCTTCCTCCTTCATAGTTCCTTTCTAATGTGTAATTCTGGGCTTCCTCATCAATTTCAATTCTTCAGAGGTTGTCATGACTGCTCCCTGACTTCCAGTCATATAACAATACTGGTAGAATACTGGTATTTTTAAAATTAAGTAGGCAACGAGGCAGCGCAGTGGATAAAGAGCTGGGCCTGGAGTCAGGAAGATCTGAATTCAAACCCAGCCTCAGATACTTAGAGTTTTTGTTTGTTTGTTTGCTTGTTTTTTCTTAAAGCTTTTAATTTCATAGACATAATAGAAAATGTTTTACATTTACACATGGAAAATGTAGACATGATCACACTTTTGACAGTGTAGACAAACTAACCAGATAGCTAGCTGTACTATCAAGGCTGCCTTCATACCGTCATGGTACCTTCTAAACAATGGCCTAGGTTACAGATAAGCTGAGTGTGTTTAAACTGATGAATTTTGGATGAGACAAGTTGCGTGGAAGGGATACTCCTCTCCTTCCTCTTCACCCTCTCCTTCGACAGAATCCACACCAACCTCCTCAGTTCTTGAATCAATAAAATGGGATAATAATAGACCCTACTTCCCAGAGGTTTTGTGAGGTTAGATGTGATAGTATTTATAAAGCACTTTGCAACAATAAAGCGCTACATAAATGTTAGTTAATTATTATTCAGGGAAAAGTTTGAGGTCATTGTGAAATTCTGCAGTTTTCCAAAGGCGAGCAAACCTGCTCTCCTCCATCTGTTCCTGTCTGGATCCAATTCATTTCCTATTGGCAATGTTAGTCTAAGACATGCATATACTGATGATAAGCCCTAGAGATTGCCCATCCAACTGCATATCATGGTTTGGACAAAAGGCATTCTTCCTCCACTTGGTTGGTTTTGCCTGTGAAGATAGTTAAGCCACGTGCTTATGTGTGATTATGGATTGAATTTAGGGGGCTCTGCAGCACTGCAGACCTGATGCAGTCAGCACAATGCTCTCCACTAATAAGAGTATCTGGGGGCCCTCACCATCTCTAAGGAACCTATCAACTAGGACCCTGATCTGGATTTCGTCCATGACGGTGATGAACACCTTTGGTGAGCGTGTCTCCTTGGTTCGCATTATCTCTTGATAGTATGACCAGAGGGTTATATAACAGGGCTATTTCAGCTACTAATCTTTTCAGGAATCTCAGGGAATTTTGATGACTGCATAGAAGATGTTAGAGGGGTGTCTTTAAGGCATTTTGTCATTTAATGCTTTTTTATACTCATCAATCAATAGGTACTATGGAATCTTTTGGTCAATTGTATAATCGTCAAGATGAGGTCGGATAACAGTAGGTAACATTTACATAGTGCTTTAAGTTTTAATAAACATTTTGCATATATTACCTCATTTGATAAGGAAACTGAGGTAGAGGTTAAGTGACTCACACAAGGACACATAACTCATGTCTCAAGCAAGATTTGAACTCATGTCCTCCTGGCTCCAGGAGCAGCATTTTAGCAACTGTAGCATGATGACTTCTGCTATTTGCTGAGGAGTATTGCTTATAAATGCCTCCTTTTCCTTTCTAAAGCCATCATCATGGATAACTTCCATAGTGTAGCATAGATAATTCTTTTTTTTTTTTTTTGAAGGGAGAAGGCAGGGCAATTGGGGTTAAGTAACTTGCCCAAGGTCACAGGGCTAGTTTTGTGTTAAGTGTCTGAGGCCGGATTTGAACTCAGGTCCTCCTGACTCCAGGGCCAGTGCTCTATTCACTGCACCACCTAGCTGCCCCGCATAGATAATTCTTATACAAATTTTATATAGTTGAGAAAGTAAATACGTATAGTGATTTTGGTCATATTTTAGCCTATGTTCAGGTGTGTCAATAAGAGGCTCTTAGGATTGAAGTGCGCTTTGGGATATCATGAATTATTATTTTTTTCTTCTCAGTGTCTCATAGAGCTCTGGACTTGGAGTCAGGAAGATGTGAGTTCAAATCCTCTCTCAGAAATTTATTCACTGTGTGACCCTGGGTAATTGACTTAATGTCTCTCAATCTCTGCACAATGGGTATAATAACAACATATAACTCACAGGGTTGTTATGAGAAGCAAATGAGATAATATCTCCAGAAGACTTTACAAAATTTAAAGCCCGGCAGAAACTTTAACGCTTTGTATTAATGCTAGCCATTATTACTATCTCAATCCCTACTATTTAAATATGATCAGACTGAAAAACCTGTAAAAAAAAATCCTCCAATTCCATTTTCTCAGTAATCAAGAGAGGCTTCCCAGGCATAGCTCTGATCTAGAGGTATTTCTAGAACTGTATTTCTATATTGGCTTAACTGTATTTCTTAACTGTATTTCTATATTGGCTCCCACTTGGAGGGCTTGTTTGAGACCTAATAAAATCATTTATAGGTTTTCTGCGGCTAATGAAAACGAGCAGCTCTGATACACGTGCTCTGGAGTGTAGGAGGACATTGGCCCGTGTAATAGTATGCAGCAAGGCTCCTGATGATTTACCCCCTAGTCTTTCTCTTTCAGAAAGATCTTTCTGGAGAAGGCGTGTCTATAAAAAGGTCCCTTCACAGTACGCTTTTGGAATCAGAAGCATCATTACCTTTCCTGAGACTTCCTACTGCAGGTGCCTGATGATACTGGGATCTCCCAGGTCATAATGATGTTGATCCTGCCAGGAGAGTTCTAATTCACTGATAACGCCAACCGGAGATGGCTCTAACAGTGGGGATGACAGTAATGTTGACCCTGATTAAAAAAAAAGAAGTTTGCTTCTCTTTCAGAGACTTTTCCATCTATGCCTTAACCCAGTGGTTCTCAACCTTCCTAATGCCGTGACCCTTTAATACAGTTCCTCATATTGTGGTGACCCCCAACCATAAAATTATTTTTGTTGCTACTTCATAACTGCAATTTTGCTACTGGTATGTATAGCAATGTAAATATCCAATATGCAGGATGTATTTAAATTGAACATAACCCACAGCTTGAGAACCGCTGCACTTAACCTGTCCTACCAGCTACTTCTTATTTGTTGTCAGTTGGAGTTGTAACTTGTTGGCGTCAGGAAGACCTGAATTCAAATCCTTACTTAATGTCTCTCAACCTCCGTACAATGGGTATAATAACGTAAGCAACTCTCTTGTTGCTTCTACCAGGATCCTCCTGTAACTGAGCATGTTATAGAAAGAACACTGGATATAAAGTCAAAATATGTGGATTTGAATCTCAGCTCTGACATCTATTAGTTGTTGTTGTTCATCCTTTGTTTTTGAAGAGGATGATGATGATATCACATGATGATGTATCATCATAGGGTGATGCATTGACTCGCTCATGAATTAGGTTTGTGAGGTAGAATTGCAGAGTTGTCAGTCTTGCTCTCTTCCAGAGTTATCAAAGTCCAGTGGCAAAACAAGTCAGGATGAGTGCTGATGACCCAGGATGCAGTGGATAACCTTGGCATCTCTGATGTCTGACCAAGCTCACACGGCACCCAAGATAACTGTCTTCATGACCTTTGGAACAAATTGCTCTCATCTGCCTGTACAACCAGGTGCCATCTTTACATGCTTGGGGTAGACCTGTCGCTAACACACCAAGGGGTTTGAGGTCTCTCAGTCACCCTCAGTTTGGTTTAGCCTGTCTGTGAAGACAGTTTTACTGGGGTGTGGCTGCTGTGCATGCTACAACTTCATGGAGCCACAGGTGAGATTGGGTGATAGTTGGGCGATAGGTGTAGGTGGATGATAAGACTACTCATCCACCTTCAGATGGTGGTTGAGTAGTCCTGAAAAGGATTCAGCAAGCCCTCACACCAGAGGTACTAGCCTCCCTGAACTCCCCACAAACCCTACTATGAGGTGACTATGGGCAAGTTACCTAATATCAATGAGCTTGTTCTTTCATCTATAAAAATAGGCCTAGTTAGAGGTATGTGTATGTGTGTGTGTGAGAGAGAGAGAGAGATAATTTATTAATACTCATTATTTGTTTATAATAATATATTAATTTATGCTTACCAGCACATAGTACTAGGGGATAAAGCTTAAGCAGGTAGTCACTGAACTCAAGAGATGTACATTCTAACGGAGGAAAGAGGTAGAATTCAGCAAAAGTTCTATTATCAGATCCAGGGATGGGAATCCAAGGTTCTGGTGGGGAGGAGGTAAAGATGATGGTCCAAGTGGAAATTGAAAACACCTGCAGTACCTACCTCACAGGGTTGTAATGAGCAAAATGTTTTGTAGACTTTAAAGTACTTCCAAAATGTGACCTACTTTAACGACGATGATGATGATGATGATGATGATGAAGTCTGAAATCAACTTTCAGGAACCATCTGATAAATGGCCAAGAGCTAAATGAGCTCTTCTAGGAGAATTTGTATTTTAACAAGTGACAAAAAGGACCAAGGTCTAGTTGTACAGTTTCAGATGTCTGTGAGCCAGGTGAGTGAGTCAGAGGGAAGGGGGTTTTCTGAGGCTTCTGGAAGCACCTCATGAGGACAACCACCTACTCCCAATGATTTGCAAGCACGTCAATACAGACCAACTGTGAATAAGGTGAATATGAAGTATCTGGAAAGGGCGGGGGGAGGAAGAGGACACTATGAGTTGGAAGTATCAGGAAGGATCTCATGTAGAAAATGATATCTGAACCCTTGTCAAATGTCTCATCCCAAATGTTTGAAGGATCCCCAAATTCTTCTCTTGTTTTGCTCAGTTATTGTTATTCAGTTATTTTCAGGCATGTCTGACTCTTCATGTTCCCATTTGAGGTTCTCTTGGCAGAGATACTGGAATGGTTTGCCATTTCCTTTTCTAGCTCATTTTATAGGTGAGGAAATTGAGGCAAACAGAGTTAAGTGACTTGCCCAGGGTCGCACAGTTACTAAGTATCCGAGGCCAGATTTGAACTTGGGTCTTCCTGACTCCAAGTCCACTATGCTGTCTAGCTGTTTGCAGGAGTATGTAGGTACCTGGAATTCTACCATTAATAGCATTGCTTTCATTTAGGGTATTGTCTCCACTTTAAATTTATGTGTTCTGGGAGGGGTTATACTTTATAACCTATTAACACCTTATTAAGGTTTTATTAGTCAACCTGGAAGAGCAGGGGTTAGAGCAAGAAGGTACCTCAGAAACCGTCTAGTCCAGTCTTCTCATTTTACAGAAGAGGAAATAGAGGTTTATAGAAGTTAAGTGACCCACCTAAGGTCACACAGATAGCAAGGGACAGAACCAGGATTTGAACACAGGTTTTCTGACTTAAAATTCAGTCCATTCCACACTGTACCACATTGAATATCAAGGGGAATATATTGGAAGTGGTTAGGACACTCAGTTCAAGTCAACAGTGCAATCTATTCATCAACAAGCATTTATTAGGCACCTACTGTGTGCAAAGCACTGAGAGAACTATAAAAAGGAAGTTGATTTCCTAATGGAGCTTTACTAAGTGCTTATATAGAACATAAAGTAAATATAGATAGACAATACTATACTATATACAAATATATATGCATATTTTCCCATTTGACGGTAGTTTATTTTTTTCAAATACATGTAAAGATAGTTTTCAACATTTACGTTTATAAGATTTTGAGTTCTAAATATTTTTCTCCCTTCCAGAAACAAATCAAGCAATCTGATATAGGCTATACATGTACAATCATATTAAACATATTTCCACATTAGTCATGTTGGGAAAGAAGAATTGGAACAAAAGGGAAAAACCATGAGAAAGAAAAAAAAGAGGGAGAGAGAATAGTTTGCTTCAATCTGCATTCAGACTCCATAGCTCTTTCTCTGGATGTGGACAGCATTTTCTATCATGAGCTTTTTGGAATTATCTAAGATCATTGTCATGCTGAGAAGAGCTAAGTCTATCAAAGTTGGTCATTGCACGATGTTGCTGTTATTATAGTACAAATATATATTGTAAAATACAGAATCAAAATATTGTAATGGAGGCAGATGCTAAAAATTGAAGAAGTCAGGAAAGGCCTCTCGAAGGAGGCTCTTAAGCTGAGGTTTGAATGGTGACAAGGGTTACCAAGAGGCAACAGTAATCAGAGTGAACCCTCTTGGCCTCGAGAACAGAAAGTCTGACTGCAGCATGGATGCAGAGGAAATGAGGAGGAATAATATGTGATCAGCCTGGAAAGATATGCTGGAATGGAATTTTGAAGGGCTTTAAGTACCAGAGATGTTTGTATTTTATCCTAAAGGTAGTAGGGAGCCACTGGGACTTCTTCAGGAGGAAAGTGGCATGATCAAGCCTTTATTTTAGGAATATCAGCTTGGCACCTGGACAGAGGGTGGGTTAGAAAAGGAAGAGATTCCATGGAGACCAAAGAGAAGGCTGCTAGAGTAGCCAAAAGGCAGGTGATGCGGACCTAAACAAGGGGGGTTGGAGAGATAATGTGTGGAGGATTACACTGAGCAGCTGATTAGAAAAGGGAGGGTAGGTGGGAGTGAAAAGTGTCAAGGGTGACTCCTAGTTGTAGATCTCAGTGACTGTAAGATGGTAGTGGCCTCAACAGCAATAAGGATGGAAGGAAGGAGGGGTGGGTATGGCAGGAAAGATTATGTATTCTGTTTAGTACATGTTGCTGAGATGTTTATGGGACATTCATGCAGAGAGATAGGCAGCCAGGTGGTGCAGTGAATAGAGCACTAGGTCTAGAATCAGGAAGATCTGACTTCAAATCAGGTTTCATACACTTACTAGCTATGTGACCCTGGGCAAGTCACTTAACCTCTCTTTACTTCAGTTTCTGTCACATAGTAGGCACTGTATAAATATTTATTCCCTTTCCCTCTCCCCTTCCCCATATGGAGACATCTAGTAGCTATTTGGAAATGTGAGACTGGAGCTCAGGGGAGAGATGTGGGCTGTAGGCAAGCCATTGTACTAGGCATCGACTATATGAAAACAAAACCAGAACGCTACCTGTTCTCAGAATGCTCACATTCTACTTGGTGGGGAGAGGGGAAAGTTCTTTCTACTACATGGGAAGATGTTGTTGGAGGCGCTCCATGCATGTGACAATTCCTGTTTACGTATATACCAAGAAAGGCTTCCCAAAGGAACTGACAACCTAAGTGGGGTCTTGGAGGAAAACAGGGATCCTGAAACATGGTAGAGGAGGAAGTCTATTCTGGATATAGAGGCTAGCCTCTAGGAAACATGACTGATGGAGTGTGGAGCTGAGAGAAAAACTAATAGGTCATTTTGGCTGGAGTAGAGTTTGTGAAAGGTTGAGAAAAGTATGGAATAAAGCTGCAAGCTAAGTTTCCAGATTTTCCTGTTTCAAGTGGCTCCCACCTCCCTTGTCCTTTATTCACTCTGGCTGGAAAAGTCAGTGCAGCTGGGAAAGCTGCATCTTCCATCAGCCCTCTTGCCAACAGAGGAGGCTACCAAGGTGTCAGTGGTCATTCACACTGAGTACTGAGAGGTAGGGGCTCTCAGAGGGGCTATTATCCTCTACACAGACCATTATCCTCACCTTCTTGGACTCTGGTCCCTGGCTCTGATAAATGAACTCTTGACTTATTGTCCCCCCACCCTTATTAGAGATTATGGAAGTGCTTGAATGTTAGGCTGAGGGGTTTGTATTTCATCCTAGAAGCAATAGGGAAATGTGGTTGTGATTGGTAGGACGACAGGGTCAAAACTGCTTTAGGAAGATAATTTTGGCAATGTTGATGATGGAGTGGAGAGGGAAGACACTGGAAGCAGGGGACCAATTAGGAGGCTAATACAGTACTAGAAGAGAGGCAAGTGAGAGTCTGAGCTAGGGTGGTGGCCATGTAAGGGGACAAAAGGAGATAGGAGAAATGGAGAGGTAGAACTAATGATTAGCCTTGGCAACTGATTAGTGATGGCGGCTGGAGGAGAGGGAATAATCAAGGATGCGAACCTGAGCACCAAGGTGGATGGCAGAGTTCTAACCAGAAAAAAGGAAGTTTGGAGGAGGAATTTGTTGTGCTGAACGATAATGTGGTCCATTTTGGACATAGCGAGTTTGAGATTCCTCTAGCCATCCAAACGATGTCTAGCCATGATGAGGCAACTAGAGTTCAGGAGAGAGATTAGGGATAAATATATTACATTTGCATATCTATCTATCTACACACATATACATATATGCACACATATATGCTGTGTATAAATACATGCATATGTATATACATACATACATACATACATGTAGTGATGTTCAGTTTTTCAGTTATTTCATTTGTATCTGACTCTTTGTGACCCAATTTGGGGTTTTCTTGGCAAAGATACTGGAGAGATTTGTCATTTTCATTTCCAGGTTATTTGATAGATAAGGAACTGAGGCAAACAGGGTTAAGTGACTTGCCCAGGGTCACACAGATAGTAAGTTATCTAAGGCTAGATTTGAACTCAGGTCTTCCTAACTCCAGCCCCAGCACTCTAACCACAGTACCACCTAGGTGCCCCAAAAGAAGAGAAGCCAATGCTTAACCCAAAGGAGAAGAAAAATAATTTACAATTTTGAAATTTCTGGGTACCAGAGATCGCTTTGGATCGGTTTTTGCCCTTCGTATCATATCACATAGACAACTAGGTATTCTGCCTTCATCCATACCTTTTTTAAAATGTATTAAGAATTTTCTATGTTCAAAGGATTGAACTTGGCCTTTGGGGTGAGGTATTAAGATAATCAAGACATAATTCCTTCTACAGAAGGAATTTATAATCTAGCAGGGGACATATATAAAACAGAGAAATATTCTATAGTTATAAAATAACTATGTAATAATTGTAGTGCAGAATATAATTTCAAAGCACGTGAGAGGTACAAAATACTATGCAAGATCTAATTCTGAGAAAGAAAAGAGAATTTCCAAATGCGAATTAGTGTAGGGGAGAGGATCAGGGCAAGCTTTATGAAAGAATGGCATCTGAGCAGATTTTTCAAGGAAAGCTAAGGTTTCCACAGGTGGAAATGGGGAGAATTCTATGAGATAAGAGTCTTTGTTTTATCTAAGCTTTCTTTCTCTCTCCATATCTAGCGAATTGCTTTATACACAGTAGGTACTTTATGAATCTCTGACATTTGTGTCCTAGAAAATTTCAGTTCTCTATAAGAAAAGGGCTTCATTCTGCAAAGAAATTTTTTAAAAAGTTCACATTAAACTCATTGAGAATTAGGGAGACTGGGTGCCTGGGCAGATGTGGTATGATGGCTTTATCCCTATTTTTAGGTACTAGGGTCCAATATGAATGAGTGGTCCGGTATGAATGAAAGTGAAACTGTAGCCACAAAGTTAGGCTGACTGATACTCTGACAAGCAGGTAGACAGCAGACACCAAGTCAGGCCCCTTAGCTTTGGCTGTTGGAATTTGGCTGTTGCCTTTCAGCACCGTCCTAAGCTATTTTCATGGTCTGTAATCACAACTGTGGTCTCTAGGGTCCAGAACTTCCTGTGGGTAAAGGACTGGCTGGGAAAGGGGCCCTTGGCTTTGGCCTCAGGAAATGCCTGACCACAGGGTCATTGGTGTTTCAGACTGCAGATCCCGCCTCTCTCTCCTCTCAGTGCCCATCTGCAGACTGCACAACTCCTGGAAGTCTGAGGCTAGAATATGTTTCCTCCCCACCCCCTTGGGCCCCCAGAAGTGTGTCTTAAATACTCACAGAACAACAGCAGTGTAGAAAGGCTAATTAGAAAACAGGTAAGGAGACAAAGTTAGCAAAGGGGGTCACCCATCATGGAGTCCTGCTGATTTTTCCTTCAAGATTCTTCTTGAAGTAGATAGGAAGGTACCCATTCCCTCTACTTCACCACAACCATGGCCCTCATCATCTCTCCCTTGGAATAGACCCCTGAAAGATTTCCTCAGTCCGTCCCTCCTTATGCAGTCCATGCTATGTAACAAATGATTCTTCCTAAAACATTTTCCCTCTTCATTCCCAATTTTAAAAACTGCCCAAAAGATGAAGTTCAAACTCTTGCCTCACATTCTAGGGTTCTCACAATCAAAATGAACCCGCCTCTCCTCTGCAAGCTCATCCCAAACTCAGTCATTTCAGTCATGTCTTCACGACCTCATTTGGGGTTTTCTTGACAAAGACACTGGAGTGGTTGGTTGTTTCCTTTTCCTGCTCATTTTACAGATAAGGAAACTGAGGCTAACAGGGTTAGGTAACTTACCCAGGGTCACTCAGCTAGTAGGCTGGATTTGAATTCAGGTCTTCCCCACTCCAAGCATGGCATTTATTCATTGTGCCGCCCAGCTGTCCTCATTCCAACTATTCTCTCCTTGTTTTCTCCTCTGGCCTTTAGGTCACATGTATCTTGCTAGCACCTTCCTACTGACCCCCTTTTGTCCTTTCACATTTTTTCCGTGACCCTTTCCTTTCCTCTTTGCCTATGTAAACTTTACTTATCATCAAGGATCACAGATGTAGAGTTGGAAGGGGCTCTCAATGCCATCTAGTCAATCCCCTCATTTTGTGAATGAGGAAACTAAGACTGAAAAAGCCTTTCCCAGAGGAGGCAAGTGGCAGAGCTGGGGTTCTAATTCAGGTTCTCTTGCTCTAGGCTCCATATTCTTTCCATTTCATCATGTCGACTACCCTTCATGGGCTTCCTACCCTTGGATTATCCAAAGAACCTGGGAATTTATTCTCTTCTGAATTTCTGTCTTTCTTGACAGAGGAGGTATCATCTTTCTGAGTCTGTCCATTGCCCTCATCACATGACTTTAATTCCCTTAGAACCTGATATGACATTCCAAGCGGCACAACATGAAAAAGTCATGCTAAAGACAGGGTGGACCAGGGCTGGGCCAGACCCCATGGTCCTGGTGGCAAAGAATCTATTTCCCATCTTTTGACTCACATTTCTTCCTCTGCTGGCTAGACCATCACCCTGGCAACTAGATGACAAAGCATACTGTTAGGACACTGGATTTGGATTTCAAAGGGTCTGAATTTGAATCCTACCTCAGACCCTTAGATATGTGATCCTGAGCTTACAAGTAAGTCACTGAACCTCTTTAAGACCCTCTTTTCTTATTGACAAAAATCGGATAATTACTGTGCCTACCTCCCAAGGAGGTTGTGGGGAGAAAAGGAGATAATTTATGAGAAACTCTTTGCAAACCTTAAAAAGCTATATAAATGTTAGTTACCAGTATCATTCATTTTAAAGATAATAATAATCTTCTATCTCAGCAGGTGAAATTTTTGCAAAACGTGATCAGCAAAATGTTTCCCAGCTACAACCAAATTCTCACCCCAATTTTTGGAAGCCTCTTCTATCAGGCCTTTGTGCTAGACTTCTGTCCCCAAACTCATTTTATGCTATGATAGTGGTCATACTTAGTGGAACTCTAGTTTCTAGTTTTATGGCATCTGAGTTAAAGGAAAGTCTTTTCTTATGGCTACTTTCCTTCCAAACCTATGGTTTGGGAGCTCAGGCCAGTTACTAAATGGAGAAGAAATGAATAAGACTGAATAAGGAGAGTGGAACATTATGTTGCTGATTGCCTTTGTACTGTGTGTCTCAGTCATGGCTACCAAATGACTGTAAGCTCCTTGAAGGCAGGAACACTCACCTCCTTGTCTGGGCTCCTACCAAGTCCAAGACTGAGCATACAATCGGTGTTTAATGAATATTTGTAGGTTGGTTGGTGAAGAATTGACTTAGTCTGTCCTTAGAAATGAGTTTAGGTATCATAGGAACCAAGGGTATAAAAAGAAAAATGTCATGGGAAGAAACTGATGAAATTTTCACATAGGAAACAAATAGGTTCACACAATTTGAGGTATGTAAAGGCAAAGGAGGAGATGGAGGAGGAGGAGGAGGAAGGAGAGAGGGCCCAGTGTTCCTTGGCACCCTTTTATTCTCTCACAGCTCTGTCCGAACT
The DNA here is from genome assembly GCA_028646515.1 of Pseudochirops corinnae. NCBI lineage: Eukaryota > Metazoa > Chordata > Mammalia > Diprotodontia > Pseudocheiridae > Pseudochirops > Pseudochirops corinnae. Next base: position 73,249,362 of record CM053585.1, read on the forward strand.
GGCTCTTGGGAATTTTGGAAGTGGATAAAATTCCATTTTAGGAGTTAACTGTGCCCTAGGGATTGAGTATGAGCTTGAAGTCTTCTAAAAGAGGGACAGGCAGGAAGGCAGGGTGGAAGGCAGCGTAGGAGGGAGTCTTAAAGGTCGAGGAGGCCTTGCCCACCAGAGGTCTCTGAGAGGAGCAGGAGAATCGGGCTGGAAGATTTCTGGGGCAAATGTTCTAAGACCCAGGTGTCTGAGGAAACTGTGGGGGACCAGGGGCTGGTCTGACATTTGGGTTGAAGATAATGGCAAGGATTAGGGGTAGGTTTTAGCATCAAGGTCAGGTCACTGAGTTAAGGGTTAGGATTCCCACAATAGATAGGATTTAGATCGGGTTATATAATAAAATCAAGTCAGAGGTAGTTGGTGATGACCTGAACCTTATGGATCTAGAGTTGTAAGGGACCTCATAGATGAAGGGAAAGGAAGGAAAGGGGAGGGGAGGGGAGG
>CM053585.1:73250353-73314919 GCA_028646515.1 Pseudochirops corinnae
GGGAGAGGGAAGGGGAGGGAAGGGAGAGGCGAGGGGAGGGGAGGGGAGGGGAGGGGAGGGGAGGGGAAGGGAGAGGGAAGGGAGAGGGAAGGGAGAGGGAAGGGAGGGGAGGGAAGAAAAGAAGCATTTATATAGCATCTCCTATGTTCTAGGCACTGTACTAAGAACTTTTTACAGATATTACAAATGTCTTAGGCTTAACTTTTACTCAGATCTCCTTGATCCACAATACAGATACACAGGTAGAATGTGACCCCAGGCCCAGCACTCTAGCCATTGCACCACCTAGCTGCCTCTAGGAAAAGACTTGTCCAAGGATACTCAGGTAGTAAATGACAGAAGCAGGATTTGAAACCAGGTCTTCTGGCTCCAGAGACATTGCTATTCCCATTTTCCCATTTTGCTTTTTCTGGGTCTTGAAATTTCTACTGATAGTTACTATAGGAAAGCAGACAGAAGTTCAAAATGGAAATGTGGCTATGGAGGGCGGGTGAAGGGGGGAAAATCGCCAAGATGCAAAAAATGTGAAAACTGTAGGTCATCATCAGTCCTCCTACTCCCTGACAACAAGCCCTTCTTCCCCTCCGTGTGCGCAGTCCGTCCACCTCTATGATTCAATTGCTCAGCCAAATTCTCCTGCTTCTAGCTGTGAGAAACTCATATGACTCAAGGGATAGCATTCTCAGCTTTTTTTTTTAAATTGCTTCTTGTTCTTATCTCTAGATTCAGGGGAAACTTCATGAGGAAGGCACTTTTTTTTATGTATAACCCCTAAAGATCCCTCTCACCCTGCTCAAAAGACCTGGGTTAGAATGTCAGCTCTGCTACTGCATGACTGGAAAAGTCACTTAACCTCTGTCTGCCTCAGTTCCTCCAGTCTGAAATGAGGGGGATGAAGTAGATGACTCCCAAGGCCCCTTTTCAATCTATGATTCCATGACTCCAGTGGATGATTTCTCAGATTTCTTTTACTTCTAAATCCTATCATTCAATCAACAATAACTCAGTAAGAGTTATTGGTGAGAATTTAGAGAATTGGTGAGAATTAAGTTTTTATTGCAGGCTAGACACTGCGATATACAAGTTAAAAAAAAAAAAGATAGGGTTTGTCCTCAAGGAACTTGACATTTTTCCAGGAAAAAGAACTTTCACATAAAATAATCCCCCACAGACTTTGGGGGTTTTGTTTTTGGAGGATAGGACCTATGTTTCACCAGAGCAGGATGTTCCCCATGAAGAACTTCCTCAAATAATGTAGATTGGTAGCTTTTCTACAACAACTGGGTGATCCAATGGATGGCACGCTAGGCTTGGAGTCAGGAAGACCTGAATTCAAATTCAGCCTCAGACACTTACTAGCTATGTGATCTTGGGCAAGTCACTTAACTGCTGTTTGCCTCAGTTTCCTCATCTGTAAAATGGAGATAATGATAGTACCTGCTTCCCAGGATTGTTGTGAGGTATGAGATAATAACTGTAAGCACTTAGCAAAGTGCCTGGCACATAATAGGCACTGTGTGTGTGTGTGTGTGTGTGTGTGTGTGTGTGTGTGTGTGTGTACAATTGGGCTTGCATTCAGAGACATACTATTTTGCATAGTAGACTTAGAAAATATTGAGAGGATATTTGGCTTAAATGTTATTTCAAAACAGTAAAAGACAAAGGCCACTCTGAAAGAGAATTATAAAGTCATCAATTTGCTTGTTTTCACAATAGGCTCCCAGGTTGTTAACAACTCCACCTACTCCCGCAGATTCCCCTCAGTGACTCATCTTTTCCCTTCTCTGTCCCTAGGGAGTGACTCTTACTGCAGGTTTTCAACAGAAAAATAATTTACATATGTGAATACAATAATTGTCAGTATTGTGGGGAGAATGGGGACACTTTGGGGCATGCAATGGAGGACAGCAGGAGACTCTGTGTACTAGACATGGGAAGAATGCTCCTGCCACACTGGGGCTGTTGGGAATAACGGAGGTCAAAGATGCCTGATTTCATCAGTATCCTAGCCCAGAGAATTTGGGGAAGTCACATGTTGGGAAAGGGCCTAACATGTCTTATACTGAATCCATTTATATAAGGTAATGCATAGAGTGCATGATGTGGGCAAACGGAGAACAGAAGAAAAAGATCTCAGGAGATTCCAGGAGACACATTGTTTGGTGCTGGGTATTTCTCCCTTTGTGTTATCATTCTGGAAGGTGCAGGTGTCAGTTTAGAGGTATAGCCCCCACCCAAGGTCCACCAGTGATGTAATAAGCAATGATGAAAGCCGTGGTTGGGTCTAGCCTAAGATTGTCCATCAGAATTGTACCAACTAAGCTCCTTGGAGCAGAACACCCAGCAGGGAACACTGGTCTGCTTAACAATAACAGAAAATTCTCACCAATACAGTAAGAGAATCTCTACTAAAGTCCTACTCACATGTCCCATTGTGATATAGAGGTGACCCTGGCTTCCCCAAAGCTAAGTACCTTTAGAAATCAAGCTCTCACTGGCCCTAGCAAGCTAGAAAGCTTTTGTAAACAGGTTCCATGATGGCTTATCTGGCTACTATCCATGAATTAACCTAGCTAAGCTTAGGCATAATATAATTAATTTTTTGATCAAAGCAATTCCTGAAGAGCATCCACTAAGTTAGAGTGGGGTGGTGACCTGTGTTGATGGAAGGAATAACCACATTGATGAAATTACAGATTGTAGAAGTAGAGAAGGAGAGAGAGAAGAAAGAGGAGAAAGAGGAAGACTAAAAAGAAGAGTCAGTTTGTGATACCCTGAGTATCTTGCTTAACCTTTCAATTTAACGTCATAAACACTAATTAAGCGTCCACAATGTGCAAGGCATCGTTCTAGGTAATGGCTAACAGTCTACTCACCTATAAAACATCAGTAATAATATAAGCACTATCTGTATCACAGAGGTATAGTAGAGCTCAAATCAGATAATGATAATGAGAACACTTGAATTGACTGAGATTTTCAAGTTAATATGCATTAAGTTCCTGCTTTTTGCAAAGCATTGTTCCAAGTACTAGGAATATAAAGATTTTTTAAAATGGTAGAGTTCCTGCTCTTGAAGAGCTTTCAATCAAATGGGGACATAAGTATATACACACACATAACTATAATACAAGGTAAAATATAAGACAAGACAAAATACAAAATAATATGACAAGATAATACGAGATAAAATATAATTCAAACAAAAGGGAGACCCAGGCAAAGACCTCTATCACTTTTTTTCTGAGGAGAGCAGGAAAACATTAGTGGAAGAGGCCATACCCAAGTTTAATCTTAAAACAAAAGAAGGATTTCAACAGGTAGAAAGGAGGAAAGGAACCATTCCAGGCATGGGAGACATTTTGGGCACATAGGTAGAAGAGTGCACGATGAATTGTGAAAGATCTTAATGAATGATTGAAAGCACTTAGTCAGTCATGCCTCAGGCCATGAGCTATGCACTAGGAATACTGGTACAAAAAATAAAACAATCCTTACCAGCAGTGATCTCCCGTTCAAATGCTAGTCACAAAGATGGTAAGTGAATCAATGGGGCAGTCCACCGTCTTGCCCTAAATGCCCAGGGATGTGTTGCTGTTGTTGGGCAGCTAGGACATACAATGGATAGAATGTTGGACCTGAAGTCAGGAAGACTCATCTTTCTCAGTTCAAATCTGGTCTCAGACACTCACTAGCTGTGTGACCCTGGGCAAGTCACTTAACCCTGCTTAACTTGACCCTAAGTGCCATGGGATATATAGTATTTGTATTTTATCCTGTTCATAATAGAAAGCCTTTGGAAGTTTTTAAGATGGAAAGTAACATGGCAAGATGTGCTATAGAAATCTGGGTAATTATATAATAGGTGAACTAGAGAGAAGACAGACTGGACATGAGGAGGAAGCAGAGGGGACAATAACAAATTAGGAGGCTGTAGCAATCGTCCCAGTGTGAGTAATGGGAGGCTGCATAATATAACAGAAAGCATATTATCCTGAAAGCAGAAGATGTTTCAACAGTGGCTTTGAGGTTGACTAGTTGTGTATACCAGTACAATTAGTTAACCTCTATGAACCTCAGTTTTCTCATCTGTCACCTGTGGACCAGAGCCCTCCTAAAACTCTGGACTAACATGACCTCGGTCTAATCCTGTTGACCGAGCCAAAGGTATTGTTTTATCTTTCCTTGGTTTGTTTCTTTTACCTGGAATTTCTCCAGGAAGATCTAATTAACTCAGGATATAACTTGTGTCCAGGGTTTACAAACATGAGTAATAAAGTCTCTAGCTTCCATGGAAGCACTCAAGGTACCAAAGGCATATCTGGTAGAGGATAGGCTTTATTTCACCCCCACCAAAAAATCCATAGATATAAATGATTCAGGAGCCTATTCAGGAGCCAGAAACAAATAAAGCACTAAGCTGACTCATGAGCTTTCTCCAGAAAATAACTACATTGGGAAGGGGTGAGTGGGAGGTGCCATCAGGACAAAGTTTTGACCTTTCAGTGAGTCCTCCTGTCTCAGTTATACACAGTACCTCCACGGCTCCCCAGATTCATAGCATTGTCCATGGCTTAATATCTCCCTGGAAGGTAAAGATACTTTGGGTCTACTGACCTAGCCATCCAGCTTCCTATCAGACCTGACCCGTTGAAGCAAGTCATTTGGTTTGTTCTACAAATGTAGCATTCTCTTCTTTCTCCAAGGAGTATGTTGTGCCAGGAAATCACCTCATCTCTAGGAGATCCAATTCCCAAACTTAAGAAATATCAAACTTGAGAATTCTTGAACACGGGCTTGAACAAGCAGGCACATGTCTGTTCCTGCCATGTGCTTCTGCAGGATATCTCTTTGACCCTTGACTGCTTCAGTCTCTTGTTTGGGGGAAATGTACTAGGAGGCACTCAGTCTCTGACTTGTGCTCAGAAAAGGAAACAGAAATGTGAAAGGTGGCCAGGAACCTGAGGTCCAGTAACTCCCCTTTCATGCTGCCTACACAAATGCATGCATCTTGTAACATGCTTCTGCCACAAAGCACCACTAACTACTTTGGAGAGGGAGAGGGGAAAACAAAACTCTGAAACACGTTCTCCTTCCCAGAACATAAAGTCTTTAGGCCCAACTTGCTGTACCCCTGGAGGTAGAAAGGAAGTTTCAGAGCACGGGGTTCTTTTGATAGACCCAGAGGGTGAGAGCTCTCTCTTCCAACGTGGCTTCTCTCCTGAATCTCCACCAACCAATCATCTTGCAATTTCCATGACTTGTCACCAAGACACCAATGGGTATGCTTATACTTCATGGGAAGGCAGCCCTCAGATGCATAGCCTATGATCTCACCAAGCTGATCAGGGAACTCATCAGAGGGTCTGGGACTCTTCTGATATATTGTCCCCACTTCTCCTTACATACGTAAAGGAGGAATGATAATAATCTTTGCATTTGCCTTCTTAGCAGGGTTGTTGTGAGGAAGGTTCTTTGTAAAAGAATAAGTTCATTACTAGAATGTGTGGCTGAGTTTATAGCTCCTGTCTGTGAGGGCACTGGATACTAGGGAGAAAGCAATTGAGGTTGTTATTGATGTTTCATTGTTTCAGTAACATCCAATTCTTTGTGACCCCATTTGGGGTTTTCTTGGCAAAAATGTGGCAGTTTGCCATTTCCTTCTCCAGTTCATTTTACAGATGAGGAAACTGAGGCAAATAGGGTGAAGTGACTTGACCAAAGTCACACAACTGTTAAGTGTCTGAGGTCATATTTGAACCCAGGTCTTCCTGACTTCAAACCTGGCACACTCTCCATGTGTCACCTGGCTGCCCTGAATTGGAAAATACCAAATACAAATTTCACTGACCTCTCCATTTTGCCAAGGGTTGCCTCTGGTTACTGAGTTCGCCCAATGGCTTATTTGTAAGCCTGTAGGAGGGACCTTCATGGGATCAGACCATGGGATCTGTAGGACTAGAGTTTTGCATATATTTTGGGCAACAGAAAAGAGCATAATGGGAGAGATAACAATATGAAGTTCTTATAAGGCTATGCTGGATTCAACCTCTGCTAAGAATCTGTGAAGACACTGGCTAAAAGTTCCCATTGGATATCAGCGTTACTTTCCTTGCCTAATATACAAGTAATCTGGATTCTGGAGCCCAGCAAAAGAGGAATGAAAAACCTGCCCTTCCTGTCAGGCTGCTGGGACTTGGGCTCTACCATTTTAAAAATGCAGGATTTCAATGAGGATTCAGTGTAGTTGCCTAGGGGGAAGAGGGAAGAATAGCTTAATCAGGTCAAGACTGAGTGCTGGCCCTCCTAACCTTCTTTAGGACAGTTCCCAGCCTAGCAGACATGGATTGAGAATCGAAGAAGGAAGAAAGGGTTCCTCTCTCAGGGGAAATGTGTTTATTTGGTATTAGAAAAGAACAAGGTGCCCCTTCCTAACATTTTTTTTTGCTGGGGGCAAAGGAGGGGACAGAATTGAAACTACCTTTCTTTCCTCTTCTCACCTTAAGCTTCATTTGCAACAGTTGTCTTCATCTTACCTGTCACATAGCTGGAATTGTAGTAGGCTTTGTGAGGGATAGAAAAGAAAGGGAAGATACAGTGGCTACCTTATGGCATCACTGTGTTGCGGGGGGGACTGCAGTTGCTAGCAGAGTCCAAGTCTTGGCATTCTACCAAGACGAAAAGGCTTCAGGTATGGGCATGGCAATGAATTGAATGTTTGTCCTTCAAGGACTCCACTTAAATCCAATTCACATAAAAGGCAAGACATCACCCTTGTGATATCATTGATCGTCTTCAAGAAAGAAGGACCAACAACAACAACTTCACCAAGTTGAGAGAGGCTTACAAGCAGAGAGACAGCCTGTCGAGGTAACACCTGGCTTTGCTCTCCTACCAAGTCAATGGACTTCAAGGCCATTGGATAGAGTGCTAGATTTGGAGTTAGGAAAACCAGAGTTCAAATTTGGCCTCAGATGCTTACTAGATATGTGACCTTGGGTGAGTCATTTAACCTTTGTCTAACTCAGTTTCTATAATTATAAAATAGGCAAAATAATAGTACCTATCTCCCAGGGCTGTTGAGAAGATCAAATAACATTCATAAAGGACTTAGTACAGTGTCTGGTACATAGTAGGTGCTTAATAAATACTTGTTTCTTTTCTTCCTTCCTTCCTCCTCCCTCCCTCCTTCCTTCCCTCCCTCTCTCCTTCCTTCCTTTCTTCCCTCCTTCCCTCCTCCTCTTCCTCCTTCTTTCCTCCTTCCTTCCTTCCTTTCCTCCTTCCCACCTTCCCTCCTTCCCTCCTTCCTTCGTTCCTCCCTTCTTTCCTTCCTTCCTCCCTTCCTTCCTTCCTTCCTTCCTTCCTTCCTTCCATCTTTCCTTCCTTCCTCTTTCCTCCTTCCGTCTTCTTTTGTTAAGGAGGAAATCCTCATCCCCCTCTAGGACAATGATTCTTAACCTTTTTTGTGTTATGGACTCCTTTGGCAGTCTGATGAAGTGTATGGACCTCTTCTCAGAATAATGTTTTTTAAATAAATTAAAGAAATTTCACAAGATAACAGAAAAAACCAAAGTTTAATGAAAATAAAACTGTAAATTTTTTTCCATCCAAGTTTATACATTCCCTGGAATCCTTGCACACATCCCTTAGGAGTCATGGACCCCAAGTTAAGAACCCCTGCTGGAGCTGGTTTTAATCCTCAAACTTCCAGAACTCTCAAACTTGAGAATTCCTGAAGAGAAGGTCAAATGGGCAGGCACATGTCGGCTTCTGCCATATGCTTCTGCAGGATATCTCTTTGACCCTTTGCTGCTACAATCTCTTGACTGGGGGAAATTCACTAGGGGGTATCCCATCTCTGATGTGCTTAGAAAAGGAAACAGAGTGGGGAGAGGAGGGAGGGAGAAAAGTTTTAGAACTTAAAATCTTATAAAAGTGAATGTCAAAAACTAAAAATAAATAAATAATTTTTAAAAAGAATATTCTTTAGAGACTGTCTTGTTTTCTTATTTTTGTATCTCCAGCACTTAGTGCAGTACATGAAACACAGGAAACATTTAATAAGTGCTTTATCTTTGTCTTGTCTACCTACTTGCTTGCCTATATGTATGTATGCTAGTTTGGCAAAGAAAAAGTTATTGATACTTCTTTGCAAGTTATAAAAGTTGTTGACTTCAAACTATGTATTTCATAACATGTACTATGTAAATAAGTTTTCAACTTACATAATGTATATTGAAAGGAAAAAGAAAAGGAAACAGATACATGGATGGTGGCCAGGAACCCAACGTCCAGAACTCCCCTTTCATGCAGCCTCAACAAGTGCGGGCATCTTGCTATGTGCTTCTGCTATAAAACACCATTAACTGGCTTGTAAAAATTTGTGGTGGTGGGAGGTATAAGAAAGAAAGCACACATCAATACAAATTCACCTGCCCTGCGACTTGTCTTGGACTATTTAAAATAGAACTCTGTCAAAAATGGTGAAGGCAAGGTAATGGTGATGGTGGTGATAATGGTATCTACACAGTGCTTTGAGGTATACAAAGCACTTTATATGTACTGTTACACACACATATGTGTGTGTATAATATATGTATGTACACACATATATTTACGTATATGTGTATGTATAATCTCACTTGATTTTCACAACTTTGTGAGGTAGATGTTATTTTGTTGTTCAATTGTGTCCAACTCTTCAGAGTCCCATTTGGGACTTTCTTGCCAAAAGATACTGGAGTGGTTTGTTATTTCCTTCTCCAGCCCATTTTACAGATGAGGAAACTAAGTCAAGCAGGGTTAGGTCACAATAGAATCACACAGCTAGGAAGTGTCTGAAACCGTATTTGTATTCAGGAAGATAAGTATTTCATGATTCCAGGGAAACTTTAGAGAAGTTAAATGATTTGCCCAGGTTCATACAGCTAAGTGTGATTCTAAACTTGGTCCTTTTGTCTCTGTTCCTAGTGTTCTATCCTCTACTACATAGTACTTTGACATATACAGTCATGAAAAAAGTGCCTACAACAATGAAACAATTCACTGACAGACATGATCAGGCTCAGACAGTATGAGACTGACTGTGTATGCTATTCAGAAAGGAGTCCAAAGGGCTATAAAACAGTGTAGACCCGTGGATCCTACAATACCACCACTAGGTCTGTATCCCAAAGAAATTTTTAAAACGGGTGGGGAACAACCTATTTGTACAAAAATATTTATAGCAGCTCTTTTTGTGGTGGAAATTTATGTTTAGAAATTGAGGGGATGCCCATCAATTGGGAAATGACTAAACAAGCTGTGGTAAATGATTGTGATGGAATATGAATTTTGGTATAAGAAAATGACAAGCAAGATGATTTCAGAAAAACCTGGAAAAACTTATATGAACTAATGCAAAGTGAAGTGAACAGAAATAGAAAAACATTGTACACAGTAACAGCAATGATGTATAATGATCAACTGTGAATGACTTAGTTACTGTCAGAAATACAGTATTCTAAGACAATCCCAAAGGACTCACGATGACATATGCTAGCTGCCTCTAGAGAAAGACTGAAGCATGCGATTTTTCACTTTTTCTTCTTTATTTCCTTTTTTTTTGTTTGAGTCTTCTTGTGGAAAATGAATAATGTGGTGATCTTTTTACATGATTGTATATGTATAATCTATATCCTTACCATCTCAGGGAGTGGACAGGGGAGGGAGGAAGGGAGGAATAAAATTTGAAACTCAAAATGTTTTTTTTAAATGCAAAAAATTGTTTTAACATTTGGGAAAAAATATATATACACATACATACATACAAACATACATAGATATATGTGTTTATATACATACACACACACACACACACACACACACACATATATATGTTCTCCTCCTCCTCCTTCTTCTTCATCTTTTTTCCAAAAAAAGGGGAGGAGGGAGATCAGGTAGGAGAGGTGGCCTCAGCTCCCATGTGAGCAATCAGGGGAAGAAAACATTGATTATAGCAAAAGATCTATTAAAACTCACCACAAAATAAAGAAGACTTATATTTCAAGATTGTGAATAGTCAAAGCAAATTTCCTTTCTTTGTTTCTGCCTCTTCTCAGTGGCAATTTTGAGGAATAGTGAGTGGTTACTTCATTTTTTGTTGTTGTTGGCGGGGGGGAGGCAATTGGGGTTAAGTGACTTGTCCAGGGTCACACAGCTAGGAAGTATCTGAGACCAGATTTGACCTCTGGTCCTCCTGACTCCAGGGCCAGTGTTCTATATATTGTATCAGTTAGTTGCCTTGTTATCCTCCAAAAGTTGCTAAGTAGAAGCAACCATCTCATTCTATGACTTAAGAGTCTAAATAAGCAAACATACCTCTGGAGATGGAATAAATAGTACATCTTGTATCTCTGTCTTTCCTATCTGTCAAACCCCATACTTCTAAACTGTGATTTCATTGATGTGGTAAACTCCTGGTTCAGAAATTCCCTTCATTTGGTTGTGGCTAGGTGGCGCAGTGAACAGAGCACAGGACCTGAGTTCAAATGTGACCTCAGACACTTAATACTAGCCATGTGACCTTGGGCAAGTCATTTAACCCCAATTGCCTTGCCTTCCCCCCTCCAAAAAGCAAAACAATTTAAAAAAAAGAAGAGAAGAGAAGAGAAATTCCCTTCACTGGTGAAAATGGGAAATTCAACCATAACTTGTAATAGTAATAACTGGCATTTAATTAATGCTTTAAAGTTTGCAAAGCACTTCACAGATGCTCTTCTTGTTTCTTTTTTTTAGGGGGCAAGGTGTTTTTTTTCTCTTTGTTCTTGTCAGAATTCAGTCAAGTTCAAGTGCAAATGGGAAGAGACTGAGGGAGAAGTGACTTATTTCTGAGCTGGTGGAAACTTGAACTCCAAGTCAGAGATGTGGACAGAATCTTGGCAGATTCTCCTCGCTGCTAGCTTCTTATGACTTCACTCTCTCTGCTCCACAAGTGATGAATTAGATGTGGTAAGAAGCATTTAAGGGTCCCTGTCAGTGACAGGTCACCAAATGGAAAAGCACTAGCCTCAGGAACTGGCAGGACACAGATAGTACTCTGACATCATGGACTAGAGTTTATGAGGAATCAATGGCTGAGTCTAGAGTGCCATTGGCTGAGCTGGAAAGGTTGACTAATTTTTGCACTGGGAAAATTTGGTTGACTTCAAAATTGGAGATAGTTGCCAGCTATCTGGTATGTTCAGTTGAACCCAGACACCTTGAAATGTGTACCAAAATTCTTGAATGTGGAAGGTGCCTATATACTAATTAGGGAAGGCTTGGGTATGGAAGAAGCTGCTGGCATGTAGCTATTCAGCGGATATTCTATTATGTTTTCTCTTATTCCTTTTATTGATTCCATGCAAAGAATAAAATCTGTATTTGGTAAGTCTATTTGTTTATGGGCATAGCCAACCCCATTATGTCAACCATACATAATTATTATGGCAACCATACATATGGTTCAACCATACATAATTAGGGTTCAGCAAAATATATGATTCCAAGAGAGCAGATTTTCCAGCAGATGGGGACTCAAGTGCCATTCTAATTAGGTAAATCCATACTAATCCTATACCCTGGTAACAAAATGAGCATAGCCACTCAAAGGGAGGAGGCAGGGCTGAGAAATAAGCGGTTGTCTCCACTTTGGAAACCATGGAGAGCTTAACTCTCTTCTCCAACACTCCCTTTAGAGTGAGGTGGGATACATTATTGCCAGAGTGAATATGAAACTAGTGGATAGAATCCGGTTAGTAGCTAAGCAACACCACCTGCACTAACTTCATCTGAGCCTCACCCTGTGAAGTACTACAGGTTTGTTATTGCTGGTAGTTTTAGTTGTGTTGTGGGGTTTTCTTCTCAAAGAAACTGGAGTGATTTACCATGTCTTTCTCTAACAAATTTTACAGTTGAGGAAATTGAGGCAAATCAGGTTAAATGACTTGCCCAGGGTCACACAGCTAGTAAGTGTCTGAGGCTGGATTTTAACTCAAGTCTTTCTGATTCTGATCAAAGAGGGACAACCATCAATCTCTCATATGAGTTCAGAAGATTCATAAGAGTCATCAGAAATCCTACTGGCAACTAAAGTTGTTAGCCGGGTCCACCAGAGACAGTATCAATGGTCATAAGAGTGGTAGTGGTCAACAGCAAAGGAAGCACCTGAAGATGGATGTGGGAAGACAGTCATCCAAGGATAGTGGCAATTGTAGGGAATGGGACCTCTCATGGCAGAGTGCAGTGCTGACTGTGGACTTTAGAAAAGCACCACTCCTCAGAGCCTAATAGAGAACTATTTCTTATGACCATTGATACTATCTCTGGTGGACCTAGCTAACAACTCATATGGTCATTAATAAATTATACAAGATAAGGAAAGAGTAAACATACACAATCCAAAGCATTATTTGTTCATAGATGAAAAGGAGCTAGGTGGGATATAGAGCAACCACCCTTCCCCTCTCATTTGGCACCAGTTAAGAAAAAGGTAGTGAGAGATTGATGGTTGTCCCCTTTTTAGTTCTAGCTCAGCCTCTCTGGAGTCACTGGTTCTTCTGGCTCAGTAGCCAGTTAGAAGACTATTAATTACCACACATTACCAGCCTCTCAGCCAGTAATGTCCAGAAGTATGCTCACCAAGATTTCCATATGATGGGTTTGGGAATAGGTGAAGAATGCTCCAAGGGCTGGGCTCTCATTGGCCTGTACCTATTACTCAGATTTCCTCACTCTAAGTACAACAAATATGACAATCTATTGAGTCTAGATTGCTCTAGATCAATGGTTCTTAATTTTTTTTTCATGGAACAGTATTATTTTTGAATGGCATAGCAATACCTACTATGGGAAAACCAGGAGATTTGTAAATGCACATGCAACTCCAAATGTAAGTTTCATACTATTTGAGCCATAACTAATTGAAACAAAGGATATACACCCTTGATAACCATAGCTATAACTTATAAACATCTTGAGGGCATAGTTATTGAGGTGATAGAAAAGCCAGAGAACTGAAAATTTCATCATTTGGGCAAAAGTTTAAAATAACAATGGAATAGGGGCCATGTCTTACTTATCATCTTGTTTTTCCCCAGTACCTAACATAGTTCTTCACACATAGCATAGTCGGCACTTAACAAATGTTAGTTAGCTATAATTATTTTGTGAAATTGTTGTCTAATGCCTCTTATCAAACAACTATTAATGGGTACTAATCTAAACAAAGTATGTATATACAAAAACAATCTGGCCCTTGTGGTAACTTTATTTTAATGTAATCAGAATTATCCATTGCATCTCCTATTATTCTTTCTACTCCTTCTTTGGTCGTGAACTCTTCCATATCCATAGATGTAGAAGGTCATTTATTTTTTGCTCCTCTATTTTGTTATAATGTTACCTTTTAGTGATGAGCAGATTAGAGGAGCATGGAAAAAAATTACCTGTCAGATCCACACATAAGGGAAAAGTTTATGAGCAAACAAAAGAGAATCATAGAAGGCAAAATGGATAATTTTAATTACATTAAACTAAAAATATCTATTTGGAGCTTATATTGTTATATGGTATTGAACTGTTAGTTGATACCTAATTTCTGTCATATTGCTTTCCAATTTTCTCACCTGCTTTTTGCTGAATCTTGAATTCTTACCTGCTAGCTAAGGTCTTTGAGTTAATGAATTCTCCTTTTATACATATACATATACATATTTTATACATATACATATATATGTATACATATACATTTTATACATATACATATATACATGTATATATACATATACATATATATATATATATATATATATAAACAATTTGGTTTGCTTCTCCCTTTTACAAAATATCAGACTAGCTTTGAATATTGTTAGTCTCCTCTCTAATGCTATTCCCATCCCCCAGTCTCCTAGTTAGACCTATCAATTCAAGGGGGTTGTGTGTGTTCGAGCTTTCAATTCTGTTAATCTATTGTTTTATTTTTAGTATGTCTATTTTAGTGTTTTATTCGGTTTTTTATCTGTTGCTTTCCTAGATTTTTTAAAAGTTGAATGCCCAATTAATCAATCTATTCCTCTTTCTTTTGTTGATAAGAGCATTTAGAAATATAAAATTTCCATTAGGGACTGTTTTAGTTGGATTGCATATGTTTTAGTATATTATCTCATCATTTTCTTCAATTAAATTTTCTATTATTTCTATAATTTATTCTTTGAAAAATCAATAACTTAATGTTAAATTATTTAGCCTTCAATTAGTTATATTTTCTTCAGTAACCTTTCACTGAATATAATTTCATTGCATTGTGGCCAATAAAGGATATGTTTGATATTTTTGCATTCCTGAATTTGTTAGTAATGTTTGTATAGCTCGATGCATGGTCAATTTTTGTAAAAGTGTCATGCATAGCTAAGAAATATGTAACATCTTTGTGTTTCCATTAAGTTATTGCCAGAGATTTATAATCTCTCAATTTTTTCTAAAGTTCTATCCGTGCTCTTAACTTCTTTCTTATTTATTTTTGTTATATTTTTCTAGGTCCAAAAAGGGTATGGTGAAATGACCTGAAATTATAGTATTAGAATCTATTTCTCTCTGCAATTTCATTAATTTTTTTCTTTTAAGTATTTGGATGCTATCCCATTTGGTGTCATATACATATATGACACACACACACACATATATATATATACATATACTATACATACATATGTGTATATAAAAAAATTCACGTTGCTTTATTGTCTGTGGTGACTTTAACCATAATATAGTTTCCCTACTTGTCCCTTGTTATTGTATCTGTTTTTACTGTTGCTATATCTGTCTCCTCCATTAGAATGTAGACAATTCCTCATTGTATAGTCCCTTGATTAACCTTTCTGTACTTCTCTTGACTTCTGCATTTTCATTTCAAAGATTCTGCATAGTTCTGGACTTTTCAATAAGAATATTTGGAAGTCCTCTATTTCATTAAAGATCCATTTTGTCCCCTGTAGCTTGATATTTAGTTTTGCCAAATTGGACATATCTTTATCTTTTATGTTGTAAAATATCATAGTCCTGGCTCTTCTCTTTAAAGGAGCAGCTGCCAAGTATTCTGTGATTCTAACAGTTGCTCCTTGATACTTGAACTCTTTCTTTTTGGCTGCTTGCAATATTCTTTTTTCTTTGATCTGGAAACTTTGTATTTTGGCTATAATATCCCTAAGAGTTTTCCTTTTATGCTTTCTTGCAAGTCGTGATGGATGGATTATTCCTATTTTTACTATAGATCTGGTACTAACAGATCCGGGTAATTTTCTTTTATGTTTTCTGAAATATGGCATCCAGTCTTTTTTTGGGGGTTGGGGGTGCGCAGGGGGGGGAGAGGTGTCATGATATTTCAGTAGTCTGATTTTTTAAGATTATCTCTTGATTTCCTTTCCAGGTTAGTTGTTTTTGATTGTGTTAGCCTCAAGTTTCTTCAGGTTTTTTTTTTATCTTTTAATTTTATTTTAATATTTCTTGTTCATTTTTGTTTTCTATTTGGCCCATTTTATGTTTCAAGGACTTTAATTTTTGGACGAGAATTATTATCATCTGTTATAAGTGATTAATTCTCATTTTCATTCTTTCCTCCTTAGTTTCTATTTCTTTTAATATTGAATTTTATATCTTCTGTTTCATTTCTTTCTGGCACTCTTGTAGTTCTTGTGACCATACCATTCTTTTCTCTGAGATTCAATTTATTCTTTCCTTCTGGGTTTACTTCCTGGTCTTCTTTTAGTCCAAAAATATTTTTTTTGTTTTTGACATTTTCTTCTATTTACTCCTATCTTCAACCTTTTTTTTTTTTTTTTTTTTTTTTTTGCATGGAGGCTTTATTTCTGATCAAGCTCAACTATTTTTCAATGGTTTGGGCAGGCCTTACTTACTCCTGAATATGGTGACTAAAATGTGGCCTTCTGCAGAAATCAGTGTGTTTGGGCTGTTTCCCAGTGACTCAACTTGGGTTTTGGTCTTATGCTCTGCCTCTTTCTTTTTTGCATAGTTTTGAACAAGTTTTGATTCTTTCCCTTGCTGTGAGACT
This sequence comes from Pseudochirops corinnae, assembly GCA_028646515.1. Taxonomy (NCBI): domain Eukaryota; kingdom Metazoa; phylum Chordata; class Mammalia; order Diprotodontia; family Pseudocheiridae; genus Pseudochirops; species Pseudochirops corinnae. The sequence goes on from CM053585.1 coordinate 73,266,441, forward strand.
GATAGGTTCCACCCAAGTATTGTTGATAGCACTGGCAAAAAGCCTTCTGGAAGACCCAAGGCACACTGTTTCCCATGTGATGCCTCTGCCTCTGCTTTTGCTATGGTTCATGTGGGATTCATGTTCATGCTGTGGTTTTGGTGTGGGATATGTGGGTGCTATGACTCCTGAGTCTGGGAACTGATATGTCTGAGCAGGAGTTTGGCCCTGCTCCCTTTTGTGCAATGGAAGCCACTGGTCAGGTGCTAGACACTGTGCTGCCTGAATGCTCACCTGGCCCCTGTATTCTGCTTTGCCTCTGTCAGTGCCACCTGGGCATTGTGCATCGTGTTGCCTGGGTACTGTGTGATGTGTTGCCAGGGTGCTGGTCTGCCTCTTGCTATGCCTCTCTTGGGGCTACCTGGATGCTGGGAGGGAACAGAGCTTTCTGGATGCTATGTGCTATACTGGCCAGGCACTATTACTGCCATGTTTCTGACAAGTTGTCTAGTTGGTAAATTCCCTGGATACAAAGCTGTCTGAGTGCTTCATGCTCCTTGGACACTGGTTTGGCCTTGTCTCTTGATCTGGGACCATGCTTAGCTTTTGCTTGCTCTGAGCTTTCCCAGGCAGACATCAGAAAAACCTGGAAAGACTTGTTTGAACTGATGCAAAGTGAAATGAACAGAACCAGTAAATCATTCAACACAGCATCAGCAACATTGTATGATGATCAACTATGAATGACTCAGCTCTTCTCAGCAACACAATGATCCAAGACAAGTACAGAGGACTCAGGAAGGAAAGTGCTATCCATAACCAGATAAATGATGGATTCTGAATGCAGATTGAAACATACTTTTTTCACTTACTTTATTCTTTTTCATGTTTTTTTTTCCTTTTGATCTATTTCTTCTCTCAAAACTGTGACTAACATAGAAATATGTTTTACATGATAGCACATGTGTACCCTATATCAAATTGCCTACCATTTTTGGAAGAGGAGACAGGAGGAAGTAAGGGAGAAAAATTTGGAACTCAAAATCTTGTAAAAAGTAATGTTAAAAATTGTCTTATATAATTCAGGGGGAAAAAAAGAAAAGAAAAATAATGATAATTTTTTAAAAGGACTTACAACTTAACCACTTTTAAAAGCTCCTAGAGAAATCTCAAACCTGTCCTCATAAAGGTCAAAGTGGGATTGCAGAGGTAATATTTTATAACTAGGAAGTGCTTTAATGTTTTTTTAAATAAGGACTATGATGCAGCCAAAATAGTTAAAGAAATGCTTTCACAGCATTTTGATATTAACTTCACTTCAAAGCCTGATCCCTATAGTATCCAGGTCCAATGAATAGCCCAAAAGAGCTTGGGAGGGAGCTCCTCCTTTCCTTTAAGTTCAAAGGTCTACTACAGACCCTCTAGCAGAGGGCTCCTGTGATGCCCTTACGGGCACGGAGGGAGGAGAGGCACAGCTCTAGGAGGAGAGCAGCTTTGCCAAAGTTACAAGGAATTCCTCCACTTTTATTAGGGCAGCAGATATTTACATTTGAAAAACAAGGATGGAGAAGACCAAAGGGATACAGACTGATGGTCTTCAAATATTTGAAGGGCTTTTATATCAAAGAGGAAGCTGACTTACTGGAATAAAGAAGAACTAAAATTAATGGGCAGAAGTTAAAAGGGAGCCAATTTCAGCTAATTATAATTAACTTGTGTTCACAATAAATTAATTTATAATTAAATAAATAGTTATAATTTATTATAATATAAATTATATAATATAAATATATACAAATATTTAAAATTTAAATTAAAAATATATAAATGTAATATGAATTATAATATAATATAAATAAACAATTATAGTTATAATAATAAATAAATTATAATTACAATTAAAGCTATCCAATAAGAGACTGGGCTCTCTCATGAGGCAGTGAACTCCCCATCACTATGAAGTGTTTGATCAACCAATCAGTTGACAACCAATTTATTAAGTCAAGGAGCTTGCATTTTATTGGAAGAGGGAACATAAGCTATGCAAATATGAATTACATACAGAGTGAAAACAAGGCAGATTGGAAGGGAGGACACTGTCAATTAGGGAATCACAAAAGCCAAACGGAGACACTTATAATTTATTCTAGAGGCAATAGGGAGCCATTGGAGTTTGTTGAGGAAGGGGAGGAGTATGACAAGATCTACATTTAAAGAAAATTACATTAGTAATTGTTCAGAAGATGGATTGGAATAGTAAGAGACTAGAGGTAGGGAGACCACTCAGGAGGCTAGCTAACTAGCCTAAGTGGGGGGTGATGAGGGTCTGAACTGGAATGGTAAGTGTATGAGTAGAGAGGAGTGAAACATGAGAAATGTTGTGAAGGTAGAAATGGCAACATTTAGGAAATAATTTGATATGTGGGGTGAAGAAGGGTGAGGATTATTATTGCTACTACTACTACTAATTAGCATTGATGTAGTGCTTTTAAGGTATATAGTGTGCTTTATAAATTTCTCATCTTTCCTCACAAAACCTTGGAAGGTAAGTTTTATTATTATCCCTATTTTATATATGAGGAAACTGAGACCAAAATTAAGTGATTTGCTTGGGATCTCCCAACTAGTAAGTGTCTGAAGCTGGATTTGAATTCAGGTCTTCTTGACTCCAGGCTCAGTACTCTATCCACTGTACCACTTGGATACTTCAAGGATAATGCCAGAAATACAAATCTGGGAGACTAGAAAAATAGTGGTACCTTTGACATAGGACCATAGGATCAAAGATTTAGATTTGGAAGGAGCCTTGGGGGCCATCAAGTCTAACCCATTCATTTTACAGATAAGGAAACTGAGACAGAAGTTAAGTGATTTGCCCAGGGTCACAGAGCTAGTAAATGTCTGAGGTGAGATTTGAACCATCTTCCTGATTCCAAGTCCAGTATCCTCTCTATTAAGGAAAGTATGAGTTATGGTTTGGACTTGTTGAGTTTAAGATGTTTCAGGACACCGAGTTTGATATGTTCAATATGTAATGTGCTGCAAACTAATGGGAAATCTCATCTTTAAAGCCAGAGAAATGGAAACCATTGGCCATCCCTTCCATCCATCATACCAATCTCTTAACAATCCTTATTCTATTTCTTAGTCTTCAAGCTATGTCTCCAAACTCCATGCCTTCTCCCCGCCCCCCCCCCCCCAGCAACAACAAAAAGACTTTCCCATGCTGTCATGACTAATTGACTCTTTAGCCAACTCTGTCCCACCTTTCTCATCCCACTTCCCTTTTAGGCTATTCTCTACATCACTGATCTTGACTATGATTGTCTGTCTGTTCTGCATTCCAAAAGCAGCTTCTTTCTCAAGTGGGTGAAGGTCTTTTTTGTGATCCACCCAGAAAAGGGATACCAAAGAATCTTCTAGAAAAAGCAGAGCACACAAAAGCAATTGTGTGCTCTGCTAAGTTGTATGGTAGCTGAAACTTATCTTTAACACCATTCTCTATGCCCTTGTTTTGGGACAAGAAAGCCCTTCCCAGTGCTCCTCTAGACCTAACCTTATCTATCACTGATACTCAAGTAGGGTTTGGGACTACTCTCTGCAAGGTCCCTCAAATTCTCCTCTAACCCTTCTTCCTTTCCACTGGACTTGCCATCCAGCCTTCTCTGCCCCTCTCTTCCCAACCCTATACTCTCCAGGTAGCATTTCAGAGACGAAAGGGGACTCAGCACATTGTCTTGTTTCTTACTCAGGCAAGTGGTTTGTGGGTATGGGCTGATGTCCATTGCCAGAGTTGCACAGGGTTCTGACTGACATGGGGAAACAGGAAGGGGTACTTTATATGAGGATGGAGCAGCTTGTGTCCGGTTCATTAATCAGGTAACATCATGGAGCTTGGTTCAGTAGTGCCCTCTACTGCCCTCTGTGGCCTAAATGTCAATGTGTCTTGTCAGTGCTATGAAAACAGTTTAGAGGCCTAGCTTCAGGGTGCCTATCTGAGCTTGGGTGTCCTCACCTGTGGGATGAACCCGGAAGGTCCCTTTTGGCTCTCACATTCTAGGACTTTCTCAGTCACATTTCAATCACCTGACTCCTGGGCCTGACCTTCCTCCCCTTACACCTCCTTCTCCCTCTCTTCTCTACTTCTTTCCAAACTTCTTCAGTTTTCTCAAAAGATTCTGTGCTCAGTAATGGCAGAGTCATGTTAACTGTAGAATTGGCACCTCATTTACTCAACTCTATGCTCTCTGGACGGACCATTCCAGTAAAGATTAAAAGGAGTTTTGAAAAGCCACTGAGTCTATCCCCTTCTGCAGAACAAGACAAAAAAAAAATACACTTGGTTTGACCAGAGGGCATGTTACATAGGTCTTTCAGCAAATTGAGCAGAAGTAAACATACAAAACTTTTTACTAAAGAATAAGAAGGAAGAGGAAGAAAGAACTCAAATTAAAATAGGTGACCAGTAAACAAAATGGAGAAAAGAGATCCTTACAGACCTAGAGGGCTAAATTTATAAACCCACCAAACTAATTTGAATTCTGAGTTTCACTGGTTTCAATTTTGCTCAGAGGGCAACAGCATTACTGTTGGAAAGTAAAGATAGTAGCTTTGTAAGCCATCTTCCCCTGCCAATGGTATTCCAGGGCACCAATACTGTCATTAGCTCCAGAAAGATCTTCCTTCCTTTCATCCAAATGAATGCCTCCAGAGGGCTGGGAAATAAGCAAATATTTTTTTTTTCACTTCCTCCCACTCCACTACCTCCTTTCCCATTTCAGGAGAAAAGTATCAGCAGTTTTAAATGCCAGTAAGTGAATCAACCAACAGAGACTGGTCCACTGGAGCTAGGCTTGCATTTGATCACCTTGATAAAAATGAGAAAACAGTTACTAATATGATTAAAAAAAAAAAGCAACCAAGTTGAAAAATGGTTTCCCAGGCCAATAACTGAGATCTGGGACATGATGTGTGATTTTTACAAGTCAGAACATACAGTGCTCAACACCAATTGAGAACTCCAGGGAAAATAAAAAAGACACAATTTGCCCAAATCCTCCACAAGGCTTGTCCCTTATCCAAACCCTTCCCCCATATCTCTCCCCCAGAAAAAATGTCTACATTATTCTTTCCCAGTAAAATGTATTTCATTTTGTATTTGAAACATTTTAAACATACATACATGTAGATATAGATATACACACAAATACTATATGGCCCTAACTGACACATGTGTAACCACTGTTTGTTGTGTCTAACTCAGGGTAACCCTATTTAAGGTTTTCTTGGCAAAGATACTGGAGTTTTTGTCATTTCCTTCTCCAGCTCAGTTTATGAATGAGGAAACTGAAGCAAACAGGGTGAAGTGACTTGCCCAGGGTCACACACCTACTGAGGCTAGATTTGAACTCAGGACAATGACTCTTTCTAACTTTGGGCCTGGCACTCTATCCACCAGGCCACCTTGCTGAGCCTGTGTAAGGGCTGGATACAAATATATTTAGACATGAATATTAACTCATGAAAGCATATCCTAGTGGATAGGGGATTGTCCTTGGGGACAAGGAAAAGGTCAAGTTTTGTCTCTAACACATACTAAAGTATGACCATGGGCAAATCACTTAATTTCTAGTTCCCTGGGGCAACTTTAAGACTATAGTGCATACATCAGTGGAAGGATTTTCCACACTGATAAAAATACAGGTCCAAACAACCTCCTCCTCCATTCCCTAAAAAAACCCCTCACATTTATATAACCTTCATAGAGGCTTTCAAAGCAATATCCCCTCAATTCCTCAGCGAGACAGCGAATGTTATTATCGTTTTACAAATGAGAAAACTGTTTCTTTTAAGTGATTTGCTCAAGGACACACATATAATGTTACAGCTACAATTAGCAAACATTTCTCTCAACTCCTAGGCCCCTACTCCCAGACGCCAACATTTAAGGGAAATAATATTCCAGGAAGAACTCTGATCAGACCAGTTCTCCAGCCCATAGTCCCCTTGCCATTTCACACCAGTACTGTGTGTACAGACCCCTGGGCTTTTCCCAAGGCTTCAAAGGTTAAAACTCAACCAAAGCCTCAGACTGAGATCCCTTTAGCGTTCTTTTCTTCCTTAAGAAGCTAGTAAACTCCAGGTTCCCTTCACTTGAAGGCAAGAACAGAGTGGATTCCGTCAGAGAACAGTTACTTAAGAGTCGCTGAGAATGGGGAGAGAGGGAGTGAAAAGAGTTTCGAAGGCGTAAATTCCTAGGCTTTTGGCCTAGCTTCCCAGTTCTCCAGCAAAGACGTTCTACAGCCCAAGGTGTCACAGAATCGAAATCACCCGGAAAACTAAAGGTGTGCCTGATCCCAAGCCTTGAAGGGTCAGAAATTTGTCCTTGATCCTTGGGCTTGTCTTTTCACCCACAGAAAGGCTTGGGTGATTAAACTTTTTTTAAAGCACGTCTGAGTTCTAGTTATGTTGTGGGGAGACTATCCCTATAATGAGGCAAAGGCCCGTTTAAAATTTGAGCCCGCACCGCCACAGTCCAAACAAGACACTTTTCAAGTTTCCTTTCTGTTGCTGTCATATGGCTGGAAAAGCCAAGAAAAACACCAGTCCAGGTCTCAGGTGGGCTAAGGTGGTGGCGGTGTTTGCTAGCATAATAGGCAAGTAATAAGTGCAGAGTGAGGAGGGGGCACGAAGAAGATTCATGCTTTGAGTATATGCATTTTTGCCAAGTAGGTCCGACAGCAGGCACCCCCTACAACCCTTGGATATCCTCACCCTCCTCAGCCATCGCTCCTACAGTATCAATTTCACCCAGCAGCTCCCACACGCTCCCACGGGCTCCTGCCTCCCTTCCCCGCCCTGGGAGCGTTTCGCTCTTATTCCCAGATTGGAAACTGCAATCACACCAAGGTCCCAGGACTGCAGCTAGTTAGTCCTAGTTAGCCAAAGAATCAGAATGGGAGGAGCAAATATTGAAAAGGACTTTTTGGGATTTAGCAGAGTTACTGGCTTCAGATGGGGAGCAAAGATGAGGAGGGGCACCATGAGGAGGAGCTAAGAGAGCGACCTCTCTCAGCATGTGACTCTTCCCTCCCAGCCCCCAAGGACAAAGTAGGGGAGGAGGGAGGGCGTGCAAACTGAAGTTACTGGGATCGCTCCATCTCTCCCGCGGTAGGTCTCCGCCTCTCCTATCTCGCGACCATCTCCCCGCCAGTGTTCCAGACCCTTTCCCCTCCTGCCTCCTCTTTTCCTCCCTTCCTCGCAGGGTGCGCGGGACTCCAAGCCGTTTTGCACCCCTCCGACCTCATAAACAACTCCTGGAAATGCAGTGGGAGGAGGCGGGGCAGGCCGGCTGGTCCGACCCAAGAGGGGAGGGAAGGAAGCGAAGGGGCGGGGACCGGGTCAGGGGCAGAGGCTGGAGCTGCGCCTCCCCCATTGGCGGAGGCTCAGTGGGCTGCCCCAGCTTATGTCCTGAGCCCAGCTAAAGAGGACTAGGCTGACAGCTCCCCCGCCCCCACGCCCACTCCTCCGAGTCACACACCCCCCACTGGACTCCCCCTCCCTGACTCCCACCCACTCCACCCCGAGCCCTCCCGGCGCGCAAGGCCGGCCGAAGTTTTAAAGTGGGGCCGCTGCCTGCAGCTCCTGACATTCGGGACGCGGCCAGCCCCAGAGCCAAGGCGCTCGCCGCGCTCCCGCGCCCCTGCTCTCCTGGGCGGGCTGTACAATCCTCGGCAGTGTCCTGAGACTGTATGGTCAGCTCAGAGGCCACAATCGCCAAGGCCGCGACAGCGCGGCTCCGAGGACTTGTTTCACACGCACTTTGATCTGGATTTGTACCTCCTCCCCCATTGATTTTATTACTTTTTTTTTAGAAAACAATTTTTAAACTTTTTTCTTGGTTTTCTCCGTACGCACTTGACAACCTCTGTCTCCCCCATTCCCATCCCTCCACCCTTCCCTCCTACAACCACTCCTCCTCCCGGTTCCTCCCCCACCACCTCTCTCCACCCTCTGCTTTCCCCCGCACCTACCCAACCACCTGCAAACTTCCACCTGATTTTGCGGAGCGCTTTGGACCAGAGAGCGCTCAGGACCTTTTGCAAGTGATCCAGTAAGTCACAAAGGCAGCAGTCGTGAAAATGACAGCTGACAAGGAGAAGAAAAGGTAAGCTTGGCACGGAGAAGATCTGGTCAGAGGGGAGTAAGATCTAGCCACAGAGGGGGAGGGAAGAACTTGACTGTGGCGGTGATGGAAGGGGTGCGAGAGATCCCGAGGTTACCGACCTAAAGGCTGCCTCTGGTTGGGATAAAGAAGTTTGGAAAGAAAGCAGAAAAGTTTTGACGGAGTCAAGTTGATGGGACCTTCAGGGAAGACCAGGTGTGACCCAGTAGCAGGCCAATTCCAGTTTCCATGACTGTTCTGAGTTTAAGGAAACGCGTTACTTTGCATGGGTGATTTCTCAAAGTCTTTCAAGCCAGTGCGGCTGGGGGCTAGATACAGTCTTCTTAGCCCTTTCCTTACCTCTTCCTTACCAGAGTGGAGGCAATTGCAGCCTCTTTCCCTTCTCCAGTGTTTCCTCCCCCTGCTCTGTGTCCTAAGCTGGCTCGAGAGCGCCTTGGGCGCTTGAGACGCGGGGGCAGAAAAGGGCGACTTAGAAGTGGGGGCCACCTTGTAATTCCCAAATGTTTTCGTCCTCTGAAATCCTGGTCATCCAGGGAAGGAATGGAGGAACTGGTTACAGTACTAGGGTGCCTCCGAAGAGGGAAGAGAAGGGCGGCCAAGTTCGGCCCGCCGAACTCTATTCTCTTTTCAATAGGTGAAAGGCAATGCCGGAACTCTCTTTCCTGCTTTTCCCTCTGGGTGCTCTAGCCCGGATGCGCTGACAAGAGACAGACTCGTGTTGGCTCAAGCAGGTGGGATTGGTGGACACGTTTACCTGTTCCCGGATTCCCATGACTGTCCACAGCCACAGGGGCATTGATCGGGGAATTCTTTATCCAGCAACCCTGCCTTCTCCCCGAGACAGGCAGGCGTGTCCACACACAGACTCACAGCTCGAAGAGTCCAAGCCATGGATAACCTCACTCACTACTTCGGCGCTTCCCTTTCCCTTTGGCACTGTGAGCGAGGAGATCGTGGGGAGGTGGGTATGGGGAGGGGAGGGGGTGTTCTTTTCCTGGACCAGGCTCAGGCCAGGTGGATGTGAAGTTAACGTGGCCGCGAGAGTTCCCTGCGTGAGGACGACGTTGTGGGGAGGCATGGCTTGGGATCTCCACCCACATTGCCTAGGAGAGCGACCCAGCGGAACTTTGCTGCAGTTCGGGGATGGCCCGAAGCTGTTGGCTGCGGGAACGGTTGTGGGACGTTAGGAGGAAAAAACAATCTGGTTATTGCCTCGCTTTTGGTGATTAGCTTTGGCTGCTAGATGAGGGAGTGGGGGAGCGCTTGAAATTGGGTTTGTGTAAACGAAAGAGCTGCCCCAGCTAAACTTGCCCCTTTTCGCCCGGTCACCCAAGTTGCATGCTCGCAGTGTCCTAAATTGAAGTGACATTTCCTGTCTGTACTCTTAGATAATCGGGTAATCGACTGGCATGCATCATCTCTGGTTGTACTTCCCCTGCCCTCCCCTCCAAAATACTTCTGGGATTTGTCCACAATTTCTTTCCTTTCTTTTAATGACCGAAATTTATGAGACGGAAGTGCGGGGTTAGTCTGGTTAAACATAGCTGAGCAGGTTGCGAACCCTATTTTCGCCTTTGAGTCTCCCTGAAACTTCCAGCAGAGGAAGCGCGCGTCGCATTTGGAGCCGCTTAAAAGTGTTTAATCTCCAGTGTGCTGAGGGCGGTTTGGGTAAGGAAGAAACTTCCGAGAAGCCTAGTACGTTTGATCTGAGCAGAGGATCTATCATAGTAATAACGCCAGTAACAATGAAGATTAAGCAAACAACAGAACTTGTGCTCAAATTCTGTGCCCAATGCCCAGGACGAACTGGGGAACCAGCCAGTGAGAACTTATTGTTCGTTTTACAGCCCTGATGCCTATCAGGGAATGTCGAAATCAGAGGGGGTGTGGTTTGATCGTAATCTTGACAAATGTGTGAGAGATGTCATCTCCTCCTACGGTGCCCAGCGCTGGGTGAAGTGCTAAGTTCTGCCATTGTGCATATTAATTATTGAAAGAAACTTGAGAGCTAAAGATTTCAACATACCAGATGGGTTGCCCTCTTCTACAGGATGCGGGCAAGCAAATAAAGAGGTACAGAGTTTGGAGCCAGCCCTTAAGTTATGTAATTGGGCCCAAAACTGTGTTCCTGAGCTGCCTCTTTAGGAATCAATAGGGGTCGGCCCGCTATTTGAAATGCCAGCTGGGATTCCCAGAACCTTGAACCACATTGGAAAACTGAACTTTCTTACTCTCGTAACTTGATTAAATTTCTGTGCATCCATAACCTGGAAAGAAAACGCGCGCGCGCGCGCGTGTGTGTGTGTGTGTGTGTGTGTGTGTGTGTGTGTGTGTGTGTGTGAAAGAGAGAGAGAGAGAGAGAGAAGCATTCCTTATCTACTGCTGAACCTGATGCATTAATTTTCTAACGCTATACTTAATATTCGGTTCTAGTCGTTGTTGATCAGCCTCAGGCAATTTATTGGAGGGGCTAAGCTGTAATTAAAAACTGAATGTATGCACTGACAACTTGTTCTGTGCCGACAGCGATTGTCTTATCTCTAGCCTTGCAGCAAGATTCGCTAGCCTAATATTTATTTTAAGAGCGTACTTTGCCAGTGAGCTTTGCCTTGGTTCTAGACACAGAGGGATCTGTTAGAAACTCCAGCTAACCATATGCGGTGTTGAATGCAGGATGAAGAAGCTTCTCCTCCCTAAATGTGAGCAATTAAAGTAACAACAACAACCATTTGTGGTTCTTCTCTAAAATAATGTGAACAGTTAGAAGCCATCATTTAAAACAGAAAATTACCAAAATTGATGGCCCCCAAATATTAATGGAATGACTGGTTCTGGTTAATGAATTTATTCCAAACTACAATTAATCTTCATAGTTGGTGTCATAGGCTCCTAATATAGTGATTAAAGTTAAAAATGACTGCGATATGTATATTCTGTTTTCTTCATTGAAACCCAGTATGTGAATTTAGAGGGAGATAACCTGGGCTCACGCCCTTCTGTGTAAACTTAGGTCAAATCTCCTAAGGGCTTTAGGCTTTGGTTTCTGCATCTGTAAAATAAAGGCATTGATCTAGGAAGCTTCCTAGGCACCCCTCCCCCATTACTGTAGTCCAGAAAGAGTTTGTACTGTCACTGACTCAGTTTCTGTTTAGATGAAGAGCTATAAAATATCTGGTGACTCACCTCCTCATTAGCTGTGTGACCTTGGGCAACTTACACTCCTCTGAGTCTCAGTTTTCTCATCTGTACAAAGGGAATGACGACACTTGGGTTGTGGTAAGGACCAAATAAAAGGTAAAATAAATGTAAAGCTAAATGTAAGGTAGTATTATGTAACCTCTTAATCTGATCCATAGAGGAAAATCTAGGTTGACCATAAAGGAGACTCAAGTATTTTTGGGTTCACAGGATTGATGAGTGCTCAGATAGACATAAAGAAAAACACCTTGTTTACAAGTTGGATGGTATCTACCTCTTGCCAGGACTCAGTCTTTCCATATTCTGTGTCCCTAGGCTTTATTTAGGCTTGAAAGGACCTTAGCGATCTTGAGACCAGTCTACCACTTCAAAGAAAATTCTATAGCATGTGGAAAGAACCTAGACTTATTCCAGGTCATGAATTTATAGAGTTCAGAAGAGGTCTTGGAGATCCAAGTCCTAAACAGGTTGAGATTTGTCTTAAAATCATAGGGTAAATGCTAGATGTGAGATTTGAACATGGGCCTCTCTCACTAAATCCAGATACTGGGCCCACAGATCCAAGGTGTCTTACTCAGGGTCATACAGAAAGATACATAAAAAGGCATGTCAAAAGTAGTAGTGCCTTAATAAATGTTTGTTGAATTGAAAAACTGAAGGACTGTCTTGCATACTGTAAGCAAAAAGGTGTCCAGAGGTCCTTAAACTGGAGTTTTGAACCTGGGCTTTTAATATTTTGACAATAGTATTTCAACATAATTGGTTTCCTTTGTAATTCTGTGTATTTTATTTATTTAAAAAATTCTGAGAAGGAGGTCCATTGATTCATCAGGCTGACAGAGGGGTCCACGCCACAAAAAAAGTTAAAGAATTCCCCCAATGGCCCCATTTAACAAAAAAAATTGAGAATTTAAGTGACTTGTGCAAAATCACAAAACTAATTAATAGCAGAGTCAGAATGAGAACCTTATGCTATCCATCACACTATATTGCCTCCCATCCAAGAGACAGGTTGGTGAGGCTGACACCTGTATCCAGTTACATTTATTCTACAATGCATTCATTTCTATTCAGTTTAAAATGTTATTTTTGGAGTATACTAGGTTTTAGTTCACACTTAAAAATCATTATGACTTTGGCCTGAAATTAATTATCTGTGAATGGAGGTTCTGCAGTGGCTGGGCAAGACAAAACCCCAAAATACCTAGTGTAAAGGTAAAATGACTTCCCTGCCAATTATCCTTGTGCATCTGGAAGTATTAGAGATGCAAGTGACCTTCTGAAGCCATTGAAAGCCCAGTGAAGAGTCTGGGGGGAAGGACAGATTTGAGTGCTGGGGATTCTCTAGGGCTATTAAAAACCTGTGGCTGTTCTGGGAGAGAGACTCCTTATCGTTAGAAAAGAGAAAGCTGAACCTGCCTTTAGGGGAAGATGCTTGTTATGGTTTGGTTTTTTTTTTGAAACTTACAGGTACTTGTCATATGGATATGTAGACTTGGGAAACTATAAAGTTGTCACTGTAGTTTAACTTTTAAAATTGTTACTACGTGTATGGATGGATCTTGTTTTAAATTTTTAAAAATACAGTATGTGAGGTGTCTATAATGTCAGTGGCATCATGATATAGTCAGCTTCCTATCACTAGAAGTATTAAATCAGCTGAATTGATGAATAGTGTTACAGGATTCTCAAGGTTCTTATGGGGTCTGTGGGACCCATGGCTAGGAGCAGCTGGGTGGCACAGTGGATAGAGTGCCTAACCTAAAGTTAGGAGGACTCATCTTCCTAAGTTCAAATCTGATCGCAGACACTTATTACCTGTGTGACCCTTGGCTAATCACTTAACCCTGTTGGCCTCAGTTTCCTCATCTGTAAAATGAGTTGGAGAAGGAAATGGCAAACCACTCTACTGTCTTTGCTAAGAAAGCCCCAAAGTGGGTCCTGAAGAGTTGAAGATTTGTGAGATTATTTTTGTGCCTTATACTGATAACAAAGAAGACCATAACAGATTGAATATTTTCATATTATTAGTTCATTTAACTTGACTGACAGACACTCAGAGATCAGAGGATTGTTTGGGTCTTGTTGAAGAAGAGTCTGGGTCAAGATGTCATTTTTTGTTCCCAATGAAAAAATGATCAGGGCTATTTCCTTTGGACATCTGTAATGATGGAAATTTTTGTGGTTTTCTTTTAATTCATAAACTTTCTTTTAAAGTCTTGTTCTGTTGTTATATTTGGTGGCCACCCTTGTGGGTTCTGGTTTAGGGGGATGTGGAAGGATCAACATGTCTAATGTAGAGGATACATGACTGTTTTAGCCTCAATGGACCGATGCCTACCATCTATAGTTTAAACCTACTGATTATTCTGGGGCTGCTAGGTGGTACAGTGGATAGAGTAGTTGGGTCTGGAGTCAGGAAAACCTGAGTTCAAATCTGGTCTCAGACACTAGCTGTGTGACCCTCGACAAATCATTTAGCCGTGTTTGCCTCAGTTTCCTCATCTGTAAAATGAGCTGCAGAAGGAAGTGGCAAACCACTTCAGTATCTTTGCCAAGAAAACCAAAGGTAGTCATGAAGAGTCAGATATGTTTGAAACAAATGAACACAACTAGCTTTTCTAACCTCTCCCATATTTGCTTCAAAGGATAAGAGGCAGAAATGGAAAATCGGACTTGACCATCTAAAGAATATCAGCAGGGACCTGTTCCTTCTAACCATCAACAGTAAATTTTTTTCTTTCTCATCATTTTTTCTTACCATTAAGTCATTTCTTTTTCTTCATCTTTTTTTTTTCTGGGCTTCCCCATGCACTGGGTAGCTGTCTGATCTCTAAATCTCCAAAGTGTGTTATTTAACCTTCCTGACTCATTCCAATACACATGCCCTGGGAAGCTTTGGAGTTTCTTCTCCTTTGGAGACTTTCCTAAGCTTTGGCACATGAAAGTTCTCCAATTGCCTTGGAGGTTCAAAGCTCTCCCCTTCCTATCCCCAAGTTTTACCCAGAATTGGTGGCAAGGCCTCAATGCTACTCAGTCGTCAAACTCCGTTGTGCAGAGTAACCTGTTATAAGGGCTTCCTCTGTGGCTTCAGAAAAAAACAGCCTCCAAATCAAGGCATAGAATGCTTCCTTGGGATCTTTTGATCTTTTGAAACCACAAACAGAGGACAGGAAAAAAAAATGGATGGCCGAATAAAGAATAGGAATGATCATCTTTGTAATAATACCTTGCATTTTTATAGTATCTTCTTGCTGAGGAGCTACAGACATTCACACACACACACACACACACACACACACACACACACACACACAATGCTGTTTGGTCTTCTTCAGCCTTGTGAAGGTTCTCCCAAAGGGCACCTTAAGTTTTCATAAAAAATGAAATGTATGATTACATTGACACATTATTGTTGTTAATAACGATGATGACAATGAGAGTGAAAAGCCAGTTGGGTGATTTCTCCTAAACTCTTGTGTGAGTGTCTACTACTGATGGGTGATGTCAAAAAATGCCACTGGCAAGCATCTGCAATTTTCCGGTTGAAGCTGGGTATAATTTAGTGTCTAACTCATAGGATCTTTAGGATCATATATTTAGAACTGGAAAGTGCATTCAAGGTTGCCTAGCTCAAGCTCCTCATTTCACAGTTGAGGAAATTGAGTCTTACAGAGCTTAAGTGACTTGTCCAAGGTTGAACCAGGGAGTAAATGGCAGAGTCAGGATTTGAGCTCCTGTCTTCAGACTTCTTGATCTGAAAAGGTACGGAGCTGATCTGAACATAAAGTGTTGAAAAGATCTTTATTGCCCTGAAATTGATAGATAGAGAGATCCAGACAAGGAATGAGCCCAGTATGTTATCTACTCCTTGTTGGGCTGATTTTGTCCTACTTTTCTCAAGAAAAACTGGTTTGTGAGCCTGCCTTAGGCTGTTTCTGGGGGCCACCAGAACATCAGCAAAGCATTTATTATATGGCCTCATCACGGAAGACTTCATGCATTCACGAAAGGTACTGTTTTTTTTTTCTTAATTTGGAAAGTATATCTAATCATTTTGCATAAGAAAGAGTTGAGATACATTGACTTCCTTCTAATGTAGGAAGGAATTTCTTTTCCCCCTCAGTCTAGTTGTCAATCAAGAAAAAGACCTCCCCATTCTTTGTATTTGGCGTGGGTCCATTTTTACCCTCTCTGATTCTCTGCTTTCCAACTCTAGAAATTTATTCTTACCCATAACAGAAATAGCCCTTTAAAGAGCTCCTTTCCCATCTCCTCTCTGTCCCCAAGCCAAAAACAAATCAACAAGAACATAGGATTTAGAACTACTGGGGACCTTGTTTCTTGGTGTTCCCCTCCCTCTTCCCATTTTTACAGATAAGGAAACATAGACTCAGGGAGGCCAAGGAATTCCCCAAGGGCACTCTTTCCAGTGAGAAGAAGAGTCAGTATTCAAATCTAAGTATTCTAATTACAAAAATGCTATATGACAGACACATTTGATTGACACTGGGAATCCTAAATATCTGTGATTTGATTTGATTCAGCTGTTTTCTGTAGACACTTGAATGGGGGTGATGGTTCATTACACTCAACTCGTGAGTGCATCAAGTGAAGCTGCAAATTACCAACAGTCTCTTCTGCAGGAACTCACCAACTGTTTTTTCTGACAAGGAGAAAAGTTGCTTTAGTAAATTTTTTGTGGTCTGATATTTTGTCAGAGGTGGCCTGATCTTGACCTGCCCTCTGCCTGGGAATATGAAAAGTAAGCAGTTTTCTTTGATTAAGAGAAGGGGGAGGTGGAGAGACAGGGAGACAGGAGGAGGGGAATTTAGGGTTTTCCCTGGAAGGACATAATCTGGAAGAAGTTGAAAAAAATGTCTAATTCCTCTAACGATTTAAGCTTCTTAAGATGGTAATGATATTCCTTTGAGACTGTTAATTTCTGGCTAGAGATAGTTGGCTTCCTTTCCTTTCTTTCTCTACTTTGTTTTGAATTCTAGATCAAATCTAACACATACATTGTTTTTCCAGAAAGTGGTTTTTAAACCATCATCAGAGGAAGAATAACTAGCCTTTACATAACACTTTAAGGTTTGCAGAATATTTTTATAAATATTATCTCATTTGATCCTCACAACAACACTGGGAGGTGAATAGATGATATTATGATCCTCATTTTACAGATGTGAAAACTGAGGCATACAGAAGCTAATTGACTCGCCTAGGGCCTCACAGCTGGTTAGTGTCTGAGGTAGCATTTAAACTTAGGTCTTCCTGACTTTAGGTCTAACGCTCTCCATCCATGTCACCACCTAACAAAGGAACAAGTAAAAACATCTTATTTATATGATTCATGACCATTAGAAAACAGAATAAAACACCTGAATATTAATGTTTTATATGTGTTTGCAATTTGGTATTGTAGAAAGGGTGCTGAGTTTGGAGTAGAGAAGGACTTAGATTCAAACTCCTATCCCTGAAATTTACCCAGCCATGTCACCAGCCTCTGTTTCTTTACCTGTAAAATGGCAATAGTATTTATAGTACCCAACACAGATTTAATTGAGACAATGTATGTGAAACACTTTGCAAACTTAGCAATTATTTTTTTTGTTGTTGTTATTATTATTCCTGACACAGCACTTTTTATCCAAGGCAGTCAAAAGACTGAATAGATGACCTCATTCATCCTGGCAATGTCTCTCTGTGAGGGGTGGGAGGGTAACATCTATTATCATCCCAGTCCTAAGGATGGAAACACTGAGTCTCAGAGAAGGAAAAGTCTCACAAGAAAAAATGAAGCTTAGCCTTGAACCTATGTCTCTGTAGCCCAGCGAGGCCCCCGTCCACCAGTTGATGCCACAGGCTACTACAAGTTAGTGAGCCAAGGACACAAATGTGGTGACTCAAACTTCATTACTAACAATCCTCATTATTAATGAGTAATTACAGCAAATATTTACAGGGTTCCTTCCTACTTTTATAACTTCCTGCTGCCAGAGCACTTTGGAGCATTAAGACAGTGCTAGAAAATTAATGCCGATGCTTCAGAAAGGCTGGTTTGAACCTTCAAGTACCTTACGGACGTCAGGTAGTCGTGTTGTTCTGTATGACAAGGGCAACCATGGGATCTCCAAGCCTTAAAAACCAGCCTTCCTGACGCGCTGGTGTTAATTTTCTAGCAATCCTTCTTAAGGGGCCGGGGTCTCAAAAGTCTTTTCTATCTCTGCATCTGAGGTCCTAGGGTTTATGAGAGGGAGTACAAGTACAGTTACAATTACAAGTACAAGTACAATTACAATTTTACTGATCAGGAAATTGGAGGTGTTAAGACATGTTAAATGACTTTCCCAGGGTCTTGTGTAGGCAGCAGGGGAAGAACCTGGGCTTCTGTCTGATGCAGTGGAGATCATGGTTTTTTTCCCATTGCATTGAATTTGGGATGGAAAACAATGCTTATAGAATTAAATGTCTTATTCTACAATTATTTTAAGGAAGGGTCATGACTGTAAGCCTTCTTTTAAAGCTGGGGGGAAAGGAGGGACTGACCAGAGATATCATGAGGTCATGGAAAGAATGCTGGCTTGGGAATTGGAACACCTGGGTTCAAACAGCAATCTTGTCATTCATTTCCTTGGGCAAGTTGTTCTATATGTATTAACCCTAGTTTTTTGTTCTGTCAAATGAGTGGGGGATTAATCTAAATAACCCTTTTGAAGTTCTTTTAGGTCTCATATTCTGTGATTCTGTGAACTTAGCCCTTAGAAATGGGTGCTTTAACATCTAGTTGATGAGCCAAGATTGCCATCTGAAAGTAGGGGGAACCAGTTGGAAAAAAAAAATGTGCTCATAGGAATATGAGACTGAGACACCATCATTTTATACCAAATCAATTCGGGGGAGGGGAGGAGAGGAGTTGGAGAGAGTCAGTCAAAGTCAGTCACCTCCCCTTTTTTTTTGGATTGCATCGGTGATGATTATAGATAATTGGTGAAAATTCTCATGATCACCTGCCCGTAGTCTTTGTTTTTTATTCACAAGTCCTTTGTTGAAAATGGGGTTGCAATAGTTTTCTGTAACTTGCCATAGAATCATAGAATGTTAAAACTGAAAGAGAACCCTCCCCTCCTCATGACTTACCCAATTTACCCAGCTGATTATCAGCAGTGGACTCCTGGTCCAGCACTCAACCAAATACCAGAATGCCTCGCCTTGCTTGGTCTTCTGCATCTGAAAGCTTGCTGCCACTCTTAGAATGGTGATGAATACATAACTCCACACTGGCTCTGCTTCATAGTGCTACACCCAGGGGCCTAATGTCCAAGAAGAAATTGACCAGCTAGCCAGGAGGGTTTTCTAGGCCTGAATCTGGGAGCAGTTTTACTGTTACTAGATATAACACATTTCACCTTTAGAACATTTATTTGTGTGCTTGCACAACAAATGTTTACTTAGATATTAAGATAAGAAAAGTATGAAGGTCACATTTCACTGGTCACAATGGAGTTTCTATAAATGTCTCCATATGACTGGAAGGCTAGAGTCGCCCTCTCTCTCTTTCTCTGTCTCTGCCTCTCTCTCTCTCTCTCTCTCTCTCTCTTTCTCTGTCTCTGCCTCTCTCTCTCTCTCTCTCTCTCTCTCTCTGTCTCTGTCTCTGTCTCTGCCTCTCTCTCTCTCTCTCTCTCTCTCTCTCTCTCTCTCTCTCTTTCTCTCTCTGTCTCTGTCTCTGTCTCTGTCTCTCTCTCTCCCTCCCCCTCCCTCCATGTCTGTCTCTCTGTTTCTCTGTGTCCCTCTGTCTTTCATACATGGAATCATGAATAAACAATGGCCACATTACTGGGGGTAAGATTGTTCTTTCCTGTGTTTTATTGGAAATCTTCCTTGTCACAAGCAAATATTCACAGGCTAGTTGAGAGGAAACATGAAATAATATAGAAGCCACTAAATTTGTCATCAGAAGACCTGGGTGTAAATCCTGCCCTAGCTGTGTATGATCTTAGACAAGTCACTTAATTTCTCTGGGCCTCAGTTTCCTCATCTGTAAAATGAGGGGTTTGGCTTAGATTCTTCTAAATATCTTCTGCCCCTTTCAAAATTATTCCTTCAAGACTTCCCTATTAGCTCACAAAGGACAGCTCCCCACCCCCACCCCATCCTACCTACCCCACAGTATTTACTGTCTACCGTACATTCTACACCTTTAATTATCCTTCCCCTAGTACCTCATAATCCATTCTCTTCTGTGGTTCTCTCTGTAGGTCTTGTAAGCTCTTTGAACCTGGAAAGCTTTCTCTTCTTTTGGCATCGTTGACAATGCTTAGTATAGTTCTGGGCACATGAATGTAATTTTTAAAAAATGTAATTTCAAAAAAAAAAGTTATCGTGTCTTCTGGCTGTATAAAGCCTAACTTTTGAGCTGGACTTTTTCCTTCAGTGTGGGAGGGGGTTCCTTTACCATCTCAATAAAAACGAGAGAAACTAAAATACTACTTTCTCCTTCCCACTTCCCCAGCTCCCTCACCCCGGTGGTTGGTGTCCCCACAAGTCATTACAACAAGGCTAGGCAATATCCTGTCAATGATTCACTTAAAGAAAAAACTCTATACCAGACAAGTAACAAGTCGCAGGCAAAATAACCCAGAAGCAAATGTGGAGCTTGGGGCAGTTTGGCCTTAAGATTAGGGGAACCATCTTCCATTTTTGTGGTTAAGATCAGATCTCAACACCCTCTCCTCCACACCTCAAAAAAAGCCACAAAAACAAACAAACAAACAAACAAAGTACTTTCTCTAAGAAACCTTTCACAGAATGGTAGTCCCTCAAGAGTGGAAGAAACCTCTGTGACCATCTAGCCCAATTAGATAAGGAAGCCCAGACCCAGGGAGAGAGAGAATGACCCGCCCCACCCTACTTCATCACTCTTGAGCCCCATAACCCTTTTAGTATATGCTAAAATCATTTTCACTTTGTTCTCTAGAGCATATAAGTGTATATTTATATGCACCAATACATGCTCCCGGAATAGGGACTATAATTTTTCCACCACCATCAGACTGGGGATCAGATGAGGCTATTCCCATAAAACAGTATAAACTTTTAAGCAGCAGGAGAGGTATTCTCTTTATTTCCCTTTAAACTCCTTTAAGGCATGGATTATCTTTTCTGTTTCTTTTCTCACTTCCCCAGGTTATCTAGAATAGAGCTCAACATATGCAGGACAGTTTGTAATAACCGGGGCTCCATGATAGTGATAGGTGTCTGATAGTCCTAAGAGCCAGGAGCCCCGTACAGGAAGACTGGAGCCCATCGGCTGAATTCTTTGCCCCTAATAGCTCTTCTTTAACTATGCCTTTGCTTGGACCAGTTCAACAAGTTATTATTGAGAGCCCGCTATCTACCTATCTGGCTATCTGGCTATCTCTGCTTGGCCTTGTGCTAGATACTTACTATGGAAGATAATTCACTCATTCCCAACAACAAACATTTGTTTATTACCTACTCTGTGCAAGGAATGGTGCTATTCTCTATGTTTATAGAGAGTGGCAAAGCAAGGTCTCAAACCCAGGTTGTCTGACTCCAAATCCTCTGCTCCATCTTATTAGAGAAGACCCTATCCAACCCAAGGCTAAATGGAATATGATCGTGATTTGTTATTCAGCCTTTTTCAGTTATGTCTGACTCTTCATGACCCCATTTGGGGTTTTTTTGGCAAAGATATTGGAATGGTTTTCCATTTCCTTCTCCAACTCACTTTATAGATGAGGAAACTGAGGCAAACACGTGACTTGCCCAGGGTCACACAGCTAATAAATGTTTGAGGCCAGATATGAAATCAGATCTTCCTGACTCCAGTCCTGGTGCTTTATTATACCACCACGCTGCCCATGATCACGATAGTGGCAAGTTACTGGAGTATGTAGATTTGAGTGACCTGTCAGCATTCATGGTTTTGTTGAATTCCATCATCTCCCCTCTCAATGTCTTGTCTTTGAATACTTTAGTTTTTTGGTGTCTCTTGGGTGCAAAATCTTGGATGGACAACACCTCCGTCCCCCTCGATTATAGGACTCAGAGATTGTGTAGTTGAACCCTCTCATTATAGAGAGGAGGGTGGTGTTGTTGTTGATGATGTTTGTCCTTCATTCTGGAAAAGGACCATAACGTCAGGAAGGTGAGGTCATGATTGGCAAGTAAGCTGGATTTAAGTGAGGCAGGGCTGTGCAAAGCCACCAACCTCACTCTGTCCTGTGGAGCCATCTGGATCCAGTGGTGAGGTATAGATCAAGAGCCCCAGATACAGTGGGAGATGGAGACCTGGGGGAAGACCTTAGCTTAAAAAAAAAAAGACAGATGAGGTAACTGGAATCCAGAGAGGATAGCTGACTTGGTCAAGTCACACAGTTAATACATGACTGAGCTGGGATTTGAACCTGGATCATTTGTGACTTGATTTGTTCCACCTGTGTTACATGTCAAGGCTCCCCAGGCTCCCTCTGCCTGCTCTGTAGCGGCTTCAGAAACATGTGCTCACTAGAAGTTATCAGTCAGAGGTAAAGAGAAATGGGAAGAGCACTCTGGCAAAACTACCAGGAATTTCTGGCGTAATAGGAATGCCAAACCATT
The DNA here is from genome assembly GCA_028646515.1 of Pseudochirops corinnae. NCBI lineage: Eukaryota > Metazoa > Chordata > Mammalia > Diprotodontia > Pseudocheiridae > Pseudochirops > Pseudochirops corinnae. The sequence goes on from CM053585.1 coordinate 73,288,429, forward strand.
TTTAGGGTGGAGATAAAGCCCAAATCTGGTTAAGATAACACATGGTTTGCCAGAATGTTCTTAGGCATGTTGTTGTATGCCCCAAAGACGACAGGAGAATCCATCTACCCATCAGCACTTTGCGGAGTACCAGGAACAAACTTCTGACTTTGTTTACCTAGCGCTTGTGCTAGGAGATTGCTTGACTGTCTCAATGGGGTTATCCTTTCAGAAGAGCAGCAGAGCCAGTCCAGTAACCCCAACTCTGGACCGTGTCCTGAAGTACTTGGCTAGAGTTGCCAGATGAGGAAAGACTAGAAGTTTCAGACTCTGATGGAAAAGCTCAGGTAGGAGAAGTCTCTGACTTTCTTGCTTTAGCAGGTTAGATTTTGCACTCAAGAGACTCCTGGAAGTCACTGGAATTGTGACTTGAGATGCATGTGTAGGCATGGCATTGGCTTTAAAACCTGACGCTCACTGAAGAAAAGTCTCCCAGTTGGTGTTGAAAAGAAGCAGAGCCAGGCTTATCATTTTATGTGCCTTACCTCTTATATAATAAATCTGTGGCTCTGTACAATGGTACTTCTGGAGAGAATAATTCTGGAAAAGTTCTTAGAAACTTTGCCTCTGGGTTATCACTTCTAGTTGAAGTAAATTCATCTAATCAATTTCTAGACCTTACAGCTTACTTTTATTCAACATATTCCATTACTGTTCCTTCCTCTTGGGCTCCCATTTCCCTCCTCACCTTTATTGCCAACTGTCATAAAAGTTTTGCCTCCAATCTCTCCTTTTTCCAGTCCATCCTTCACACAGGTGCCAAAATAAGTTTCCCAATCATCCATGTCACTCCCTGTCTCAGAAACCTGCACTGGCTTCCATTTGCTTGTGAGTTGAAATAGAAACTCATTGACCTAGTGTTGAAAGTTCTCAAAATCTGCTCCAGCCTACCTCCCTATCTTTATTTCACATGATTCCCCTTTATCTTCTCTACATTCAGGCCCCATTGAGCTACAAAGAAGTCCCTGATCTCAACCTGTGATCTCTCACCTCCCTACATTATACTGGGCTGTCTCCCTCCTGCCCACCATTCATTCTCACCTCAGCCCTATTAAGATCTTTTTCATCCTTTAAGGTTGAAACCAGCTGCAAACTCTCTAATGAAGCCTTCCCTGATTCCCACCATCTTCCTTGAAGTGTTCCAAATGAAAGTGTTCTCTCTCTACTCAAAATTTCCTAGAATAGAAATGGAGAATTGTCCTTTACCTCCTTCAGTTCTATCTTTTGGCATACTTACTTGTTATCTGTCAAGTGCCCCAAGTAAGATTATAAGATTATCAACTCCTTAAGAATAGGGACTAAGTCATATCTCATTTTTTTATATCCCCGGGACCTATCATAATGCTTTATATATACAAGGTACCTAGGAAATGTTTGTTTGAATGGAGTCCAAGCAATCAGTCAGTCATACCCTAGCTCTCTGAGTCTGCACCATTGCTTCTATACAATTCAACCAGCATTTGTCAAACATGTAGAAGAGTAACTGACATTTATAAGCTTTATGTTTGCAAAATACTTTCTTCACTGTCACTCTATGAAATATGTGGTATAAGTATTCTTGTCTACATTTTATAGATGGGAAAACTGAGACTCAGGGACACAAAATGACTTAGCTCATGCATCTTGGTAATAGCAGAGCTCTGACAAGTGTGGATCAGCTTGTTTATTGAGGACTTAGCATGTACTATGCTTAGGTGTTACTTGTCTGGACTCTGCTCTGCACTTGTCCCATATTCAGCTCTGTCCCCTCTGGCCTTGCTAACAACCCCTCCCCCCCCAAACCTCCTCTTCCATAACTGTCACCTCTGCAGGGAATTATCTTTATCAATGAATTCAGCCTTTGAAAACTCTGGAAAATACAAAGACCTTGCAAAGCTTCTCATCTTTTCAGAATGTCTTTGAGTTGAGTTCAAATCCAGTTAGCTCGTGACTGCTAAATCCCAAGTCAGTATATAGTCTTTAGAGACATTGTCTCCCTTATAACTCAGGAACTGGTGCCGCCGTTTGTTGTTCTGTGGACTCTTGTCCTCTAGGGAATGGCCAGCCTCTTCCCTTGATAGAAATGTTGTGTCTGCTGTTTTTTTTATTGTTTGTATATATTATAATCCTGCTGTGATTAAAAAAAATTGAGCTATTCACTCTCCTGGGGGCACCTGAGTCATCAAAGAGAGTCTAAGGACATGGGTGGAGTTGGTAACATGAGCTTGGTCTTTCACTGGGCCACCAGCATATTATGATTTCTGAATTGGAAGCCTCCTTCACACAGGAAAGAACAATTTAGGAGTTAGGGTAATAGAGGAAAATAGGTTTTGAAGGAAGAATAATAATTTATATTTGTGTATTATCTTAATGTTTACAAAGGAGTCCTTCCCCCCCAAAAAAAACCACACTGTGGAGTAAATAGCATATTATTCCCATTTTACACATGAGAAAACTGAGGATCAGAGAGGTTTAAGGACTTATTCAGGATTGGAGAACTGGTTAGGTGTCAGAGACAGGACTTAGACCAAGATCTTCTGCTCCCAAGACTAGGATTTTTACCTTGTTACCTCTCAAGAAATAAAGGGTCCACTACCGGCTATGGGAGCTGGGTGGACAAAAATACTGATAGTGACCAAAGATTGGAAACTAAGGGGATGTTCTTCTATTGCCAAACAAATTATGCTAAGTGCTGATTGTAATCTTATTGTGTCATAAGAAAGAATGAAATGGACACTTTCTAAGGAAACTGGGAAGATTTCTATGAACTGAGGTGGAGTGAAGCTAGCAGAACTAGTAGAACAATCTATAGAGTGGCAACGACATTATAGAGGAAAACAGTGTTACAAGACTTGAAAAACTGACAATGCAATGATAAAGCAGGAGTCTAGAAGACTGCAGGGGAGGAGGAAGAGGGGGGAAGGGAAAGAGAAAGGGGAAAGGAGAGGAAGAGAGAGATTGAGATCATTTTTGGTCATGGCCAATGTGGAAACATTTGTTTTGCTGGACTATTTGTGTTTATGCTGAGGGTTTTTCTTTTCTTTTTCCTTTTTTTTTTTTTTTTTTTTTTAGTTCAATTGGAGGGAGGCAGTAGGAGGGACAGATTATACAAGGGTATAAAAAAGTAAATTTGTTTAAAAAACTGCAATGGATCCATGATCTCACTGATGTGGCAGTTCCTTCCCTCAGTGAAGATTGTGATCCATCTTGTTTAATTTGTGACCTTGTTCTTCCAGAGATCTTCCAGAGCAGAGGTGTCAGACATGTGGCCCCAAGTGGTCACTGCCCGAACCAGTATTAAAGTATAATTGAGAAATATTTTAACAAACTAAATAAAAATACAATAAAATATAGATAAATGAACCTGTGGTTTTCTAAGTCCATATGTGGCCCATAGGATTTGAAGTATTTGAGTTTGACACCATGGCTCCAGAGGATTTACCCAGAATGCTAGGAAGAAGTCTTCTTCTATGTCTTTCATACATGTTGAAAGCCAGATGGATCCCTCAGGCTCCCCTCCCTTACCTTGCCCATCTTCTTTTCTGATCATGCATTTCCTCAGTGATATGGTTTTCCTCACTCCTTGAAAACAGGTTCTCATTTAAATGTTTTTCACCTTCCTTATAAATCCTTTGCATTTCCCCATCACCTTTGGCAATGTTTACTGACTGGATGACTGACAACCTCTCTGCTCTTTAGTAAGTAGCTGGTTTCCTAGAGTTCTACAGCCAAAGTCTTTATCATCTGATAGTCCAGCCTTTTAGTGATGAAGCCTCTCCATACTATGTTAGGCTGGATTCAGGTAACAGGAATGGAATTCATCCCTGGGCTCATGCTCCAACCCTTTCCAGTTGGGTAAGACCTGCCAGAGTTTGAGTCACTCCCACACCCTGATGAGGCATCAGAATTTCTCATTATATAATTCCTTAGAGGTACATCCATACTACCCTAAGACTTGCATAATGTTGGAAGACCTTGAAGGAGGTCTCCGGCACTTTGGGTTTGCTCCCTTTAGAGAATTTGTGGGCCAACACAAACAAGAATCCCACAGGATGAGAAAATGTGGATAAGTGTTGATTTGTGCTTTGGAACCACCCATATTGGAGCTTACACACAGCAGGTACTTAATAAATGCTTGCCTGCTTGATCAGTGAGATTGTGGTTATGTGAAGCTGTGGGGTTTTTCCACTCCTAAAAACATTTTAGCATTTGTTATTTCATATGGTCTTCATGACAATGTCATGAGGCAGGTTATTCCCATTTGATAAAAGAAGACTTGCTCAGGTCGCACAATGACAGAGGTATAATAAAAATCCAGGTTGCCTGCCTCCCACAGCCCCACACTGGCTCTACAATACTTACTTTCCCCCTCGTGTTCATGTTATTGTTTGTATTACTCAGTTATGTTTACATCATAAGGGTAGAGCTATTGTGTGTTAGTGGAGTCTGGAAATACAAAGCAGGAGGCCCAGGAGAATTCTGTCGGTACATATCACAATCAACAATTGTTTTGCCTGGGCAGTGATGGAGCAAGTGGTTCTCTATTCTATTCTTAACCTGGCCTCAGCTTCCCCACCAATAAAATGAGGAGGCTAACATGTACACCTGTCACACAGAGCCTCTGAGAGGCCCAGTTCTAGGCCCCATTTTCAACTTCTCTGTTTAACATGGCACATGTGTGCTTGCTATGGGAACACAGCTCTGGACAAGGGGGAAATGCTCTGTCTACACATCAACATGGCACTGTCTACTTCCAGCATTTTGCTCCCAATGTTCTAGACAAGGACAGAAAAGCAAGGTACCCTTAGGGCTATATCTCTCTTTCTAGTCTCAGTCTCTGTATCATGTGTCTGTTTCTACTGGAGAAATGGATCTTCTTTTTGGCCACCAGCTATCTCTAAGTTTTAATAACTGACCTTTATAGAGCACTTAAGATTTATAAAGATATATCTATATATCCATCTATATATACACATACATACACATCTATATATATATATATACATACCTACATACACTTATAATATGTACACATATGTATCAAATATACATGTATATCATACAAATATACATATATTTTGAATATCTACATGTTTGATCATCACAACAACCCGAAGAGGTATGTCATTATTATATTCATTTTACAGAGGAGGAAACTGAAGGTAACTGAGATTGCCCATGTTCACATTACTAGTAAGTGTCTGAGGTAGGATTTGAATCTAGTTTTCTCTTGACTCCCAGTTCTACTAAACGATGTTGTTTCATGCAACTTGGGTGACCTTAGGCAAATCACGTCACCTATCTCCTTTACCTCAGTTTTCCCATCTGAAAAATAAAGATTGAATCAGATGATCTGTCTAGGTTCTTTCTTGCTCTGAGTATCTAGAAATTCTATGATTCTAAATTTTAGTACCACTGTCAATTTGATGTTTTAAGTGGCCTCCATAGCTTGATGCTGTGCCCATGTTCAAAGGTAGCTTCAGGGGAAGGAAAGAAGAAAGGAAGGTAAAAATCATCATCTGAAACTATGTCCTCAAAAGATACCAAAAATCAGTTATTTATTCATTTATCTTTTTGGAACCTTCTGCCTCCCCAAGGGGGACCATGGTTTGAAGGAAGGCTTTAAGATCAACACTGGCTGCACATTTGCCACCACTGTCCCCTTCATTTATAGTGAGGGAACTTGGCTTTGACCTTACCTCCAGGATTGTCCTAGAGAAGGGCATTAAGAGGCAGTTGTGCTCACATCAAAATAGTAGAATTCTATCAGCCGGGAGAGATCTGTCTTAGACTCTCTTGTGCTGTTAAAGAGAAAGGTTGTCTTATTGTGGAAATTAACTTGAACTAGGAATCATGAAACCTGGGTTCTGGTGGTAGCTCGGCCACCCTTTGACCTCGGACAAGTTAGGTTTTTCTTTGTAAATAATTCTTTTCCATCTATCAAACAAAGGTAATATTACCATACCCTTGCCCATTTTGCCAGGTAGCCATAAAAATCAAATAACCAAATGGAAAGGGAAGCACTTTGAAAAATGCAAGATGTATCAGCATCTTGTTAGGGTATCATTATCTTTGTTAGTAAAAAAAAAAATAAACAAATTTTTAAAATTCAAACGTTTTTCAGAAATTAAAAAATTCAAACAAATGTTAAGGCATCATTGCTTTTTAGTAAAATTAATAATAAAATAATAATAATTCACATCAGCTTGCCTGTTTTTCCCCATATTGAAAATGTATGAGATGATGAACCTGCAAATCCTGTTTCAGCTTTCTTTTCCCACCTCATTAAGCAGAGAAGTTGAGAAAGGGGCCTAGAATCGGGCCTCTCAATAACTCTGTGAGGCAGGTGTATGTATTAGCATCTTCACTTTACTGGTGGGGAAACTGAGGCAAGGTGAAGTGACTTCCCGTGGTGATTGTGAGGGTAATTACTGGAGATGTCAAACCCGTCTCCAACTCAATTTGCTTTGCCACATATCCCTCTTAGCGTGACTATTAGGGCCCATGCCTGAAAATTAGTGACTGAAATAATGTCACAGAAGGGGTGGAGTTGGGGGATAGGTCAGGGGCTGGGAAGAATTTTGAACTCGAGTTAATACATACACACTTGTGCACACACACACACACACACACACATACACACTTGCACAGGCGCTTGGACTTGGGGTTATCTGTTTTCCATCAGGTACATAAAGTTCTGGATTGTAGCCCATTGACCAGAGACATGATGTGGATGGTTATCCTTTGCTGGGCTGGGAAGGTTTCTGCTGGCTTTGGCCCCACTGAGCAAAGTCCGCTTGTTAACTACAGTTCACACAGACTCTTTGCCAGGCCTGCCCAGAATCCTGTCTCCTGTAACTTCCTGTGGTCTTGCATAATATTTCCTTGCTTTTTTGAATGACTGCCCTGGATGTTGGGGCTGCTCACTTACACAGTGCAAGGGAAAGCAGGATGTAGATCTGGGTGTGGGATTGTGTGTGTGTGTGTGTGTGTGTGTGTGTGTATGTGTGTGTGTGTGTGTGTGTGCGTGCACGCATGCGTGCGTGCAAACCAAAGCACCCCTTGGAGTACTGGAGTATAGATAGAACTGGGGGCTGACCCCAGAGAAGTTTTTCAAACATTTCTAAAAGATTTCTTTCCAGACCCTGTCTCCTCAACCAGAAATAAAGAGACTGGACTATTTGCCCTGTAAAGTTCTTTGCTAGGAAAGACAGTAGGGAGACCGAATAGACAGCCTCTGTCTGGTCGGCCTGTCCTTATAAAAGGACCCATATGTTGGATTTCCCCGAAGCCCCAGGACCAGACTAAAACATGAAACTAAAGCCTGAAAGGGAACCTCACGTCAACTTTTCTAGAACCCTCCTTGAGTGTCTTAAATTTAGTAAAGCTGAGTTTATAGACCTGAAAGGAAAAGAGGAAATAGTAACATATAAAGGGGTTTTATAGTTACTTTTTGCTGGTTATTATTTCTGAGATTATATAGAAGGATGAAGGTCATGGGGAAAACACTGTATCAGAAGAATTGGACTGGGCTAGCGAGGTGTAGCCAAGAAGAACCCTAGAATATTTGGATTCTAGTCCTAGTGCTTCCACTAACTAGTTGTAGGGCCTTCAGAAAGTTCCCTAACCATTCTAGGCCTAAGTTTCTTCATCTGTGAAATGGACTAGATCAGTGGTGACAAATTCAAAGAGAAATGGGGTCACTAAACCTTATATAAGGATCCCTGTGAGATACATATTGATTCAAAAAATGACATATTAACGTTGTCTATATTATATTGTATTTTTATTTTGTTAAATATTTCCCAGTTGCATTTAATCTGGTTCTCCATGTTTGGGATCTGTGGTGTACCATCAAATTCTAATATTGTGAGCATGTGAACAAAGCTGGGAAAGAGGTAATAGTTAAGACTTTTGCATTTTCTGAGGTCAGTCAGTTAACATGCCTACTATATACCAGGCACTGTGCTAAGTGATGGGCATAAAAAGAAAGGTAAAAAACCAGTATTTCTGCTCTCAAGGAGCTCAAAATCTAATGGGAAGACAACACGTAAGCAGTTTTGTACAAATAAGACATGTCCAGGATGAGAGAAAGAAAATTACTTGGCCAAGGTCACATTGGTAATCAATCAATGGCAGAGACAGATTTTTCCAACCCTAGTCCCCTGGCTCCAACTTCAGTGCCTTTTCCTCTTTACCTTCATGACCCAGTATTTTGTGAGTTGATCTCCATCCATGGTGCATGTGTGCTCACTATGGGAACACAGCTCTGAACAAGGAAAATGATGAAATAATGGCTGGCAGAACTAGTTTTCCCTCAATGTTCCTATGCCTTGGTTTTCTACTAAGCTGGCTCTATTATTTTATTTTGTCAATGCCTTTTAAAAATTTTATAAGCAGTTATAACGCCCCCACACCCAAATTGTCACCTTTTTTTCCTGCTCTGATTTTTACAGGTTATGTTTATGTGTTAGAGAAATAAAAGGGAAAAAGAGAGTAGTGAACAAATTGCTTAAAAATGGAGTAAGATAAAAATTGGCTCTGTGACTGAGAAACATGCTGTCAGTAAAACATGCTGCTGCATTTTATAGTCATACTTTCCTAAGGCTCATTATTAGCAGCTTCCTGGCCATTTTGGAGAGTTTGGTTGGTGGTGGTAGGGAGGATTAGATTATGGTCTCAAATAAAACTCTCCCTTCCACTGTTCCTGGTCTATATTCTCTTTCTAGGCTCTTAATGATTTGTTTTAAAATTGGATTACTAGGTTTCTTTGATTTCATCTGGAGGCTTAATTTGAAAATGGGCAGATTGTGTTTCAGAAGAAAATTGTTTTCTGAGGGCTCCCTGTGCTCCCGGCTTTGAGATTATCAGTTGTATCTTCTGAATTTAAACCCTTGATAAAGCTAATCAGCTTTAGCACATTGGTTTAAAAGCTCTTTTCCAGCTTCTCCAAACAATATTTTATAACAAAATTTAATGTCATCTTTCAAGGAATCTTCCCTGGTTGTCTGCTATCCGTGTAAATTATCTTATATAACAGTTTTTTGTAATTATACTCTCTGTATGGATTCACCCAGTAATCCTTTTTCTAGAATGACTGGCCAGACTGCTATTCAAATTTCTTGACTTAACCACCTTTGGATGCTTTTTGTGTGTGGGTGGGTGTTAGGAAGGAGCTGTGTTCAAAATGGATGAAATAATCACTGTTGATTTTCTTTTTCTACATCTACACTGGGGGTAGAAATGCGGATGGCTTCCTAAGTAGCCTTTAATTTGTTCATAGCGTTTACCTCTGATTGTAACTCTTCCTGATCATAAGCAGCCACAGTCCAAGGTTGGGCTGGGGACACCCTAATGGGGAAGGAAGGGAGGGAACACCGAGTCGGGCCTCAGCTTTATGAAACAAGACTTTGTTGAAATTGATACTTTGGTACAGTGAACGGAGAGCAGTTGTTGCTGTGGCAACCCCTACGTGGAAAAGTGCATGCTGCATGTAGATGATTTTTGCAGTGCTCAGTGTTAATCTGATAAATGTCTTTTTTAATAGTAGTTTGTTGGCTAATGGGGAGGGTGAAGTGAACCTTCACTAACCAAAAGGAAGGTGGGAATTTTTGAAGCCTCTGGCTCATTGGAAACAATGGCTAAATATCTGTTTTTATTTGGGGGGCCATGAAAATATGATGCACTTGAATGACATCAAACAGAGGTACAGTAAGGTTATTGTGTAAGTTTTGTAGCCACCTGGCTTGATCCTTTCGGGGGTGGGGGAAAGGGGAGGGAGTCTGGGGATGCAGTGTTTGCTACATGTTCTTGGATTAAATAGTCAGTGGGAACATCATTTAGGAATACTAATTCTCAAAAAACAGGGGAAGGGTTCTTAACTTTGTATCCATTACATTTTTATAACTATATTTCAGTATAATTAGTTTCTTCTATTATCCAATGTATTTTATTTTGTATTTTTAAACCAGTGATTCTGAGAAGGGGTCCATAGGCTTCATTAGTCTGACAAAGAGTTCTATGATTCTTCCAGAAGAGTTAAGAACTCTTGCTCTAAATGATTTGTCTTTGACTTGCTGTAAGAGTGCTTCCTTGTTTCAAGTATTGAGGTTAAGAACTAGGGACACAAAGAAAGGCAAAAATCACAAAAACAGTCCCTGCCTCAAGAAGCTGACATTCTAAAAGAGAAGACAACATTGCAATATATATATATATATACACATTTGGTTAGAGAAGGTATGTCTGTGGGGCATCTAACTCTTCCCATATTTGTTTTCAACACAAACACAGCTTAAAATATCGGTCCTCTATAAGCCCCTAAATCAGATGCCTTTGGTATTTTGTTGTATGAATGGGAGATGTCAGAGACTACTAGAGAATGCCTTAGTTTATCAATCTGGGATTTGGCAAGGGTGGGTTTCCTAGAGAAGTCTGGACCTTTGGACCAGTGATTCTGTCAATGGAGCTTCTACGGAGGGAGGGAACTGTCTATCAGTGCATATCAGCCCTTGTTCTACAATTTATAAGTCTTAGATAGAGAACTGCCTTGGGGCACTGAGAGGTTGTGATTTGGAAAGAAGGCAACCTAGATCTTGTTGATTCCAAGACCAGCTCTCCATTAACTATGCTACTCTGTCTCCATCTGGGATCTGGAAATGATGGATGATCTTTCCCTTATCCTGTCAGAATATTGACTTTTGGGAAGTGGGAGAAGCGCTATGTGGTTGTTACTGCCACTATATATTATTATGCTGGAATGTCATTCTAGGTCTTGTTCTCTGTGATCTTTTGTGGGGCAGGTAAACCTGCCTTCTAAGGAAGGCCTTTGATAGTGTGGTCATTACTTCTTCTTGCCTGGGGTCTAAAATAGACCTGCTACACATTGTCTGTCTGGTAACCCATCCCTGTTTAAGCCAGTGGAGAAAAATTGTGTCAACTCTGGCACATCATGGTGGAATGGTAAAAATAATGGTCTTATTGGTAAGAATGCTGGTTTTGGTGTCCCTGGATAATTAATTACCGTTACTCTGGACAGAACAACTTAACCTTTTTGAACCTGTTTCCTCATCTGCAAAAGGGTATAATCCTTATACAATGTATTTTTACAAGGTTGTGAGATGGCACAGTGGATAGATAGAGCACTGGGCCAGGAAGACCAGATTTCAAATATGACCTCAGACACTTATTAGCTCTGTGGCCCTGGGCAAGTCACTTAACTTAATTTACCACAATTTGGGAACATCTAGTGGTGTGGTGGATAGAGGGCCAGTTCTGAAATCAAGAAGACTCAGTTTCTTCATCTGTAAAATGAGCTGGAGAAGGAAATGGCAGACCACTTCAGTATCTTTGCTAGGAAAACCCCAAATGCGGGTCACAGAGAGTTGGACATGACTGAAATGATGCCAACAACAACAACAACAACAACAAAGAAAAGTTATAAAGCTTAAAACAGTGTGCAAATAATAATTTATTAAGGTGTGAGTCTTTTATCCGTCCTTTGCAATCAGATTAATCAGCATCTTTAGCAAGAGCCCTTAAATGGGAAGCTGAGATAAGGCAAGATGGCATCTGACTTTCTCTATCTGACCGGCATTTGCTTTTTTGAGTCCTTCTCTAAATACCTTGCTACCTAAAATGATATCCAGTTCATTTAGAATCTTGAGGAATCAGAGGAAGAGTTGCAATCTACTTCAGCGGAGGAAGTACCTATTGATCTTTGCAAGTGTTAAAATGGAATAATTATTATAATGTCAGCTAACAAGCATTTATTAAGCACCTACTGTATGCCAGGCATCGTGGCACTTGAAGGGACCTCAGAGACTATCTAATCTAAGACCCTCATTTTACAGATGAGACATGAGCTCTCTGAGGGAAGAGGCTGTACTTTGCCTTTCTGTGTATCCCACATACTTAGCACAATGCCTAGCCCATGGTTAGTTCTAAATTAATGCTTATTGACTGACTGACAGATGGAATTATAAATTTAGAACTAGAAGGGACCCTAGAGGTCATTTAGTCTAGTCCATTGTTCAGATGAGGAAACTGAGACCCAGAGATTATGACTTGCCAAAGAGTACCCACCTGCTCTTTGTAAGTAAGTGGCAACACTGGAATTTGAAATCAGGTTCTCCGATGGCCAATCCAACATCTTTGCCAGTGTCCCACAATGCCCATCATCATTTCCTCACACAGAGATATTCAGTAACTGGGGAAGTGAATTGAATTGTCTCCCCTACAAGACCATTAGCTTCTTAGAGCCGAGAAAGATGTTTTCCTTCTTTTATGTCAGTAGACAAGCATTTATTAAGCACTTATTGTATGCCAGACATTATTAAGAGCCGGTGATATGAAGTGTGAGCAATTTCCCACAATACCTTGCACAGGACTATGCATGTGATAGGTGTTGAGACAAAAATAAGCATTCAGAATTTGTTTTAAAACCTTAGTAGATCTATGTGAGTAGATGTGTGTGTGTGTGTGTGTGTGTGTGTGTGTGTATAAAAACTTACATATGGATAAAGATCTAGGTCCTTTTATGAGGTAGTGACTTAAATCTTTGTTTAATTGCCTCTTGGTGGGAAGCGATAATAAAGAAGCATGGGAAGATAAGGAGTAGTAGCAAGGAAGGTATAGTTTGGGGGAGGGAAAGAGAATCCCCAGAGATAAGGCTAAGGGTTATCTCTAGATAAGCCCAAGCTCTAGTTGGAATGGACATTCAAGGTTATAACCTTGAAAACCTCTAATGAGCCCTTCCCAGGGCATTCTTTCCCCATATCAGGTGGGAAAAAGACCTTGTTGTGATTGACCTTTCTCTACCACAGATGACCCTGCTAACAAGAACTCTGGCCCTTCTCAGCTAGCTAATACGAGCTGAGTTTCAGCTTCTGGATTCTTGGGACCCAGGACCACTATTCATTTGCTTTTCAAAATTCCCTCTAGCCACAGAAAGAGAGAGGTGGAGGGGAAAGGAAATGAGGTAGGAGGGACAGTCCATCCTGTCATCCATCTGGGAGGCCAAAGGAGAAAAATACAGCAATGTCCACTTTGGCTTATCCTGGCTACAATTCCAAGCAATGGGTGAGAGCAGGGGATGGTTTACATGAAAAATGGCCATTTCTTGGCAACTCCAAGGCGCCAAGGCTTTCTGCAATATAAATTTTTAAGCCATTTATTAAAGGGGTTACGTAAGTGGAAAACTAATCTCTTCATATAAAAGTCCTTACAGGAGAGGAGCCTTTTGGCTTGTTAAATGTCAAGGGGGGGTTGGGAGGGTGAGGGAGGGATACATTCCAAAACCAGTAAACACTGGTGTTCAGGACTGAAAAGGGGATTAGTGTGGAGCCGGTGGCACCAGTGGCAGGCTGGACCCAGCATGACTAGCTTCTCATTCCAGTCCAGCTCAATATCAGGCTTTTGCTTCACAGCAAAAAGGAGAATTTCAATTGACAAGTACACAGTTTATTTCAGGTATGTTACCATGGCAGTTACAAGTAATTTAAAAAAAAACCTGGCATTTAACCCTAGGATAGAATAGCTTTCCAGGTGGAAACAGGAAATCCCTAGGAGGTCAAGCCAGGCCAGGCCACTCATTGAACACAGTTAGCTGCTGCTATTCTTTCTTTCTCGTGCTGTCTAAAAAAGAATGTAGAATAGGTTTCCCAGGAATAAGAATTTAGGAATTGGACATTCGCAATTTCCTATTTGATGGGTCTGGCCCTGTTTAATCCTAAAAGAAGTTCTTTACTGTACTGCTCTCTGGTCCCTATACATACCTTGTGGTTTCCTGCTTTTATGTCTTTACCTAGGTAGTTCCCTACCTATGTAGGTATACCCATTTATTGCCTGGTATGTCCTCTGAGTCCCCTCCTGCCCCTTTTTTCATAGTGAATTTCTACTGATCCTTTAAAGCCCAATTCAAGTGCCACACCCTTTAGGAATTCTTGATTTCCCTTCCATTTAAATTGAAGTTTAAAATGATCTCAAGACTTGGATCTCCCAGTCATTTTGTTTTCTAGCATACTAATGCACTTACAATATGATGCACTTAATTAGAGTTATTTATCTTTGTCTTGCTCTTTCCTACAAAGTAAGCTCCATAAAAGCAGGAATGGTTTTGTGTAATTTTTTTTAATCTTCCATGACACAGTGCTCTGTATACAGCAGATACCTAATAAATGTTTGTCCAATGAATGTGTATGTTGGATAACATTGTTTTTTTTTTAAATTGGTTGGTTTTTTAAAAAACATTTTAATAATGTTCCTTTATTTTTTTCTAGAGATGCATTTTTGGGTATGTTTTTTAGGGGAACAAGGAACAAAACGTTACCATCAGCAATGTCAGTGTGGTGTAGAAGGAGCCCTGAACGGGGAGCCAGATCTTAGCCCTGCCACTTGATAGCTATGTGACTCTGCTTAATTCACTTGTCTCTATGCCTTAGTTTCCTCATTTGTAAGATGAGAGGCTTGAACTAGATGATCTCTAGTTGGAATGATCCATTTCCATTCTAACATTCTATGGCTTTATAATCTGGTTGCCTCCTTGGGAAAAGGACCTGAGGATGTACCCCCCACTAAGACAGCTCCAAAGAGTTCACAGTGCAGTGCTGCTCTACCTTAACCAAGGTAATGGTTCCTTGGGGGGTAATTCTGGAGCAGAAAGTGATTGACTTTCTTGAGCTGAGGGGGCAGTGGGACCACATCAAAAAAACTCATAGGATCATAAATTTTAAAGTTCCATGTACCTTAGTTAAAATTTGTTCCATCTCTCTCATTTTACAAGTGAGGAAACAAGCCCCCAAAGGGAATGGTGAAATTGCCCGAGATCATATAGAGAGGAAATGGAAGAGCTGAGGTTCAAACCCAGGTTCTCTGGCTTGAAATCCAGCCTTCTTTCCTTTGTGGGCCACTCCCTTCAGTTGCCTGGTTGCAATCTAGCTCCTTTCTATTAATGTGCTCAAGTGATTCCTGGAGTGCACGTGACAATGCTGATAAGGGAGTATTTGAAATGACGACATCAGTGCTCGCCCTCTGGGCTCTGGCCAAGTCATCAAGAATAGAGGTTCTATTTTCCATGAACCTATAGCTGCCATTTTTCTTTCTGGGCAACTAAATAAGTTTGGCAACAAAAATAGAAATCTTCCTTCACTAATTTTCAGAATTATTGTGTTTTTTTTTTATTAGGGGGTGCTTTTGTTTGTAAAACATAAATACTCAGTAGGGAAGGGAAAGTAAAAAGAGCCCCATCTAAGACTGATAAGGATCAATCAATATCAGTTGGAGTGATCAATCAGCTGTTGAGACAAGTTCTTTATCCCTCCTGAAAAGGAAACTACTGTGCAGTCTGGTTAAGGTCTGAATAGAGTAAATGATTAAATTGTAGTGATTGCTTCCTGCAGAAAAAATTGCTCTTATCAGGCTTGGTTTGTCTTTAAAAGAGCTGCCTCCTCAGTGAGATAATGTGGATGGGGATCTCTGGTGCTCAGGAAAAGGATGAATTTCAATTTGAAACTGCGTGAGACACAGCTAGGTCTCAGCAGTCAGAAGGATGCAGCTCCTCCAAGTGACCCAGCTATCCCCCAAGTGGAAGTTTAGCCACCCAGAGGGAGCAGCCTCCCCTCTTCTAGGTCAGTATACCAAGTATAAGGATGGGGTACAGTAAATCAATTCCATGTAATTTAGAGAAAGTGATAAAATACCCTAATACTTTAAAGGAACTGAGAACCAGTCTCAACCAATATCAATCATAGATTATAGTTTCAGTTACTTAATCATAGACTTTGGACTAATGCAAAAAAAAAAAAAAAGTCCTTGGAACTACAGTAACATAGAAGAAATTTGATCAAGCCCTAGAGGTCATTTTGGAAGTATCTAGTGTAGTGTCAAGGTTATTCTAGAGATTGGATCAGGCACTGATAGGCAAATTGAGAAACTGCCTTCACTGTCTCCTCCCCAGAAGGAACAGCTTTTTAATTCTCCCAAGCAGCTGAATCATGGAGAGAATGTGGCTCTTTTTCTTTTTTGTTGTTACCTGCTTCATTCATCAGCCTCCTCCTCCACTTATATAATACCATCTGCTGCTTCTCACCGCACCTTCTGTCTCTTGATAGGTGAATGCTGAGGCTGTTTGTATTAGTATTTCAATCATGAGAACCTAGGGCTCCTCCAGGTCATCATTTTGCTTAGGAAGCCCATAGGGATTAAGAGACTGACTTTGGTCTCTGCTTTTCTATGGTCCTGGAGGCTAAGTTTGGTGAGGCTGCGCTCAGCTTCTCCATGGCCCCTGGAGTCCTCCCCGGCCTAAGAGAGAAAGAGAGAAGTCAAGGGCCCTGCGTGTGAAGTGTTGAAGTATCCCCACATCTTCACTGCCAGATGGAGGTCAGCCACTCACTCAGTAAAAGAGCAGAATATTGCTGAGAATACTCTGGTCATCCTGCTGCAGGGTCTCCGGAGCCTGGTGACCACAGTGGACCTTTGGGATGAGACTGTAGCCCATGGCCAAGTGAGCAGTGTGGATGCCTTCATGAACATCTGCCTGGCTGAGGTCACCTACACAGACCGACAGGGCCAGTAGGTCCAGCTCAATGACCTCTTTGTGACTGGTCGAAATGTCCGTTATGTCCACATTCCCGATGATGTAGATATCACTGCCACCATTGAGCAGCAACTTCAGGCCATCCATCAGGTGCGCAACTTTGGCAGTGAGGGTAAGGGCTGAAGGGAATTTCCTATCAGGAAGTACAAGTGAAAGACTTTCCCCTTTCATTCAGCTTCCTTCAGAGCTCTTGGTCTTACAGCTTTAGATGGACGCTGCTGCCCTTTTTTCTGATATACAGTTCTCCCTAATCTAGACACAGACCACAAGGAGAAGGACAAGCTCATTCCAAAGCCACATTTGCCATTTACAGACCCAGGATTTGATCTGGGTACCCAAAATCTGATATGTCTGTAATATTGGATTAGTTGAAAACTGTCTCCCATGCTTCCTGCCCATCAGGGCTTGACTAACTGACCAGTCAGACCCATGAAGCTCCCCGATTCTGTATTAAAGGGTTAATTTAAAAAAAAAAAAAGAGACTGACTTTGGTCACTGTCACAAAGAGACAGTGCCTGAGTTGGGGTTTATTCCTGCTTTGAAAAATTAGAGGGAGCTGAATAGGACAAGAGATGAGGGGCAAGGTCACCCCCTCAGGGAAGTGATAGTGCTACATGAGAGAGTTGGATGGGCAGCTAGGGAGCTCAGCAGAGATCCAGGCCTGGAGTTAGGAAGACCTGAGTTCAGATTTGATCTCAGACACTTTACAAGCTGTGTGAATGTGGGCAAGTCAATTAACCCTGTTTGCCTCAGTTTCCTCATCTGTAAAATGAGTTGGAGAAGGATGGCAAATTATTCTAGTATCTTTAAAAAGTCATGAAGAGTCAGACATGACTGAAAAAAATGACTGAACAACAATCACATCTGGGGTACAAAGCCCTTCAGGGTATATAAATACCCAATAACTCTAATATCTTAGACTAAATAAACTAGTAGCCTGCCCAGATTTGTGGAAGGAAGAAACCTGGAACTCTGACTGAAGCATAGGAAGAGTTTAGACACTTTCTTTGGCACTTTTATTAGAGCCAAATATTTTTCTTTCCTTTAGCTATTGAAAAGCAACCCCTCCTCCAAACCAGATCTCACCCCTCTGGGACAGGAGAAGATAAGCCCTCAGAGGTGTCAGATGTGCTGCCTCAGGGCCAAAATGATGAATACTGTCTGAACCAGATTAAAACAAAATTAGGAAATATTTTATAAAATAAATAAAAACACATAGAACATAGATAATGTTAATATGTCATTTTCTAAGTCAATACGTGGCTTTTTCAAGGATCCTTATGTGCAGTTTAATGATCCTGTTTTCTATTTGAGTTTGATACCACTGCACTAAATGTATGTTATAGCACATGTTTATAAAAAGTATTTAAAGGTTGCAATGCCCTTTACCTATCTTGTTTGATATGCCCCTTTATGAGCACTGGATTGGAAGCCAAAGGAGCTGGGTTCAAATTCTACTTCTGTCACTTATTAATAATAACGAACAGTTATAAAGAGCCTACTAGGCGCCAGGTATTGTGATAAATGCATTACAAATTACTAATGTGTGACCTTGGTTGGGCAAGTCATTGAGCTTTCCTGGTGACCTTGGTTGGTTAGATGAGAGGATTGGGCCTACATAGCTTAAAGGCCTTAACAGCTCTAAATCCATGAGATAGGTCCATGCTCCTATGAAAGGCCTTGCTTTTGTTTACAAAGAACTACCTACCATCTGGCTCCAGAGACAAATCTAACCTTAGGAAGACAATTCTCTTTCAATGGGTCCAACATCTCATCATGCTTAGCCATGTGGTCCAGCTGGTTATCATAAGGGTGATAATAATAGGAGCTTCTGTTTATGTGTTTAATTGGTGCTTTAGAGTTCACAAAGTGCTTTCTTCCCAATAACCTTGTGAGGTTTGGTGTAAGTATTATCTTTCCTTTTTCATAAATGAAGAAAATGAGGGTTAGAGAAAGTAAATGGCCTGTCCAAATTCACACAGCTAGCACGTGCTCGCTCCTCTGGGTCCAGCCCTCTAGTCCAAAAGCCGGCTTGCTTTCTCCTGCACTAAGGTGGAGTCAGCATACACGTAAAGATGGGGTCTTGGAATTAGGATTCTGCAGTCCAGAAAAACAAAGGCTAAGGACACCAGTGGACAGTCTGGGAGAAGCCAGGAGTCCTAGTACTTGAAGCCACTTCACTTGGAAGGAGGAAACAGCTGGAGAAGAGGAGAGAGAGCCACCCAGCAGAGTATTCAGCCCATGCCTTTGAAGGGTTTGGGGGAAAGTAGGTGGGTCTTAAGAGAAACAGTCCAACCTAGGGTCACCCCCTTCCCCTCTACTCCAGACCTCCATTCACTCACCCTCCTCTTGTGAGCTGCCTGCCCCCACCACAACACCCCTGTGAAGTCAGAGCTTGGCAGAGGATGACCTCAAGGCAAGGGGGAGGGGAAGGAAATAAGCATTTATAGAGCACCTACTGTGTGCCAAGCCACACAGGCTAATTGCTCTGCAAGTATTATCTCATCTGATTCTCATAACAACCCTGTGAGATAAGTGTGTTATTGCTCCCGTTTTACAGTTGAGGAGAGCAAGGCAAACAGAGGTTAAATGACTTACATGGGCTCATAAAGCTATTGGGTGTCAGATTCTGGATTTGAACTCAGGTCTTTCAGACTCAGGGCCCACTGCTTTATCCATGACATACTTATGTCTATGCTTGGGACTTTTGGGTCTTTCTTTCATTTCCTTACTTTATAAAAAAGGGTGCTCAACTGCTAAAGAGTCAGGGCCCCCCAAATTCTGCTCATCTTTCCTTCAAAAACCCCTATAACAAATAATTTAATGAGCAAAATATTAATTGTGCACGCACTTTTGCAAGGTACTTTACTAGGTCCTAAGTCAGGGCTCCTGCTTACTGGGAGTTGACAGTGGGTTGGGGAGAGAAAAGATAAACACATAAAAGTAAAGATATAAGGCAGTATATGATGTATTGGATACATGTTAGAGGTAAAAATATCATCGGAATCCTGAGGAAGGGAAGACCACCCTGGACTGAGTAGTCAGGGGCTGTGCCTAAGGTATGAAACTTGTGCTGGGCCTCTACAAACAGATAGGAATCAGATCAGAATTTTGGAAGGACATCCCTAAGTTTCTGTCATCTCCACAAATTGGTCATGGACCAGAATGGAACTGAGGATGAAAAAAGACAAGATTTTAGATTAGATTTGATTTTTTTGTGGGGTGGATGGGGATGGGGGCAGTAGTGTACAAAGAGATATGAAGAGCTTTGAGCCATGCAGATGAAGAACAAAATTAAACTCATTAGTTTTTAACACAAGCAAAAGAGTGCCACCTCCTCCCCCCTCACTTTAACTGACTATCTGGTCCAAGAGGTCTTGTTGACTTTAACCCTTGACCCAATCTCTGAAATCCTCAAGTGTATCTGTACATTTTTATTTCCCATTTACATCCCCCCACCCCCCACACCTCACCCCATCCCACTTTTAAAGAAAAACATTTTCTTTTCAATTAGTAAGGATGAAGACACCCAATCGTGGGTATAAACATAGTACCTCATTTTTCCAATGATGAGCAAAACTTGTATAAAGGATATAATTTAGAAAAAGTACAATAGCAAAAAGAAGGGACTGGTCAGGTAACAAGGAAGAGGAAGCTAACATCTCGCCCTTGTATTGCTCTGGTAAAACGTCAAAATGTCAAATAAATAAATAATAACAACCACCACCACCACCTAGGGAAGTGGTTCTCAACCTGTGGGTCGCGACCCCTTTGGGGGTCAAACAACCCTTTCACAGGGGTCACCTAAGACTATCAGAAAACACATATTTCTGATGGTCTTAGGAATCGAGACACCACTCCTCCATCTGTCTCCAGTAAAGGGTCGTGGCATTAGGAAGGTTGAGAACCACTGATGTAGGAAGGCCTTTTGCACACAGGGTGTATTAGCATGGAGGACCTTCTAGAGAACATGGATGTGAATCTCATAACAAGAGAAGCCATACATAGATATATGGAGTGGAAGGAATACCCTCATCAGTGAGATGGTGGGTCAACTGGTGGGTGAAGTTAGAGTGGGATTGAACCAATTTTTGTCACCCTTGAACCTATGGAATAAATGTTTTTCATAATTAGACTCTGAGAAATGTTTCATTTTTGAACTCAGCAGATGACTATAGAGGGAAGAAGTCTTAGGAATTTAATCAGTAGATAAGCATTTATTAAGGCCTATGACATGCTCAGTGCTGTGTTAAATTCTGGAGATTCAAAGACAAAAATGAAGTAGCCTCTTTTCCCAAGGCACTTGTATTTTATCAGGGGAAAATAGGTAAGTCAATAGGCATTGCAAGTCAGGGTACATTTCTTTTACTTTAACAAAGATTATCCCCAAAAGGCTCTCTTCAAAGCCATGCTGTTTTGAGATATTTTACTTCAAACAAGCAGCAGCTAGGAACTGATTCTAGATGCTCAGGGAGGAGTTTGGGGTACTAGGAGGGAAAAAGAGAGGATGGTGGAATTTCTAGCATACCTTTTGTTCAACGGGTCATAGCTTCTACCCCAAGATCATCATCTGTGAATCATAGAGAGTGCTGTAAGCCTTATCCCATTCTGACAAAAGCAGAAATCCAGAGGGGTGCTATTAGTGGGCACCTACATCAGGGCAAGAATTTATGGGTCATATTTTCCAGTGCATTCTTTTTAAAAAATTAATCAATTAATTTTTAGTTTTCAACATTGCCTTTTATAAGATTTTGAGCTCTAAATTTTCCCTCCTCCCCCAAGACAGTGCACAATCTGATATAGGCTATATACACTACATTTTTCTTTCCAGTGAACTTTTTTTTAGCCCCCACTGAAGATCCTTCTAAGTATAACAAGTCTTTCTTTAAAATAGCCTGTGATCTCTGTATGTTAGTTCTGCCCACCTTATATAAAATATTACAGTTTATGCATTCACTGCCACCCCAACCCCGTATTGTCCACCTACAGGCCTTGTAATGAATCATTGCACTGAATGACTGAAAACCACCTTACTTTTAATCAATGACTGCTTTCTGTTGTCACAGAATAATTAGGGCAGCGTGTGTGTTTGTCATGACATGTAAGGGATTGGTTGCATTTTAATTGCTCCCCTTTGTTTCTTGAAGTTCTTCTAATTTTCCATCTTCAGAAGGGTGCCCCTCTATTAATCAGTCCAAGCTTTTAAAATCATCATCTTCCTTCTGGTGATTAACCTTCCTTTGGATATATGTCTGCTCCATCCATACCACTCATTCCTAAGTCCATGGAAGATCTGAGGGCCATCAGGGGAAAGGAATATTTCTTACTTTGATGGAAGTCAACAGTATGGGTACCTTATTAGGAGGCTGTAAATTCCCCAAGGGCAAAGTCTCTGTCTCTCTCCACAGCGCAAGGCTGGGCACAGAGTTGGTGCTCATTAAATGTGAAAAAGACTTTATGTGCAAAAAGTAGCAGAGCAGGTGATATTTGCATTTAGGTGTAGCTCAGGGGTGGGGAACCTGTGGCCTTGAGGCCACATGTGGTCCTCTAGGTCCTCAAATGCTGCCCTTAACTGAATCCAAACTTCAGAATTGAGGCCACAGGTTCCCCACCCCTGATGTAACTCGTCTTAAAATGGGGATGAGAGGTAGGGAACACTTCAAATGAGCTCTCTTATAAAGAGCAGGTATCCATCTGACATGAGGCTCCCATGAGGTTCTCTCTGGAATAGAAAAAAGGCAAGGGTGACCTCAGGAGGCTTTGCTGAGCTGAGACCAGGTCTTTGTGCCGAAGTGGGCTTCCTGCCCATGGGGATAATCACTGCCTGTAGTATCCACACAATCATCCCATTGTCAAAGCAGAAGGAATATAAAAATAGAAGAAATGCGCTGGTGGATCAGCCAATGTTCACCCAGTCTGGGATTCAGCCTCTGATCGGGCACACTCACAGCATATACCCAGGATTGTGGAGTTTGATAGATTATGCCTGGGAAAAGCTAAATTCATGTAGCCAAACCTTTAGAGCAATAGAAGATAATTACAGTGATGAGGCCAAGTCTGGCATTTTTATAGGACTGCCCTTCTCAAGGAAAAATAATGAACTAGGAAATGTGGAACACCGTATCTTTTTTAGAATGGGAGAAATTAACCATAGTTTACCACTCAGAAATACAGGGTCAGGGAAAAGCTGTAGCTTCTCAACAAAGTTATGAAAACAGTTAGGATGAGATCTCTGCATACAATTTAATCAACTACAAACCTTCACTGGGGCTTTACTTTAAGGGACTTTTTCTGTCTTTCCCCCTCTCCAAGACTCTTATTCTGCAGATGACTCACTTGTTAATTATTGCTTTCCACAAAGAAGAGTTAATAATACTAACATTCTGTCTCTCTCCCTTTCTCTCCCTCTGTCTCTTCCTCTCCTTCTCTCCCTCCCCCACCTTGCCTTTTCCCACTTAGATGTTATACAACTGTTTTCTCTTTGGGAGTGGGATGGAACATGTGGGATGACAGCCAGACAGTCAAGTGTCTCTTCTCTCATATTAATGAAATTGATGGTGACAAATGTGAACACTTGCATTAGCTTGAGAGACATGATAGAAAGCAGCCCCATGTCCAGCACACACCTGAGGAGACACTGGGGTTGAGCTTTAAGTACTTGTGACAAAAATCTCTCAAAAATGTGACTGAAGAGCCTCACTCCCCTGTCATCTGTCAGTGTTAATGGACAGTACAAGTGTTGTTTAGAAGAAAAAAAAAATCAGCCTATTTTCTCCTTTGTCTGCTGTCTGGGTAATGAAATAAAAAGCAAAATTATCTCTGATAAAAGTAATTTGCGGAAAAACTGATAGAACCATTGGTGCAGAGGTTTGTCCCTGCCAGCCTGGCCAGATAAGGGGAATTTCTGGATCATATTAACGCCTTCCTGTCTAAGAGCCAGTAGAGAGAGATTTTAAAAAGCTAAACCTTGGTCCAAGAGAGGATGGTCTATTCTGAGGTCCCTAGGCCCATTTCCTAACTTTGGGAGATGGTTCTGGGTAGGACTCCTTTTTCTCTGGGTTGCATTCTTGCTAAGCGCCAGCATTTATAACCCTGGGAGACTGAGGGAAGGGACTCTTGGCCAGAACTCACAGCATCCTCCACAGCACTTCCTGCCAGAAATCCAACCTTAAGGGGTATCCCTCAGATGTGTGATGAGAACTCTGGGCTGAGAAATGGGTGGTTGTTCTGCTGCATGACAAAGAAGACATCCTCGGTCAAAGCTCATTGGTGGTATCCCAAGGACAAGGGAATGCTCTTGTCAAGACTTGTTAGATAAATCTAGTGAAAGGTCTAATTTCCTCTTGAGCATTGGTTCCACTGGACTGAGTCTGTGATATCCACAGCAGGAACAACTACAAATTCAGTTTCTTGAGTGAAAGGCAATTTCAGAATGCCAGACATGTCAAAGGACTCTTATTCTAGAACTGTTTAGGTCTGTTTTGGCAGAATATAGGGCTTAGAACCATAGAATCTAGGATAGAAGGTCCTCAATGATTCTCTTCAGAGGAAACTGAATACTGTGATAGGGTGAAGGGCCATGCATGGGGAATATTATACAGACAGTACTAAAGCCAGTTTTCCTGGGTTCCATGTGATGTTGGGACTCTCTCTAGTTTCAAGATTTCTGTCCGCCTCTGGCATTACTTTGGGATCATCTCCCTTCCAAATTTTTAGTTATTTGAGGGCATAGATTGTGACATACTTAGCCTCATATCCCCCTTTGCATTAATATCTTCAAAACATGTTTGCTATACTAAGAAGAACAATAATAACCTTTTAGGTTTGCGGAACACTTTACATATGTTTTCATTTGATCCTCACAACAATCCAGTGAGGTAGATATTCCCATTTTACAGATATGGGAACTGAGACAGAGAGAGGGTAAGGAACTTGTCCCAGATCACACAGATAGGAAGTGTCTGAGGAAGGATTGGAACTTGGGTCTTCCTAACTCCAAATCAGCACTCTATCCACTACACCACGCAGCTGCTGAATTGTGGGGGTCGGTCAGTGGAATTTGTTCTTTGTCCTGTAGGTAATGGCAAGCCACTAGACACTTATAATATGAGGGGAAATGGTGTTGGGGAAGATTAGTCCGGGGATGATTTTCATCTTTGTGGTTTTCTTCCTCAATGAAAAACACCAGAGCATTTTAATGACATTATACTACTAGTAAAGCATGAAGAAAGTCACAGAATGTCAGAACTGGAAGGGACCCTGGGTAAGGGACTTCTCTCTTGGCCTTTAAAATGAAAGTGTTGAACTAATGATAGCTATTGTCTCTTCCAACTCTGAATCTTTGATCTTGTCGTCATCCTATGGCCTTAGATACAATTTAACCCAATGCCCCCACTTTACGGATGTGAGGAAATTGAGGCCCAAAGGCAGCTAAGACGCTCCGCAATCTAACAGCAAAGTGACTCAGTGCATAGAGTACTGATTTGGAAGCCAGAAAGACCAGAAACAATGGAGAGAGCTCTGGGTCCAGAGTCAGGAAGATCTGAGTTCAAATTCAACTTCAGACATTTACTAGCTATGTGGTCCTGGGCAAGTCACTTAACTTCTGATGCCTCAGTTTCCTTTACTGTAAAATGGGTATCATAACAACAACTACCTCCTAGGAACCAATCATGTCATATTTATAAAGCACTTAGTAAATGCTTGTTCCCTTCCTTCCAGAAAAGGGAAGGTACTTGCCTAAGGTCTCAAAATTAGTCAGTAGCCAAAATGACTCAAGGTCTTCTGACTCCCAAGTTTACTTCTCAATGACCTAGAAATAATGAGTCATAAGCACTCGTCCATTAATTTCCCTCCTTTTCTGCTAAAAAGACTTAGAGGAGATAACAGTTAATCAGAAAATATTTGTTGCGAGTCACTGTGCTAGCAGCTATAGATGAAGGTACAGAGAGGGGATAAGGTCCAAGCCCTGCCCTGGAAGAGTTTACAATCTGTCAGGTGTAGACAAAGATCTTCGTCTATGTGAAGTATACTAAACAAGGCAGTATATGGGTGATACAGTCACAGAGAGTAACTGATGTTTTTATAGAGTGCTTAAAGATTTCCAAACTTTGTATACACACACACACACACACACACACACACACACACACATACACCCCTCTATCTCTATCTCTACACACTTTGCAAATCTTTATCTGTTTATACCTATATAGAGACAGACAGATATTGCAAATATGTGTGTAAACCTATTTGATCCTCACAACTCTTTGAGGAAAGTAGTGCAGATAGATTTTTGTAGTT
This sequence comes from Pseudochirops corinnae, assembly GCA_028646515.1. Lineage (NCBI taxonomy): Eukaryota > Metazoa > Chordata > Mammalia > Diprotodontia > Pseudocheiridae > Pseudochirops > Pseudochirops corinnae. The sequence goes on from CM053585.1 coordinate 73,314,341, forward strand.
GAGGAAATCAGACTTAGAAAGGTTAGGTACTTGACCATGGCCATATGACTAGGTTAGAGGCAGGATTTGAATCCAGGTCTCTTCATTTGACCCGGTATATAATCCATTGTAACACATTTCCTCCATTAAGGACCATGCCCATTTAGAAGAAAGAGGGAAGGAGAATGTGGAGGAGGGAAGGAAGAGAGAGGGTGATGGACAGGTTTGTGGGTTCACATTGGAAGAGTGAATGGGAGTTGGGACATGAGAGGGGAGGGCCCTGGGAAGCTTTTTAAATGAACCAGGACTTGTGTAGGACCTTGAAGAATGGATTGTATTTGGATAGGAAGAAAGAGGGTCTGTCAGACCATGTGGCATGAACCAAGGCACACTTATGGAAATGGGTGACTTTTTCTTCAGGAGACAGAGAGTAGTGGACAAATAAGATGCTAAGACAAGTTGTACTGGAGAATAAGAGGGCGTAAAGATAAGGTAGTTTGGAACTACATTATGGAGAGCATGGAATGCCAGTCTGATCTTTCTCCTAAATCTCGACAACCACCTTAGGGTTTGTTCTTGTTTTATTTGGTTTTTAGCAGA
>CM053585.1:73315019-73377078 GCA_028646515.1 Pseudochirops corinnae
TATGTCCTCCCCCATCGCCCCTCTGACTTTCCGGTAGGGCAGGATGGATCTCCCAACCATAGTGCCTGTGTATCTTAAGTCCCAGTTGGATGTAGTTAATAATAATAATAATTGTATACATATATATATATATATATATATTTTTAACATTTGATTATAGAACTTTAAATTCTAGATTCTTTCTCTTCCTCCCTCATCACTCACCCCCACTGGAAGGACAAGCAATTAAACACAGGCTGTACATGTGTAATTACGCAGAACCTCTCCACAGTGGGCATATTGTGAGAGACTGATTATATGTCCCTCCTTCCTATCCCGCCCCCCTCTTGTTCTATTCTCTACCCTGTCCCTGTCCCTCTAAAGAAGTGTGCACTTCCATCAACCCTCCCCCCGACCCTGCCCTCCTCTCCATCATCCCATCTCTCATCCCCATTCCCCCTACTCTCCTGTGTGGCAAGATACCCAGTTTAGAAGATGAGAAGCAATGTTTTAGGAATGGAAGTTTCGTGATTTACACTTCTCCTCAAGGTGTAATTGGCTATCAATTAGTGGAGTTATTTTCAGTTTCCACGATGGTAAAAAGAGTTTGGAGTAGGCAGGGAGTTTGAAGAAATATCGCTACTTCTTCTGAGTCAGAGTGCCCTTGGTCAGGTTTGTTTTTCATCCTTTGGGTACCATTTATTAATTGCCGCTTGAGAATACCAGTGAGAATATGGAATCAGTCGTAATATCTCAGACTTTTGATGTGTACCCCAAAGGTGACTCCCATATTTAGGGTGTCTAACAAAAGAAACTCATTCTCTTTCCTTACCTTTGCTTTGGTGCCAGAAAATGTTCCAACAAGCACATTCCCAGATGCTGAAGGGCTTGCCAGGAGATGAATGGTTAATTAACAGAAATTTAATTACTTGATCTTTTGCCTCCTCTTCCTGCTATTCCTAGAGATCTTACTTCAAAATCCTTTTCTTCAGTTCTTCTCAAGTGTTTCAGCTTTTGTCTCATTGCTTCCAAAGTTACAACCAGGGAAAGGCAATGGGGGTTGGCCCATGGTGGGAAAATTTTAAGGGGATTGGGCAAGAGTACCAAATTGAAAGTATTAGACATCCTGTGAACCAAGAGAAAATGTTTCTCCAGGCCTAGGAGTTTTCAGCTATCCCTCAGCATAATCTGCCCTTGGGGAAAAGGACAAGGCACTTCAGATGGAACAAGGCCAGGGAGGGAACCAGCCATTCAACCATGGGAACCTTTATTTTTCCCTTAAATTTTGCTTTCCTTGCTTCTTAAACCTTACTCTTGAATGGAACGAGGTGGCAGAGGGTGAGCTTGAGGCTACAGTGTGCCTGGAAGGACCAAGGGTGCCCCTTCGTTGCTCTGCTACCTGTCCAGAGTCATGAGACCAAGAGCTGATCTTTTGGAAGGCCTGAGGGCCTCAGGGTGGTAATTGGAAGACCAAATTTCAACAGCTTCAAAAAAAAAGAAAACCCACTGGTTCAGGAGTCAGGGGAGAATTGAGTTTTAGTTTCTGCTCCGATCCAAACTTGGGGCCTCTATTTTCCCTTCTGAAAAATGAGGGGGTTGGACAAGGAGGGTCTACCCTTCAAAAGGTACCACAGTGCAAAGAGCATTGAATGTGGAGTCAAAGAACCTGAGTTCAAATTCTAGCTCTGTCACCAAATACTTGGGTGACTTTAAGCAAGTCCATAACCCTTCTAGGCCCCAGTTTCCCCATCCGTATAATGGGGGAGCTGTACTAGTTACCTTATTTCACAGCATAATCATTGTCACTGCATACTCATTGTATCCTGAAAGGGGTTGGGGGAGGGGGAGTAATTCCAGTACAAAAATTGGTTTATAACCTTTCATCATGTAATCACCATATGGTATGACTTTCTTCATCACTCCACTTAAAAGGTAAACAGAGCAGCAATGTATTCACCAATGACATATGGATAAGCATTCATTTCTCCTGCATTGCAAGACCCAGGAACCTGGAATTCTCAGCATACTTGCATTGTCAGTATTCAGTTTTAATGTATATTCATGAATATTCCTAATCTTGCACCAAAGACAGTTTAGCAATAAATTATTTTAAAGTAATACTGGAACAATTTTTTAAAAGCTTCACATAATGGTCGGCCCCCCACTTTTTTGCAAAAAAAAAATCTGACATAAAACCTGCAATGATTATGTGGTGAAATATAGTAGCCTCTGAAATCCCTTCCATCTCTAAATCCATGACCCTATAATTCCAGCTACAACCAGCATGGAAGTCTATGAGAGTAGGTCTCCATTTAATTGTTCTTTAGCTCAGCCTGAATTTCATTAAGAGTTGAATGAGCCTTGTTCCCACCTAATCTTTGGTAAGCCACCTCTCTGGGGTCTTAATTCCTCAGCCCATTCCAGCTCTCACTTTTTAGTGATATCTTCTTTGAGGTTTTTTGTTTGTTTTTGTTTTTAAGGGAGACAAGAGGCTTTAAATCAACTCTTTCTTCAAAAGCAACTCTCCTAGTTGGAAGGGCTACAACTCTGCCTCCAGGCCATTAATTAAGTTTCTAGGTGCCAATGAGGAAGAGGCAATGAACTGCAGCATCATGTGGTCAAGAATATTGTCTTTTTAAATAGACCTGTGGTTTTATTAGGATAGGAACCCTCCCCCCAAATCCCCACTGATGATGTTACCTGTAAATAATAGGTCTTAGATCAGGAAGTTGCCTGGGGCACAGAGAGTTAAAGTGACTTTCCCAGAATCACTCGCTCAGTATGTGTCAAAGGTGTGACTTGAACCTAGGTCTTAATTTTTGAGGCCAGCTCTGTATCAGCTACATCAGGCTGCTGCTCTAGTTAACAAGAATAGTTTAAAAAATAGGAAGATACAGTATGGCTGCTTTCTGGTTCGTGTGAGCAATGAGAGGGATGAATCACATGATGGCATTTCAAGATCTCTGCCTTTTAGGACTGGTGGTGCCCAAGGTGCCCACACATAGGGTGGGAGCCACACCTCCCTCACCCCCCCAAATGAAGGGTACTTTCTGTGCTCATGGTTCCAGGTGCCATTTGTGATTGCAATGCCAAAACCATGTGTAGAAATTTCTAGTTAGGACTCAGACTCCCTCCCTACACAAACTCTGCTAGTCTGGTTTCCACTTTGTGTACACCATGCTCATTCTTGCTTCTAATGCCTTTTTTCAAGTTATTTCTCCTGGCCCTCCCATGATCCTCTCTTGTCCTTCTTCCTTCTTCCCTTCTCCAAATAGTAGGTAGTATCAGATCTAAATCCTTTGCTGTTTAGGACCATCTTTTTAATGGTGATATTTAATAATGTTTAACTTTTTTCAAGACTCATTTCCTTAGCTAGACTGCATGTTCCTTAAGACAGGAACAAAATTTCATATTTTTAGTTCAGTGCTAGAATGTTAGAATTAGAAGGTACCTTTGAGCTTACCTGCCAGGGCTAGATGGAGTCTGTGACCTCCAAAACAAAATCTGATAACTGCATTCCAACATATTTGGTTTCCTTTGCAATCCCATATATTTTCTTTTATGTAAGTCTCCATTTTGTTGCATTCTCCATCACTTCTGCCATTTGGTCTTTAGCCTAAGGACTGTATTTCTGATCTGTTTGTTCAAATTTCCTACCATTTTCTCCATGGTGTTGAATTTTATCTTGTATTTATTTTCAATGTGTTTGGTATATACTTGTTTGTGTATATGTTGTTTCTATGATAGAATATAAGACCCATTAACAGAGACTGTTTCATTATGTTCTTTGCATCTCCAACGCTGAGTACAATGGCTACCATATAATAAGTACTTAATAAATGCTTATTAATGGGTTGATTAAAAGAAAATCATAGCTCCCTAGCTAGCTAGATAAAAACACAAGTCTGAGAGGGAACCCATAGGCCTCACCAGACTGTCACCAAAGGGGTTTCTGACACACACACACACAATGATTCAGAAGCTTTGACCCTAGTCCCATTTCTATGGATCTCTCACAGGGCCAAGCCGAATGCTTCCCTCATTGTAGGCCTCAGCCTAGTATATGTTTGTGGGGTGAAGGTTCTCCTGGAAGGTCAGGGTGAAGGGATGGAAATTGAGCAATTTGGGAAACTAGTGAATGTTATCTTTTGGGGGATATGCTAAGCAATTGCCAAGGACCTCTTGGTCATTTCCCATATTTTTTTGACAACTTCAGTAAGGCTGATTTCATCATAGCTTACTGACTACATGTGTGTGTGAATTTGTAAATATTGTAGACCTCAAAGCTAGAGGCAGAATTTCTGGGGGAAAAAAACGTGTTTCTGGGTCATAATGATGTAGAATCAATACAAGAGTTCCCATTAAGGCAGTGGAGGATGCGGGGGTGGGTGAGGAGGGAAGGGAGAATCTCAGAGATTCTCAGACTTCATTGAAGTCATTTCCCCTTTTTTAGTGAATGAGAGAGAATTAAAAGGGTCAAAGGGGTTCTATGTTGGTTTTCCCTTGCATTTTCAAAATCCTTTAATGAGTGGGCCTCAAGTTGAGCTACTGGCAGTTCACAGAAAAAAAAAACCCCAACAAAAAACAGATTCATGACTTAGGCATCTCTGGTGGTTTGCTCTATTCACAAACCAGAGAACTTTAGTTGTAATTAATAAGCTAAACAAAGGTATCTTTCCTTAAAAGAAAGTATGAGGCAATGGGGTGGTATTTTTTAAAAAAGTATCCTTTTGACAATTCTTCTGATCGTTTTCAACCAGCATGTTTGATGGCTCTGCCAGTGGGAGATTCTGCCTTCCCCTTCTTGAATATACCCAGCTCTGGCCCCTGGGGAAGCAGAGCTCTGTTTTCTCATGACACAGTGATTATTTTGGGCACCCTGCATATTTTTTCTAATATTATTACAATTTGTGGTAGGGTACGGGGAGGCCTGGCTTGACTTCCTCTTGAGAAAGGCTCATTCTAAGCAACCTCATCCTTCATATCCACTGGTTAAATTTAGATCAGATATTCAATAAGGGGGCGCGCGGGGGTGGGAGATGACTCTCTTTTCCTCCAACAGCCCTTCGTATTTCTTCCATTGCCCCTCATTTTGGTGCAAATCAAAATGAACGCCTCGTTTTTTCCATTCATGAAAGCTCATCCCCCACCCCCACCCCACCCATGTTCTCTGTTCCTCATTCACTCTTTTCTGTGACAGTTTGAGAGGGTATCTTCAACATGGCATTAGAGGTTTGCACTCCTAGGATGGCATCCTAATGAATTTGTTGAAACAGCCCCATTCAGAATGAGTTAGCATCATGTGCAGTTGGCATACTTCCCCAGCCTCTGTCCCATAGATATTCCCTTGTTCTGCACGTTTAGAGACAGACTTTCAAGAGGCAAATAGCCTCTGCTGCCTTCCAATTTTAACTCCAGATTTGTAGAAGAAACGTAGAGAATTTAAATGAAAAAAACTAGGCTGGAATGACTGAGAGCTTAAAGAGGAGAGAAACAGAACCCTTGAAGGGCTTGAGGCATGTGTCTGGTTTGGAGAGTGTTGTTGAGGGAAGAATTGTGTTTCTGATAGGGAAATAAATAGGCTTAATAAGAGAGAGGAAAAGGGCCAAGTAGATCGTATCTGAAACCAGTCAATCAGCAAAGGTTTGCTGAGTATTTCCTATATGCTAGCACTGTCTCTGATGGACCCTGTAAGGGACACAAAGAAGTATAATTGGCCTTGTCCTAGGAGAGTTTATGAGTAAGTTATGGAGATATGTATATTTTTTAACACAATAGGACTAAGTTGATGATAATCAGGGGATGAGAGGAGTGAAGATGGAGGAAGTTACAAGGATCTTTTACTAAGGAAGCCTTAAAAAGAAATACAAAGCCTGGAAAGGTCTCACTCAGTATCTCTAGAGTCTTAGAGATCCTTTAGCCCAACCCCCTTATTTCAAGCTGAGCAAACTGAGCTCTGGTTGTTCAAGGTCACTGTGGCAGAGCCAAGACTAGGTCTTGTACCATTTCATGGTATGTATTGACTGACCTGCTGCTGCTGTGCCTAAAGTTAGAATGAGGAAAGCTTGCAGAACTGTGTTAGATTCTCTTATTTTGGGCCCTTGAGACCTCTCCCATTCATGGAGCGCACACTGGGAAGGTTCAATGAGTCAGTTTCTGGTTTTTTGGATGGAGAAACTACAATAAGAAGTGTTTTAGGTTTTTTTTTTTTTTTAAAGCAAAACAGAACCCATAACTCATTGAATGAAGGAACTAAAAAGAGGCCTAAAATTCTCTCTGCCTAAATCTATTCTGACATCTTTTGGGCAGCAGTGTAGAAGATCAGCTAATGCTTTCTCTCCTCATCTCTTCCTCTGCCTTCCGAGGTGTCCTTTAAGATAGCAGAAATCCCACCTTCTGAAGGAGGCCTTTCCTTCCTCCTTCCCAACCCCCCCCACCCCCCCCTTCCCTTTAAGATTGCATATTATCTCCTCCATTAGAATGTGGGATCTCTGAGGGCGTGGACCACCATCTTGCCTCTTTCTCATCCCCAGTGTGTGCCTCGTTTTAAACTCTTAATAAATGTTTGTTGCCTCACTGGACAATAAGTGAGAGATATATGAGACTTATAGAATGGGAATGAGTGGATGTATCACCAAGTGTTGGTGTAGCTGCAGTATTATATCCAGTCTTCTTAAGATACTGTAGGAACACAGAAAAGGCATGACAGGGTCCCTACCTTCAAACAGTTTACTCTATAGTTGGAAAGGCGAAATAATATCACATGATTAATCAGAGAATGAAGCCCAGAGAAGGGAAATCTAGACCCTGCAGAGATAAATCAAAAAATATGTTTTTTTTCCAGTTAGCAAAGGGTGTAATTGCCCCCCCCCCCCCTGCCATTTTTGTTTGACTGGAGGTACGGACAGAGCAGAAAAGAGGAGTCATGATTACTGTCTTATCAAGGTATGGGGGAGGGAGGAGGGAGAAAATGACTCTTGGCTTTGATAGTGGCTGGTCACCAGGAGCCGATGGGAAGTAGTCAGCTGGGGCATTTGAGTTGGTGCCCAGGGTTAGGAAAGAGTTTAAAGAAAACTCCCTTAACCTTTGCATTTTTTCTGCTCTCACCAGCTGTTTTATCAAACTAAGCATGTTAGGAAGAAATGCAGAAAAACCCTCAGGAAGCTATTACTTTTAGCTTTAGCTCTGAAGGAGTGATTAATTGGAGAAGGGAGAGTTTTTCTTAGGGGCACTGTTGGGAACGAATATTACCTACATGAGGCACAAATTTCAGAGGATTGAAGTTGACTTCCTAATTTTATTTCATTTGAACATTTTAACAAAAATTTATAAAGTCCCTGAGGATGTGCTCAGCCTTATGCTGTCTGCTGTGGGAGATTCAAGAAGAGACACCATGATCTCTGCCCTCAAAGGACCTACAGTCTAGTGACAAACAGAAACAGAGGAGCCTTCATGATAAAGTGGAAAAAAATCCAAGGCTTTGAACTTAGAGCATCTTGGTTCAAATCCTACTGCTAATACTTTCTGGCCAAGTCACCAAATATCCCTGGGCCTCAGATACCTCATCTGTAAAATGCTGTGTTTGGACAAGATTAGTGGTATCAAATTCTGATGGAAATCAGTTATGTTTTAATTTGGTTAGGGTTATTGTGGGAGTTTGGGGATCTGGAGACTGGAAGTTTGACACCTCTGGACCCCTAAAATTCCTTTTATCTCTAGACTTACGAGCCTAAAAATGTATCATAAAGGACCCTAATGAAACAAAAGGTTAAATGATAGTATGAGACAAGATTTCACCAGGCCTCATATAATATAGAATAATCAGAAGAGGCTTCATGAAGGAGATGGGACTTGGGCTGAGCTGTGAAGGATAAGTAGAATCCATGTGAATGTAAAAAAAAAAAAAAAGCATGTGGGAGGGAGGAATTCAAGATTGGAAGGATGGAGTGAACAAAAATGTGTTGATAGGAATATACTGGGTATTAATAGAGAAATCTTTATGACTGTGCAGATTTTAATTCCCTTGAGGGCAAGGATAGGAGATTACATATTTCTTGTATGTTTCTCCTTTTCACTGGGAAGCTTCTTTGAATGACAGTGACTTTAGGGTCAAGTTTGATCTCAGAGATTCTGATGTAGCCTTATCTGGCTATCTGACTGGCTCCGTGTTGCTAAGAGGGAAGAGTGTTGTTGTAAGGGAGGAGAAGTAGTGAAAAGTAGGGAATAGCCCAGAAAAGCATTCTCCTTTATTAAAAAAGGATTAAAAAGAAACTTTAGGGCCTTCCAAAGGGCTTTATTTTCCCAGGTTCTGAGGTCCACACCCATCTGTGGGCCTAGCTTTCATTGTCTCTCTTTCAACAAAGACATCCGGTGCAAGAAGTTAATATACCTTGATGCCAGTGAAATGAGATAAGAAGCCAGAGCTGCAGGGGAGTTGAGAAGGCTGGGCATAGTGGAAAATTCACCATAAACCCGAGTGAACATGTCCTTGCGTCTGTATACCATGGTGTGGCCTTGCTGCAGAAGCCATAGAGAGCTGAGAGTGTGAGTGGAAAGGGGCCTCAGGGCAATGATCCCCTCACTCATTTTCATGTGGGGACTCTGAGCAGAAAGCTAAACATTCCTTTCTCCCAGTAGCCCAGAGAAATTAGACTTGTAGCAGCTGTTTAGAATGGAAAAGGGCACATTCCCTTGACCAGGGGCTTAGACTTAAGCACTTGGTTGGAAACTTTCCCAAGGCCCACGAGACCCCAGTTAGCTCATGGTATTCGGAATCATGTCAAAGTGAGATGGAAGGTCATGGGTTTGTGTTTTATGTCTCCAGATCCATCCAAGAAGGTGTCAGTTGGGCCGTGTGCTCTAGGAGATTACATAAGGGGCTGAGTTATCTCGGGCCTTACCTACATGGCTGTTCTGTAATTGAATCCCCAACCTTCTTCACTCTGGACTGTCATGAGCACAGAATACTGCCAGATAAGGATCTCTAATCTCCCTGAAGCAGAAATCACCACTAGAGAGCCAAGTTGGGTGGTGTCCAAACATTATTCTGGGCTCTAAACAGGGATCCACATTAGCTTCTCTGGTATTATGAAGTCTGTCAGGGGTAATTTCAGGGAAGGAATAGCTGTCCCATAGTCCAGTCTTGGAAGGGGGAAGGTTGGAAGGTTATTTAAGGCACAATCTACTTTCCAGGATTCATGCAGTGAAAATGGCCTGGGTAAGGGAGGCTAGCAAGGGGGTAGTATAAGAAGAAATTCCTAATAGCCTAATAGTAGTAATAAATAATAGGTATTTTTAAAGTACCTACTATGTTTCAGCAACATGCTAAGTGCTTTACCAACATTATCTCATTTAATCCTGACAACGGTCTCCAAGAGGTAGGTATTATTATTATCCCCATTTTACATTTGATGAAACAGAGGCAGACAGAAGTTAAGTTACATTCCCAGGTTCAGAGAGCTAGTAAGTATCTGAGGCTGAATTTGAACTCATGAGGATGAGTCTTCCTGATTCCAGGCTCAGACTTCTATCGACTGCACCACCTATCTACCCTTAGCTGCTTGGCTTTCCTTTCCCTACTCGGTTTCTCTTAATCAGAACCTTCCTCTAGTCTCTAATCTAGAAGTACCCTTAGTTCTTCTCCAGCGACCCAGGCTCAGCCAACAGTGAGTCCCACCCTAAAGCTAGTGAATACCCAGGCATTTTTCCTTTGATTCAGACAACGTGTATGAAATAACGTATTGCATGCAAGGTTCTGTGCAGGAGAAGGGGAATGGGGAGGGGGGAGATGACTATTGAGATGAAGAATGACACCATCTCTGCCTTCAAGGAACTTGCAAACTAGTGGAGGTGATGGGGAAATTGACACATGCGTGCAAATAATTATAATACAAATTTTAAAAATAAGCATATTTGTTTTCAGCAATGAGACCCAGTCACTCCCCTCTCTCATGAGTTATGTCCCATCTGGATTCTGAAGAATACATTGGGTGTTAGTGAGTTTTTTACCCCATAATAAATGCATTAAACATACAGCAACATTAACAGATTTTCTTGACCTCCTCATGCCTGGGCCAGTTCATTTCACCCCATAGAGGCGTCGTAGTTGTAGATTAATCATTTTAAGATTGCAGAATGTCAAGATATTAGGAGACACCCTGTTTTCCAGAGCTAAGACCCAGCAAGCAAGCTGTGCCCTGAGCTTGGCATAACAACAATCCTTTGCGCTCACCCTCTGGATGATCTCAGCCACAGTAAAATCCCAGAATTATTTCATATAATTATTGTATTGCTTTGACCAGCTCTTAGTTTGGACAGGCACCGGACAAATATCCATGTTGTGATCATGAAGCCCTGCTCTCACTATTGCGGTCGCTCCTCATTGTCAGAGCTACAGTTCACTGCATAGCCATTGGTATAAATTGAGATTTCCCCACTCTGCCTTGGGTAACCCCCACTAGGGGTGGAGCCCCAGCACATGTGACAAATCTGCCTCCTTGCTTCCAAACCATTTTCCTTGCTTTGAAATTAAATTTCTGTTTGATTGCTGACTCTCCTGTCTGTAGCCTGCTTTGTTCAGCTCTGGCCACCCATGGGTTAGAGGCTGATTCCATCTGGGTTGACAGTGACTTTCCTTTGCCTTAATCTTGATATGGTGGACTTAGAAGACTTGGGTTCAAATGTCAGCTCTTATGCATCTCGACTAGCTCTGTGGCTATGGGCAAATTACTTAACTTTTCTGAGATCAGTTCCTTACTCTACTAAATGAAGTTAATGATACTTATACCACCTACTTCTCAAAGAGGAAAATTCATTGAGTTTATGACTTAGATGACTTATAGTCTTCGACAGTTGTCTGAGATTCTGATCACAGCTACTAAGTGTCAGAGGCAAAATTTGGGCCCAGATCTTCCTGACTCAAGGTCCAGTTTGCTAACCACTCCCCCACCCCTTAGAGATGGACTGGAAAAGTCACAGGTGACATGGTAGTCTTGCTCTCCAGAGATCATCTTGGAATTTTACGGCTTCCAGGCTGACTGATCTAAGTAGCCACATGTGCCTACTGAACCTCCTGAAATCCATATTGCATCTGCTTCCTAGCCAAGACCTCCAGCTATTAGGCAGAGCTGAAATCTTTTCCTAATTAATCTGCCCTTCCAGTCCAGATAGATAGTTTTTAGAGCTTTGCTTCAGCATTTACCTAGTAGCCAGAAGCCAGGATATTCTTGGCCAAGAGGAGGAAGTGATTTGGTTACTAACCAAGCAGAGCTCTCCCTAGAGACTGAGCCAGGCCTTGGGAAATGACCTAAAATTAAAGAGAGGCTTTCAAGATAAGCATTAGAAGCAAACATTTTTTTCCCATTTGAATTGTTGTTTCTGCAATGTGCCCCTTCCCCTTTCCAAAAACATTAGAAAAATTTAGGTTATTTTTCATCCCTTGTCCTTTCCTTTTAGCATTTTCTTTCAATGTGGCTTGATGCTCTCTTCCCTTGTTTAGTAGAAAATTCCAGAATTTGAATTTTTATCTTGAGGAGAGCCATGAGTATTTGATTATGAGCTAAATGGAGTAATAGATGGAGTGCAGGGCCTGGAGTCTGGAAGACTCATCTTCCTGTGTTCAAATCTAGCCTCAGAAACTTCTTAGCTTATAAAGCATAAAGTGCTATTTAAATGCTAGCTATCATGATTACTTTTAACTATGGTTGTTGGGAAGATCAAATGTGGTAATAGAATACTTTGAAAACCTTAAATCATTATATAAATGCCCATTGTTATTTATTTTATCATTAAGACAGTTAAGCAGCAATGCCATGAAATCTGTGGAACAATCTGTTGCTGAGTATGTATATGTTGGGTGTTTGCTGAACTCCCAGTTCTGTGCTAGGTACTGTAAGAAAGACAAGGGAAGAAGGCATAGCCCTTCCTTCAAGGCTCTTCCCATCTAATTTCAATCCAATGCATGAAACAATTAGAAAACAGTACACAAAGCGGACTAGTGGAATGTTAATTGTGTGGCCTTGATTCTGGGTCACATCATAAACTCAGCTGTTTTTTAGTATCTGTCTTTAATAAACAAAAGGAATTAAGAACAAATTGTAGAAGAATTGAACTGGGGCTCTCGGCCATGTGTGGGGAGAACAGGGTGGACAGGAAATAAGTTTATGGGATTCTCGTGGGCACTAAGAAAGTGAAGAGGGGAGAAGTGAGCAGTGTGGGAAAAGGGGTCTGAGGAATGCTAGTAAATATCGAAAGGGGTAAAAAGTGAAATTTAAAAGTCTGGTCAAGAATTTTAATCAAAAGACAATTTGAACCTTTGTATACTTGCCAGTTCCGGAGATATCTGAGACCAGCCGGCTATTAAACTCATATTTATTGGGCAAAAAAAAGGTTTAAAAGTGTTTTCGTCAAAACAATACAGTCGGTGATAGCTCTTTTAAATTGTAGCATTCTCGTTTTACAGAGGAAGGAAGGGAGGAAGGAAAAGAAGGATGGAGGAAGGAAAAAGGAAGGAAAAGAGGGATGGAGGAAGGAAAAAAGGGAGGGAGGGAGGGAAGGAAAGGAGGGGAAGCAGGAAAGAAGGGAGGGAGGCAAAGAAAAGAAGAAAAGAGGGAAAGGAGGAAGAATGAAAGAAAGGAAGAGGGAAGGAAGGAAACAAACATTTAAGTCCTTACAAATATAATCTCATTTGATGTAAGAATCTTGTGAAGAATCTTATTGTTCTCATTTTTCAGATGAGGAAACTGAGGCAGACAGAGGTTCATTGAATTGCCCACAGTTGCACAACTAAGAACTGTCTGAATTAGAATTTGAACTCAGTTCTTCTGACTCCAGGTCCACTGAAGAAATAGAAGCTCAGTGGTATTAAAAAAGCTTATCCATGACCACACAACTCTTGTAAGCCAATGTTAGACACCCATTTGTCCAAGTTCCATAACTTTGGGCGAGTTACTTAACAATTCTCTGCCAACAGCTCTAATCTGTAAAGATAAGGGGGTTCGACTAGAGATGGTCCTTAGGTCTCTTCTGGCTATAAATCCTTAGATGGAAACCATGTATTCTTGCATTTTTACAGATGGGTAGACTGAGGCACCAAGAAGTTTAGTGATGACCAAGGTCACATATCTGGTTATTAGTTAGCTAGGATTAGAACCCCTGTCTCTTTATTTGTAGATGGCACAGTCAATAGAGTCCAGGGCCTATAGTTAGGAAGACTCATCTTTCCAAGTTCAAATCTGGTTTCAGACACTTACTAACTATGTGACCCTGGACAAGTCACTTAACCCTGTTTGCCTCAGTTTCCTCATCTGTAAAATGAGCTGGAGAAGGAAATGGCAAAATCACTTCAGTATCTCCCCAAGAAAACCCCAAATGAGGTCATGGAGAATCAGACACAACTGAACAACAATGCTCTTCTGAACAATCTTGGTAATCTTAAATCCTGTGAAGAATCTTGTGAAGAATAGACAGAGGTTGCCCATTAACTGCGTTTAAAAAAAGGTATCACCTTCACACATAAAGCGCTAATAATTCTTAATCTTTAATGGTGCTAATTAATTACTATAATTACTCCAAGATTTCACATTAGCCAGAGACTTTCCAAATTACTTATGGTGAAAAGAATAATATTAAAGCACTCTAAGCTTTGCAAGGCATTATATATATATATATGTGTGTGTGTGTGTACATATATATATATATATATAAATGATCTTATTTAATCCTTACCCTGTCAGCTAGGTAGTATAGGTATTTTAGTCCCATTTTACAAATGAAGAAATGGAAGTCTAAGGAGTACAAATGACTTGGCCAAGGTCCTACAGCAAGTAAGTGGCAAAGATGCGATTCAAACCAAGGCTTCTCCTAATTTTCAATTCCAAAATCCCAGCATTACAAAATGTAGTAAGAATGAGCTTGTGGCTTTAAAATCAAGGTACCTAGTTAAATTTTGACTTTCTACTTTTTTCTCTTCTGTTCTCTAAGTAAAGTTTGCAGTCTGTTATGGAAATGCTTAGTAGAGAGAGCATTGGCCTATGGACAAGGGTCTGCCATTTTGATAAGTAACTGTGTGCTCATCCATTAATCTGTCTGGTCCTCAGTTATAAAACGGAGATGGAGTGACCTGTTTTGCCAACCTTTCAGAGCAGAGAGAAGAAGAAATCAGATAATTGACGGGAAAGTACTGTGACAAATGTAAATTATTGACTTGGTGGCCCCCTCTAACATTGGTTTTTGTGGGCTCTTGAGAACTTGCTATGGACTTTTGGGGGGCTTCTCTTTTTTTTCAAGGGAAGGAGACTTCATAAATATCCTCTTTGAATGGCCATGGACAACAAGAAGAAGAAGCCACTAGGCACTGTGGATATTGTAAAACTAAGACTTACACTATGAACAATGACTATGGTCATTGTTTGGAATTTCCAGTCGCCATCTTTTCATCATAGCTCACATTTCTTTATTAATATTATTTTTTTTGGAGAGGACCTGTGATTTCATAGGTATCACTATCTTCTAGAAGCTAGAGGCCTTTCCCAGTCTCCTTCCCCTGAGATAACTTCCAGTTTCTCCTGTATAAATCTTGTATGTACATAATGGTTTGCATATTGCCTCCATTATTAGACTGTGAGCCCCTTGAAGGCAGGGAGGTCTTTGTCTGTCTTTGCATCTCTAGCACCTGGCACAGAGGAAGTGCTTTATAAACTCCTGTTCACTGATTGAATACAGACATAGCCCAGCACCTTTTGCCTGGGGCACTGAGAGAGTTCAAATGACTTGCCCACTAATTTGGGTCAGAAGACTTGAATCTAGGCCTTCCTCTCTCTGAAACTGGCTCTATTTACCATACTGTTTTTCCTCTCACGTTGCTATAGGACTATACAATTTCCCAATGTGTTTTCCTAGAAATGCCTGTGTGGTAGGTAGTGCAAGTATTATTGTCTTCAGTTTAGGGATGAGGAAATTGAGGCTCAAGGAGATTATGTGACTTGCCCAAGGTCACATGTGTAGTAAATGTGATAGAGGGAAGGCTTATTCATTCATTCTCTGGGACTTGGTTCTTGCCTTCCCTGACCACTCCAGTCCTCTCCCTTCTAATTCGCTTCTCTCTTATAGCTTTTGTTGCATCCACAATCTGTACTTCTCTTGATATTTAATCATTTACTACCTGGTATTGATGGCAACATAGCACAGTGAGTACAGAGAGTGCTGGGTTTGGAGTCAGAAAGACCCAGGTTCAAATTCTGCCTCTGACAGGTACTAGCTGTGGGATACTGGGTGAATCAATCCCTGCACCACAGGCTGCCTTGATAAAGGGAGGTTCTACACTGGAGTTTCTGTATTTATATGTCT
The DNA here is from genome assembly GCA_028646515.1 of Pseudochirops corinnae. Lineage (NCBI taxonomy): Eukaryota > Metazoa > Chordata > Mammalia > Diprotodontia > Pseudocheiridae > Pseudochirops > Pseudochirops corinnae. The sequence goes on from CM053585.1 coordinate 73,330,344, forward strand.
TGTCTCTCCAGTGTGATTATAAGCCCCCATCAAGGGCAAAGACACCATGGAAAAACTGGTCAAGTTTATCATACACTGTTTGTATGTGGGGCAGTCCCAAGCACTGTGGAGGAGGGGGCTGAAATACCAGTCTCTGTATTTCCAGGTCTCTTCTGAGAGATGTTGGTGTTTGGTAATTTTGGAAAAATTCCTTTCTCCCATCTACACTTAGCTGCATTATCCCTGGAAGAGTGGTGCTACTTCTCCTTTATAGCTGGCCTTTCTCCCTCCCACCACCAGCCCCCACTTATTTTACTTGTCTTGTGTTCCTCCTGACAAGCTCAGTGCCCTCCCAATTAACTTGCTTTCCTGGGGAGCAGTGGGAAGTCAGTGGAAGATTTTTCTTGTAAATACTGTAGGATCACAACCCCCCATTGTAATTCTCTAGGACTTAGCATAATGCCTGGCAATAAATATTTGTTTACTTGATTTGCCTTTGGAATATTCTCTGATTTCCAATATTTCTCCAAGAACCTGATCCATGACCCTATTTAGATGGTTTTTGTCTCCATAATATTTAGGGTTGGGGTCCTACTGTTGGTGCTAAGAACAGAGCTCAGTGTTTTTAAATAATAGTTCAGTCTTTCCTCCATACAGGGTCCCTAGAGGTAGCTACTTGGTGTGGTGGATAGAACGCTGGGCCTGGGGTCAAGAAGAACTGAGTTCTGATCCTCAGACACTAGCTCTGTGACCCTGGGCAAGTTATTTACTTTGCTTCAGTTTCCTTAGCTGTAATATGAAGTCATAATAGCACCTACTTCCCAGGGTTGTTGTGAGGATCAAATGAAGTCATATGGGTAAATCACTTTGCATGGTTCTTAGCACACACACAGTAGGTGCTCATTTCCTTTCTCCTTCCCTTGACCCAAAAGGAGTCTCATTTGATTTCTTAGAAAGGGACTAAGAGGCAGCTAGTTAAGGAATTAAGAGGCAGGAACACCTGAGTTCCACTCCTGTCTCTGACACAGACTGGCTGCATGACCCTGAAAGAATCGCCTCAATTCTAAAAGCCCCAGGTAACTCTGTCTAGTGGGTACAGAGCATGTGCTGATGTATTAGTGGGAGGAGTTTCCTCTTTTGTAAAGCCCTGTAACAATGAAATCACAGATCAGTTAAAAAATCAATATATCTAGTTTTGCCCATAGACAGAGTAGGAAGCCACTTTACTGGTGTGGTTTTTTTTGGGGGTGGGGGGACTTAGGGAGACCCTTCCCTACTATCAGATAGCTCACTCATAGATGGAAGAAAAATAAAGAGAAAGAAAGGAAGAAAAAAAAAGAGAGGAAGGAAGGGAGGAAGGAGGAAAGAATATTTACTAAGCAGTGGTTATATGCCAATCACTGGAAAGTGGATTGGAGGAGAGAAAAGGTAGTGCGCAGATCTATGATTTGGAGATGGCACAGTGGCCTGGTTTTAGGGAAGATGAAAGGTGGGGCTGAGTATGTGTTGGAGGAGGAGTTAGGTATGGTTAGATGTGACTGATTCACATTGTGTTTCTCTAATCCAGCCCTCTCATTTTATAGATGAGATAACTGAGGGCCAACGAGTTTAAGGGACTTCCCTAATGCCACACAGAGCTTGTAAACCAAAGATTGAGGACTTGAACTCAGATCCTTTGAAACTTCTGTGCTTTTCCCACTGTGCACACAGCTTCCAAAACCTGAAATTCCTTTAACAGAAGACACCAGAAAGGGGAAGAAATCATGGTGATGATCTCAGAGTGAGTTTTGAGAGGGAGAAAGGGCAAAAGTAGGATACATGAAATGGAAGTGAGAGGAGGCAATATGGGGGACCAAGGGCAGGAAGGAACAGAAAGGGGAGGCTGAGAATATGCCAACCAACCACCTCCATTTCATAATTATGCTGAGACCCGGCCCTTTCTGCCAAGGTTTGGACTGGCTAGATGCTAGAAGATTGTTTCTCTGGGATGACTGTATGCTTAGTTTGGGTGACTAACCAACCCTCAGGGAAAATGAGGAGAACCAGCCTTCCCAAACAACAAAACTGGCAAAGACATCAGGGCTGGCAATGTCTGTCATGCTATTAAAGAAAAAGACAAGGCTGGAGAATATTCCAAAGAGATTTTTGATATTGAGGGGACTGAAGAAATCTTGAATTTGTTTGTTTAGATGAAGCCATAGATCTTTTGAAATATCAGAATTGCCACCCCTCCATGCCATTCTAGGTAGGTGCTTTGGCCAAACAGATTAATTGTCTAGTGGTCCTGTTCTGAGTTCAAATCCCAGTTCTGCCACTTACTATGTATGTGTCCTGGAGCAAACGTCACTTAACTTCTCTGGGCGGCTAGGTGTCAAAATGAATAGAGCTCTAGACCTGGAATCAGGAAGATTAAGTTCAAATCCAGCTTCAAACACTTGTTACGGTGTGACCCTAGACAAGTGAGTTACGGTTTTCATGTTTTCTCAAATTTCTCAGATGTAAAAACCTTAAAGAATTATTGCAAAGATCTAATGAAGTGATATTTGCAAAGTGCTTTGCAAATCTTAAAGTAAATGGTGCTGTCATTATTATTAATATTATCTAGGCTTAACATCTTCATCTGCAAAATGATGAGGTTGCATTAGGTGGTTTCTGCTCGAAATCCACAGTACTGTGACTTTGTGAACCTTCTGGGAGGTTAGCCTCTCTGAACTTAGCTACTCTGGGCCTCAGATGAGAGAGATACTCCCTGATTGTTCGAGCTTGATAGCACCCAACCCTTAGGGTCTGCTGGCAGAGACTTCAGAAACCTGGGCTTACCACTGTATGACAAGTGAAAGTATTAGACAGTGAATTGAATTGGATCATGTAGCTGTCATAGCTTCCACAACAAAAAGATTTATGAGATGCTGATCCTGGTGAGCCTAGGAGGGTCAGTGTAACTATGTCGGACTAGATGGGGACAGACTTCAGGATTTAAGAGCTTCTCTGACAACATTTCTAAACCTGTCCCCACTGGACACTCTAGAGCTAAGAATGGACAAAGCCTAGCATCCCCTGAAGGATTTCCTGAAGGACATGGTCCCTCCGATTTTCTACTTCCTCCAAGGACCAAGGAGTTCTTAAAAATATACCTTGTATTGATTTTTATATACTTATGAATATATGTTATCTTCCCCAACATACTTTATTTGAAATTTTATCTTCCCTGATAGAATGGAAATCGACCCCTTGAGAGCGGGAGCTGATTTATGTTTTTGTCTCTGTTCCTAGCACCTATTGCAGTGACAGGCATAAAGCAGGCACTTCATGACTACTGGTTAGCTAATTGTGGGGTGGGAGAGAGAGACATCTTGATAAACTTGGTGTAATGGAATTTGAACTCAAGCACCAGTGCTGGGTCAGAGCTTTATTTAAAACTGACCAATTATGTGCTTAGGACTACAAAGTCTATAGTATTTCCTAAGATGCCTGGCTAGCTGTTTCTCTTCTGATTATGATAGAGCTTTCAGTTTTTATCATGGAAATAATGATGATTTGAAATATGTTCTAAATTCTAGCACTAGAAGTCTGTTTTCTCTGAGCTGTTATTTTCTTCTGGAAAAGAAAACCTTTTGTCCATCTTACCTCTGTCTTGCTGATGTCCAAATGATGTTCCCACCCACCCACCCATCCAACTTTGACCCCACACCTGTATTTCATCTGTTCTGCTACTAGCTCTTAATTAATTAACCTTTTTCCCATCTACTTTGTCCCCTGTCCAGGATTAGCCATCGTTAGACATACAAGAGAAAAAGAGAGGACAGGTCATGGACCTCTGACTTACTTTCTGATCCAGAGAGGCAAGATCAGTGCTTGTGAAAATCAGACCAATAGAGAAAGTCAGTGCAGAATGAATGAGTGGTATAAGAAATAAAGTATAGTTTGATTTCAAAGGAGAGAGATATCACTATGGATTGGGGGCGGTCAGGGGAGGCTTCCCAGAGGAGGTGGGACTTGAGCTAAGCCTTGAAGTACAGGAGGAAGAATGATTGGACATATAATTGGAAGCCCTTCCTAACCTAGGCCCCTCCTACCTTTCCAGTCTTCTTACACCTTATTTCCCAACTCTTTGTTCCAGTGACACTGGTTTCCTGCCTGTCTCAGGAACAAGTCACTCCATGTCTCTGCTGCGGGCATTCTGTCCAGTTGTCCTCCATGCCTGGAACACTCTCCCTCCTCCACCCAGACTGCTGATGTCCCTGGTTTCCTGAAAGTCCCAACTAAAACCCCACCTTCTACAGGAAGCCTTCCCCACCCCCTCTTAATTCTAGCATCTTTTCTGTGTTATTTCCTATTTCTCCTGCATATGGCTCACTTTATATATATTTGTTTGCATGTTGCTTCCCCCATCAGACTGTAAGCTCCCTGAGGGCAGGGAGTGTGTTTTGCCTCTTTTTGTATCCTGAGTACTTAGCATAGTGCCTGGCACATAGTAGGTGCTTAATAAATGTGTACTGATTATTGATTGGTTGGACCAGCTGACCTCTGTGGGTCCTTCCAATTCAGCTCAGAGGCTGTTCACTAGCAGGGACTTGACATGACGAAAAGGGTGTTTTCAGAAATAATTTAGGTCCTCTTTCTCATTCCCTTTTGTGCAGGAGTAGTTCAGAGAGGAGAAAGGAAAAGTCGAGAGATGCTGCCAGGTGCAGAAGGAGCAAGGAAACAGAGGTTTTCTACGAGCTTGCCCATGAGCTCCCCCTGCCTCACAATGTCAGCTCACAGCTGGACAAGGCTTCCATTATGCGTCTGGCCATCAGCTTCCTCCGGACACACAAACTCCTGTCCTCAGGTAAGGGAAAGGGCCAGCCTGGGCTAACACACCACCCACCTCCAACCAGAAGCACCAAAAACTCACCTCCTCCCTCTGGAAGACCAGCTTCACCCACAAGAGGTCCCCCCTGTGGGTTGATTTTAAACAATTCCTGAAAAGTTTGCCTGCCTTCCTTTCTGGCCTGAAATTCCATCATTAGTGATTTTTTCTTGTTAGATATTGCTAAAGAGCCAGCACCAAGTAGGGAAAAGAACTGGCTTTAACGTTGGGTGATTGGGCTTGGATTCTGATGCTAATATCTTCTAGCCCTATGACTGACCTTCATCTGTAAAACTGGGTGATGATACCTATCCTACCTACCTCAGACATTTATATTGGGAAAAGAATATGGTTAACCTTAATCCATTATAGAAATGTTTTATTATTCTCTCTCTCTCTCCCCCTCTCTCTGTCTTTCCCTCCCTCCCTCCCTCTCTCCCTCCCCCCTTTTCTCTCTCTCTCCCTCTCTTCTTCCCTCCCTCCCTGACCTCTTGCATCCCTCATTTATATTTACCTTTTCATCTCTTCCCATCTACTGTCTACCCAATTTTTGTTTTGTTTGGTTTTTGCTTTTTGGAGGGTGGAAGGCAGAACAATTGGAATTAAGTGACTTGCCCAAGGTCACACAAGGCTAGTAAGTGTTAAGTACCTGAGGTCGGATTTGAACTCAAGTCCCCTGACTCCAGGGCTGGTGCTCTATTCACTGTGCCACCTAGCCACCCCAACACAGGCTTTTTATACAACATGAAGTTCAAACACCTTATATATGTAGGCAGCTAGATGGCACAGTAGATAGAGCATTGGGTCTGAAACCTGGAAGAACTGAGTTCAAATCCAACCTCAGATACTTAGTAGTTGTGCGACCCTGGGCAACTTTCTTAGCCTCTGTTTGCCTCAGTTTCCTCATCTGTAAAATGGAGATAATAATAGCATTTTCCTTCTGGGGTTTTGAGGATCAGATGAGATAATATTTGTGTATCATTTAAAACATAGTTATAAAAATGCTTCTATGTAAGTAAATATAAATTCTTCTTATCTGTAAAAATCACACCTGTCATATGCCAGTCAGTTTATGGGATTTAAAGAATGATCTTAATGCTAGAGTTAATGGAATTAAGCACTATCATATGATCCATCATGGATTAAAATTTAAGATTTAATTAATATTGGTAAGGGAATATCTAATTAGGGTTTGATGGGAGGGGTGGGAGTGTGAAGAGGTGGGGTGTGAGAGAGAGAGAGAGAGAAAGAGAGAGAGAGAGAGAGAGAGAGAGAGAGAGAGAGAGAGAGATTTAAGAGTTTTATCTCCCCAAAAAGAAACAATTCCAGGACTATAAGGTAGGAAAGGGTGTACCCTTTCTTATGCCTTTCCCACAAGGCACAAGGGCAATTTTGAGTCATGCCACAGAAGACAGTGCATTGAAAGCAAGACCCAGAGGTCTCTTTGGTCTGTGAAATAGAGATCCTCTGGACCACTAGGAAGGAAGCTTGCCTTCATGAAGCTAGCAGTCTGGCAGAGGGATAAGACCCAAATACAAAAGACAGAAGAGGGGTATAAAAACAAAGTGACCTGTGGTCCCCAATTGGAAGAGGCTAAATTTAGAAATCACCAAAGATTGTCTTCTGGTGCCTCCCCTCACATAGACAGGGCTCTATTCTCTCCCCTGCCTCCCCCCTCCCTTCCCCTCCTCTTTACCTTCCCCTCTCCCCTCCCCTCTTCTCCCCTCCTCTCCAACCCTATCTTCTACTCCTTTTCTCTCCTCCTCTCCAACCCTATCTTCTCCTATCTTCTCCTCTCCTCTCCTCTCCTCTGATCAGAATTAGAAGTGAAAATGCCCCGTCTTCCATGAAATTTTAGTTCGAAGGTTGGACAGTAAAGAAATTTGGGGGCAGGAACTGGCATGGAGAGAGGAGTCATTTTGTCAATTCTTCCATTTTCCCACCATTCAGGTGGGAAAGCAGACTCCCTCGGAATCCAGTGATCAACTCCAGTGAATTGTTCTATTCTAGGAGAGAAATCCTGAATAGAGGAGAATCTGATTTAAAAAAAGAGAGATGCTGAAATCGCATGTGCTATTCCTGTCCCTCAAGCACAGGAAGGATATAGAGAGTGAAAAAAAAAACCTGAAAGAAAAATACAGAGAAGGGGGCAGCCTGATTGATCTGGGGACTGGGGAGTAGGGACTGTGCAGCAGGCATAAGTAAGCTAAAAGTGTATTTAATAGAGGAAGAGAAAACCCTCGAGGAGGGGCCAAGGGCAAGACCACATTCTATAAATACCTTCAAAGTAACAATGCAAAAGAAATGATTATTCACCACCCTGGGATATAGGAAAGCTGGGAACAATGGTTTGAAGCAAAAGTTCAAGCTAGATATGGACGAATGTTATGAGAAGGCTGTTCATGCTGAGAAACTAATGCTGGGAACATCAGGGAAATGTTACAGCTTATGAGCATAAATCCTTATCATATCTCTCCTGCTACTGTTCCAGAGCAGGGCAGATACATCCGTAGTAGAGGCAGGGATGTCTGCCAGGTAGACAGAGCAGACACTGACCTCTGCAAAGTGAGGCATTACAAAGAGCTCTGGGTTTGGAGTCAAAGGACCAAGATTCAACTTCTGACTCTGCCACTCACATATTTTAGGTTCATCATTTAACCTCTCTGGGCCTCAGTTTCCTCATCTGTAAAATGAGAGGGTTGTGGCTAGATGAATGCTTAAGGGCCATCCCAACTCCAAAATACGAACCAAAATGCTTCAGAATTAAGTATGATCATACTGCAGAAAATTTTCATATTTATTAAGATGAAGATAAAATTAAAGCAGCTGTGTTGACTTCAAATGAATTATGAATTTTACTTACAATTTTAAGATTTGGCTTAATGTTAATGGTTGCTTAAGAAGCATGCTTTTTGTTTGTGCTATTTCTCCTAATATCCCTTTGGCGTGTAAATGCTGAGGACATTTATGTGAATCAACGAAAACCAAAGGTCATCAGCAGAAACTCAGACACCAGTCTGCTGTGCCTTCTGCTGTACCGCAAGGGCCCTAAAATACTTGGTTTTCTAACAGTTTTTCTATGGGTGCCCTAATTTAATTTCTGTTGATGCATACAGGTAGCCCTCTTTGCCTCACCATTAACTGACAACATGCCATTGAAAGAAATAGATTCCAGAAATTTGAAAACTTTTTGAGCATGCCTGAGTTTTGAAGATACTGTTTTGGATTTGTGGAGAGGGGATTCCCAATCTCTTCTTCCATCCCTGCTAACCCTTCCCATGGCTTCCCCCTAACCCCAGGCTGCCAAGAATGAAAAGGGAAGTTACGGTGATCCAAAGCAGGACAACATAGGGATAGAGACTGACCTGTTTTCATTGGCGTAGGAACGCTGTCTACAATACAGGTCTACACGTTCTCTGCAACTTAGGATCATACATTCCTTTCCACACCAGTAGTCGATATTGATATTTATTAAGCACCTACTATGTGTATGCCAGGCTAAGTGGAAAAGTGATTTGCCCAGGATCATACTATCGTTGTTGTCATCACCATCACATAGCCTGTAGGTATCAGTCAGCACTGGATCCCAGTTCTTCCTGGCTCTGAGACCAGGTCTCTTTTGACTGTGCCTTACTATCTCTATTGTACTATGTTATAGTATATTATGATACTACAACATATATCCTAGTGTGATACCACCTAGAACAATGGTTCTCAACCTGGGGGTCACAACCTCTTTGGGGGTCGAACAACCCTTTCACAGGGGTCACAGGGGTCGCCTAAGACCATGGGAAAACACATATTTCTGATGGTCTTAGGAACCGAGACACCGCTCCTCTGTCTCCAGGCGCGTATGCCCACATACAAGTGTTAAAGGGTCATAGCATTAGGAAGGTTGAGAACCACTGACCTAGACCTTGTATGCCAGGGAGGAAATTATACTAGAGGGGCCTCCCCAGGATGACATCACTAGTGTAGAGCTTTTTTGCCTGTTCACAAGATGTAGCAAATGTTGAATACCAATGGACTGAGTTTGGGCCATGGGGCTAGAGGGCTGATCTTGGAACATTTACAGTAATCACTTTGTCCTTCTGTTCTGCAGAGCTGTTAGGAGGCTGAAACAAAGGAAAAGTATAAAAAGTTTCTACCCTTGGTCATCCGTTATTGGTGGCCTTGAGGACATGCCCTTATAAAGGCATAGCAGCCACCAAGAAAAGGAAGGGAAAGAGCAGAGACTTCTCAGTTGGTTTCTTTGTTCATTCCCTTATCTATTTATTTTCTGTCTCCTGGGTCCAAAGCCTGTGATTTCCTTGGTGTGAATACACCCTCCTGCAGATTGCAGCCATTTAGTAGATAGAGTTTCTAGAGCTGCTGAGGTCGGATAGTGTTGGGGCTGGGGGAGGAAATTACCTGGTTGATAAGCCTCTGGCAATGAGCCTTTCTGAGCTCCAAGAACTGGTTTTCTACCAACAGACACATAATCTGTTGCTGGCCTGTACTCAAAGGTTTTCCAGCTGGGGAAGACCTTAGCAGACTTCAGGCACCCCCAACATAGTGTTCCCAAACCAAGGCTTACTTCCACGCCAAGGGAGGCATCAGAGCAGGACCTCATTGGAAGACCAATGATAGTAATAACTCACCATTTAAAAAAATATGGCACTTGAAAATTTAAAGCACTTTATATACATGGGCTCCTCTGATCTTGGGCTTTTCCAATACTGAGAAATATTGTGTAAGATACTCCTCATCCCTTTCCATACCACTAGCCTCAAGTCAAAACCACTAAACTCTGTTGGCTACCTGTCCCAAGAAGCAGTTGAAGCCATTCATGCTCAAATATTAGTTGGCTGCTAAGTCATTCTGTGTGGTTCATGTTCACCTTATAAGGAAGCATTAAGGGTTCCCATTTTACAGATGATAAAACTGAGGGTCAGAGAGATGATGCCGAAAAGTGATAGGGGCCAAAACTTGCATTGGATCTTATGACTCCAAGTCCAATGTTCTTTTTCTGACAGCCTGAGTGTTCTTTTCTTGTTATTCTTCTTTGGACTCATGCCCTTGCTTCCCTGGATTAGGCATCTCATAGAAATTTTTTCAGGAAGAAGGTATTAGCAAAAAAGGTAGTTTTCTTTCCTTCTTTATGGCCCTTTACTTTTGGAGTATATATGTTCTTTTTTAAAAAAAAATTAGTTTACTCATGTTCTTTTAAAAACAACTTGTAATCCTATTTTAAGTACAGAATCTGTTGGAAGAACATCGTGAAAAGGAAACTGAATTCAAAAACAAACAAACAAACAAAAATCTAACCAACAGCTTTGTGGGTTTTTTTGAGGGCTCTTGTTTCAGCAACGTCTCTCAAAGTGTAGCAAGCACTCCTGGGCTTTTGCAAAGGCAAACAAACTGGGGGTCCATTGTTCAAGAGTTCTTTCCTTGCACCCAGGGCAATTCCCCCATTCAGGCCCATTTCATAATAGGAAATACCTGATTGTACAGCTCAGAGGTGAAAAGTGTACAAAACACCAAGGCTTGCTTGAGAAAGACTTGGTCCTCACTCACAGACACATTTCCCTTTGATTTTCTCAGTAGGCAGTTCTGGGTGGGAATGTTGGAGAGGAAACCTGTAACATTTAGAAATCCAGGCTATGGGTCGGGACCTTCCCTCTGACTGAGATTAGTATCACAGGAAGCTGATTCAAACAATAGCTTTATAATATTTGCTTGCATGTGGAGCAGGGAACAGAACACCCTCTTAACTGGAGGGAAGGTCCATGGAATGGTGGGTCGCTGGATGGCTCTCAAGTTTTTTTGTGGGAGGTGTTCAGCAAACAGCAGCCTGGTAGGCTATCATCTTCGTGGAACAGCGCTGCAAGCTGGGTATCATTATTTGCATTGGAATTGAATCAAATATGCAAACTTCGGTTTTATTAGAAAATAAATCAGCGGCTTTTGTAACCCCTTAAACAAGAGCGTTAAACTGCCTTTTCCCTGCTCATTTAAAACCAGAGAGGCATTTAAAGGCATGCATTTTATTCCCTGAAAAAGATAAGCAACTGGATTGATTCCTGGAAAGTTACATAGGAGTGCCATTGGACTTGATGAAAAACCCATATTTTGGGCTTTCTAGCGCACCAGAGGAAAGATGATAAAATGGGGGGACAAATGCTCTCAGGATTTGCTCATTATACCCCATGTTCCTCCCTCTCTCCCTCCTTCCACCCCTATCCCCAGTAGGTTTAACTAAAGCCTTATAGGAAGAGCCAACTCATGGTAAAATTATGAAGGAGACAAAGTCTGTCTTCTTTTTTCCCTCTAACAATTCCTTGGCCCTCGGTCTCTGATACCATCATTTCCCTTGCTCTTCCTAATTGCTAGGAGGGATACAAGAGAAGTATTGTGTAAGATACTCCTCCTCCCTTTCCATACTACCAGCCTCAACTCAAAACCTCTAAGCTCTGTCTGCTACCTGTCCCAAGAAGTGGTTGAAGCCATTCATGTTCATATATGAGCAACTGCTAGGTCATTCTGTGTGGTTAATGTGCCATTCTCCCAAGAATGTTCACACTTTATATGGAGTCACAGAATTAGAATTTTAAAATTGAAAGTGACCTGAAGTAGCATAGTTTCACAAAATTTAAAGCTGGAAAGGACATTGGATACCATTAGGTTCCTTCCCCTGCCTTTTAGAGAAGAGGAAAAGAAGGTTCAGATATGCCTAGGTTTATGGAACTCAGGTTAAGGGCCTCTGATCTAGTCTAACGCTATCATTTTACCCATGAGGAAGATGAGGCCTAGAGAAGTTGTCCTAGTGGGGTCACATAGGTACCAACTAATGTCTTCTAATTACAAATCAATTTCTGTTTCTGTTTCATTATCCTGCCTTTTATAGCATTAATTAATAAAATATAAAATTATACAAAATTTATATAAATTATAGCTATGTAACATTATCTATGCTAATTGAGATAGTTATTCATAATACATGGATAAGGATCAGCATTGGACCTGTGATTTTAGTGATAGAGGAAAGTCTCACATGAGGAAACCCCCTCTAGGATGCAGACCCTCACTTTCTATGCAGTTTATGGTCCCAGAGTTGCCTCAAGCACTGAGAAGTTAAGGACCTTGCTTAGAATCTCCCAGCCATCATGTGCCAGAGATGAGACTAAGTCCAGGTCCTCCCGGCCAGCATTCTATCAACTATGTATGCCTCTATTATTAATAGTGATAGGAAGACCTCACATTTACGCTGAGCTCTTCAACATCGACAACCTTAAAGAAAAAATAGTAAAAATGTTCATATTCCTCCTGTTTTTGCAAAGTTGGAAACTGAGGCAACTAACTCGTTGATGTAAATGTAATTTGCTCTGGATCTCACAGCTAATAAGTGCTGGGTTCAAAGACATTGATACTACAAAGTAGCAGATCATTTTTAAAAAATTATATTTGGCTTTGAAAATCATAGTAGGATAATTTTCCTATCCATAGTATAGGCTCTTACATTTTCTTTGGTTCAAGCTTAATATTACAGTTAGCCTCACCTGAGCACACACTGGTTAGTCACCAAGACAGAAGGTAGTATAAGTGTTAGGCTCAAAGAAAATGTAAAACATTTAAAATATAAGCCAGGTGGATACCATCCCCTCTACCATACCCCCACTCACACCTTAACCCCATCCCCAAGTAGGTAAAAAAGAACTGACTGTGTCCTTAAGGTATTCTGCAAATCACAAAAGCTATTCTTGTTTTGGCTGTAAGATTTTGGAGACCAGAAGTAGGATTTTCCAAAACTGGACAAAAATTGGTTTTGAAAATTCCTATGAGGGAAATTTTTCAGTTACTGTAAAGATCTACCCTCCTGGAGAAGCTTGCTCTGATGCCACAGCCTTAAAAAATTCAACACAGGAGTATGTTGCTTTTGCTTATCCTGGCTGTGGCTGGCCAACCCTTGGCACCCTCTGGCTCCTGGGCCTACATGATAGCCCCTTCTTCATGGGAGCTGCACTGTGTGAAGGAAATAAGCCAGCACTCTGGAAAAGGTGCCCCCAAACTCGGGACCAGTGCACATCCAGGCAGTGGGGAGTCATCAAAGCCTGCTTCCCTGACCTTGTGGGGAGCCTTCCCCCAGACAGCCCAGCTCCTGTGCCAATGATTAGCCAGCTTCCTTTGGGCTTAAGCCCAAAGTGATGGCAGGGGGGAAAATGAGTTAGAACCAAAGATCAATTAACCGTTCACCAAATATTTACTGGGCTTCTGTTATGTGTTCAGCCACTGTGCCAAGCAGTAATTAGAGCTGACAATTAATAATTCTTGGTGGTTGTAAGTTACTGAACACATCCTTTGATTCGTATAACTGCCCTGAGTGGTGGGATTATTAATCCCCTTTTCCAGAGGAAGAGCTTAAAACTCAGAGAGGTTAAGTCAGCTGTGCAAGGTTAGACAGAAGGAATCCTATCACCTAGGTCTCATTCCTCGAAGTTCTTGTTGGGGATTTCACGTTTTGTGTCTGTGTTTCCTGGCTTTTTTGTTAGACTGTGAACCCCTTGAAAAAGACTCTGTTTTGTATCTTTCTCTGTACTCTCCACAAGAGCTGGCATAATGCTGGGTATGTAGTAGGTGCTTAATTAATGCTTGTTGATTCGTGGATTAATCAACTCCCCCAACAATCTATCACTAGGAGCATGGAGATGAGTCAATCTTCATTGATTGAATGAAAGTATTATAATGCCTATTGCATGCTCAGCCAATTCTATATTATTAGGCAGTATAGAGGATATCTGTGCCCTCTAAGAGTTTATAATCTTTTGGGGAAAACAAAACATGGACACAGAAAACAATGAACAGTATGTGACTGTATAATGAGGCATTCAGTCAGTAGTACCTACTGAAGGGGTGACCTCATTTTTCCTTATAGCCCCTAGACAGTTAGTGTAGGAGTGTAGGATGATGACGGGGTTGGGAGTGGCCCTTTAATTCACAAGGTGATAAGATTTAAAGCTAGCCTATCTCACAGATTATCTAGCCCAGGGTTCCAAAGCTTTTTGTGTGTATGATGGTACTTTTTGGCAATAGTCTGGTGAAGCCTATGGATTCTTCAGAGTAGTGTTTTTAAATGCACAAAATAAATATATAGGATTGCCAAGGAAGCTAATTATATTGAAATAGAATTACCACATATTAAAAAAAAAGTTCATAGGACTTTCATTCAGAACCTTTGATCTTGTCTGTCTCCCTCATCATGGATGAGGAAACAGGTCCAAGGAGGTAAAATTACTTACCCAGAGTCAAACAAATAGCAAATAGTAGAATGAGGATTTGAATCCAGGTTCTTTGACTCTAATCTTACTCTTAACTTATGGAAAGTGACCTGAGAATATTCTGGGAAAAAGCCATAACTCCTCAGGGCTCCTATGGGCATCACCTACAAGAGAGAAGCAGGTGCTCCTGGACCCCAAGACATAAACATAAGAAGACTCAACCCAGGTTCATTGCTTCTAGGGCAAAGGTCATAGTGATTTTCAGTGATACCCCCCCCCCCCCATATGGTGTATGGGGGGTGGGGTAAGGATGTTAAGAAAAGGAGGGTTACTAAAAAATTCCTCACTTCAAATATCTCCTTCATGCGCAGGTCCAGGACCTGAAATAGTCTCCCTTTGTGGGTCATGCCTTTGATTTAAGGTGCTATGTCTCCAGAAAAACTCCATTAAAACTGCAGCTATGTTTCCTGAGAAGGGTAGTAATAACATCTAACATTATGCTGCACATTACCATTTGTGAAATTCTTTCTCCACAAGGAGCCTATGAGGAAGATGGAAGCATTTTTCACTTTATTTTGCAAATGAGCCTTATCAAGAATGAGTGGCTTGCCCAGTGCAATACAGCTACCCAGTACCCCAGCCAGTACTTGAACTCAGGCCTTCTGACTCTCCTTCCAGTGCTCTTTGCACCCCATATTTTGCATTAACTTATTAGCTGTACCCATTAGTGTATCAGCAGATTAACTTATCAGTTCAGCAGGCCAATTCTCTAACAGAGGGCAGGGTCCTGCTCTGGAGTAAGACTCAAAGACGAGGGAGACACCTCCCATTCTCACCAGGATCCCATTCAGACACAGGAATGAGCCCTCTTCCCCCAGAGACCCACTACCTCCCCTATTCCCAGCAGCCAGGAAAGGGCGGAGAGCAGAAAAGAAATTCCCCCCATTCACTCCCTCCTGTTAGTCAGGGTGAGGCAGAGGAAAAGCGACCCGGGCACTATTGTATGTAATTAAACATCTGAGAAGATTGAAGACCTGCTTAGTCTGGGTTTTGTCTGTCAAAGACAGCAGTTTGGAATCATGCAGATTCCCTGACCCAGCAGTCCTACCCTAGTGTGTAAGGAATGGACCCAATAGCACCTCATTGTTACTGTTGTTTCACTTCTGTTCAGCTCTTCATGATGCCATTTGGGGGTTTTCCTGGCAAAGAGACTAGAGTGGTTTGTATTTGCTTCTCCAGCTCATTTTATAGATGAGAAATTGAGACCAACAGGGTTAAGCAGCTAGGAAGCTTCTGAGACTGGATTTGAACTCATGAAAATAAGGCTTCCTGATTCTAGGCCCAAATGTTCTATCCACTGCACCATCATCACTTTAAACGTTCCTTTATATGGAAGCTCTGTATTGGGGTCCATTTCCTTTCAAAAGGGTAGAAATATGTTCCTGAGTCCAAATTTGGTGAGTGAGGAGGGAGTCTCACTAATAAACTTGACCTTGGGCTAACCTATGGTTGGCTCAACTTGAACAAGAATGGATTCCTGCAAAAGCTGCCTATAAATCAAATTCTACAATATATTCCAGGGGGGAAGGGTCATCTCTACTTAAAAGACAAAAAGGCTTTCATAGGGTAACAAATTACTCCCTCATTTAACTGCCTTGTAAATCCAGATTGAGTTTGCTTAAGATGAGGCATACCTGAATTTCGCTAGGCCTTTTTGTGGCCGACACTGGATGAATGTGGAGTGGGGTGAGGGAAAGCAAATGAGCATTTGTGGTTTGAAACACAGATTAGGCTGGATTAGCCAGGGTTCTGCCTTCCCTGCTTGGTTTGGGTTATGGCCAACAGTCTGGATGACCAAGCATTTTTTTGTCTGAGACAAGTGCAGAGTCTTTAAATTTTGTGAATATCAACAGGGCGCTTGATGGGCCAGTGGCTGCCCAAAATAATTGGTATGTCAGTGTTTTCACAGGTTTCCCTTCTAACTTCTAGACCGCCCTTTCCCATTCCAATCTACCATGCACACCACCACCACCATTTATCTTCAAAATTGTCCATTTACCTTTAAGCATCAGTCTAGACCATTCTCCTGTGCCAGGACCTGTCTCTGGTCCTGTATCCTCTAGTGAAGCTTTTCCTAACTACCACTGCTCTCTTCCTTCTGCTCCGTACCACTTGTGTGAACTCAGGCAGTTCTGGGCTTCAGTTTCCTCATCTGTAAACTAAGGAGGTTGCACTAGATTGTCCCTAAGGCCTCTTCAAAATCTAAATATATGATACTGTGAATTCCTAGATGTAGGGGTAGGGAACCTGCCCCCTAGGTCCTCACTCAAGTATACCTGTTTAACTGAATCCAAATTTCACACAACAAATCCCCTTAATAAAAAGATTTCTTCTGTAAGACTTGGACTCAGAAAAAAAAAAAAGACTTGGACTCAGTCAAAAGGCTGCACCCAAGGTCCTAGAAGGCCACAGGTTCACCACCCCTGTAGAGCATTTAATCTGGGCCCTACAATCTGACTCTGGCATCTATCCTGGCTTGAAATGGTCTTCCTTGTTTCAGGCAGGAGAATATTGTTTCTCCAACCAGACCGTGAGCTTCCCAAGGACTAACATAGGGCTTGGGTTCCCCATTCACTGATTGGTGAACCTTTGGGAAACAGAGGCAGCTAGATGGCTCAGTGAAT
Source organism: Pseudochirops corinnae (assembly GCA_028646515.1). Lineage (NCBI taxonomy): Eukaryota > Metazoa > Chordata > Mammalia > Diprotodontia > Pseudocheiridae > Pseudochirops > Pseudochirops corinnae. Next base: position 73,347,113 of record CM053585.1, read on the forward strand.
AGAGTGCTAGGCCTGAGCTCAGATCTAGCCCTAGACACTTACTAGCTGTGTGACCCTGAGCAAGTCACTTACTTAACCTCTGCTTTAATTCAAGAAAACTCCATGGACAGTATGGTCCACGAGGTCACAAAGAATTAAACATGACTGAATGAATGGGGAGCAGGGTCTGCTTCCTGAGCCAAGGAGCCCAACAGAAGAAGGAAGCCCAAATTGTTATAGTCTTATTTGAAAACACAAATTTGAATTGAGTTTATGTTGGCACAGGGGGAGCATAGTACACTTGTGTGAACTCAGTCTTATAGTCAAGATTTGGGCTCGAGTCTTACCTGGGGCATATACTAGCCATGTGAGTCACAACATCACGAGCAAATAATTTAACATCTCAGTGGGGTCAGAAACAGGAGCCACCAAGCGAAACAGAAGGATCCCTCCAGGTACATAGTAACTTAGAAAACCACATGTTCCTATTACCTATGTTTTATCCTATTTTTATTTATTTTGCTAAATATTTCCCAATTACATTCTAATCTAGCTCAGGCTGTTCTTTGGGGTGGTTGAGGACTGCAGGTTTGACATCTCTGCTCCCAGGCCACTCTCCAGGAGTTTCAGAGAAGGTGCTGCCTATATTAGTAAAGGGCTTTTCCTCACATGGGAGATTTCCCTTCCTAGTGAGATCATATGTCTAGTCCTTATGCCTTATATTGGGAATGGTTCTCCAAAGAAGGCCATTATTTGCAGAATTGGGGGTGAGGAATCAAACCCAAATCTCATCTCCAACCAGGACAATAGGCAGGGATATTAGGTCTCAAAGAAAGGACAGCGTGAGGGTGGAGCAATGTCTAAAAGAAGATTCAGCTTCCTGAAGACTTTTTTTTACTCATGTGATTACTTGCTTTTCAAGGGGATACTCTGTACCTGGGTGAAAACACTGAGGTTCTTGCTATAAAGTAGAATTTCTTTCCATCCTCCTAAAATTAATCATTGATATTCATAGTAATGTTATAGGATCGTAGCATAATAAATCATACTAGCTGCTATACGTTTAGATCTAGAAGGAACCTTAGTCATCCACTCCAACTCTCTCTTTTACAGATGAGGAAAGTGACACACAGAGAATTTAAGTGACTTGTCCAAGGTCATACAGATAGTATGTGATAGAGGCAAGATTTGAACTCAGGTCCTCTGACTTTAAATCCATCACTCTTTCCATCTTTTCCTACTGTACCATCCTGTAAGATCCAGAAAGTACCTTTCAGAATTGGGGAGGGGGGAAGATTTTGTCTTCAGTACAATTGCGATGTTATATATTTTATTCCTTGAAAATTTTTGATCCGTATTTAGAATATATAGTAACTATCAATAAAAACATTTGATGAACCAAAACATTCCATTTCCTAACTCTCCTGAATAAATTTTTTGCTGTTCATTGATGGAGTCTACTAGTCTGCTTTATTTGCAACATATGCAGGGCAGGATATCCCAATAGTTGTTTTTCCTTTTTTTTTTCTTTTGAACCAGGGTATTTCCTTATTTCCATAAGATTAAGAGCTAGGAGGGAATTTAAAGGTCACTTACCTCGCTTTTCCTTCCCCCCTCCCCCATATTAGTCATGTCCCAATAGTCTCAGTGTAGTTTTAAGCAGCTTAAAACTTCACCAGGACTTTTGAGACATGATATATATAAAATCTGTGTGCCTGCATAGTCAGCCACAGAACTCTTGGTGTGAGAACTCCCTGCTCTGTCAGTAGAACCCATCTCTAACTTAGTAGGAAAGTCCTAGGGGAGTGTCCTTAGATACAGCATGCTTATGGTCTTACAGACAGTACATTAAGGAGGTGGCCCTAGAACCCAAGTCTTTCTAGCTCCAAGACCAGCCTTTTATCCATCCCGTTACTCTGCTTCTCCTGCCTGCATGTACATGTGCACATTGGTTTATCCATCCAGAGACAACCTCTCTGCATTTGTAGAAACACAAGATTTTATCATTTGGGTCCGTTTTCATGCAAGTCACCATTACCCTGCCCTCTCCCTCCAGTGTGTACTGAAAATGAAAACGAAGTTGAAGCAGACCAGCAGATGGACAACTTGTACCTGAAGGCCTTGGAAGGGTTCATTGCTGTGGTGACTCAGGATGGAGACATGATCTTTCTGTCAGAAAACATCAACAAGTTCATGGGCCTCACACAGGTTGGTTCCTCCTCCTCCTCTGTTCTTCTCTGAGCTTTTCAATTTTGTAGTAGAGATGATTTATTTCCCACCAACATCCCCTCAGGCAGTAATCCCATACTTCCAGAAACCACCCAGGCCAAGGCTAGCCTGGGACTGACCAGCAGCTAGAGGGCAGTGATTACCTCCAGCCCTGGAAGGAAAGCTCTTGTTTGAGGAAATTTACGTCCTAGAGCCTGTCTCCGATCTGGTTTCTTCTCTAAAAGTTGTATCCACCTGGGTGTCAACCCATACCATCCAGTGGTACAAGACACTCTGGATTGGAGGGGGTACGGGTAGTGGGAGATCTAGAATCAAAGTTGTGCTGGGACCCCTCTGGCTGACTGTTAAATTTTCAGTGTTAACACCTCAGAAATCTGCAAACCCTACAAATCACAGTCTGATCTTTTGTTTTGTTGATTTGTCTAGAATGGTACGGATTAAAAGTAAAAGTGTGCCATGCATTTTGGGAGAGCTGGCTATTAAATGTTTACCAACATACCCCTACCTAGAATCAATTCCTTCCCCATCTCTGCTCCATCAAATTGACCCTTTTCTTGACTTCTTTCTTGCCTGTGTCAGGAACAATGATACTCACATGCCCCAACTCATCTTATTTTTTGGAATAGGTGGAACTAACTGGACACAGTATCTTTGACTTTACTCACCCTTGTGACCACGAAGAGATCCGAGAGAACCTGACTCTAAAGAATGGTAAAGTGACTTTCCAATTCACGTTGCCTTGCCTGTAATCAATCCTGGGGAAGTTTGTGGTTCCATGAGTCAGGAGTCCACTGTCTGTGAACACAAGGAAGGAGACTCTTAGCTATTATAACCTAGCAATTTTCCTACAGTAGAACTGGGTAGTATGCATAGGCCAGATGGACTGGAGACTCGTTGATAAGATTTGTAAGGTGCTACAAGGTCTTCTGCTCCAATATATCTCACTGTGAACCTGCCTTAACTCAAGAAATTCCATCTCTACAGTGGAATTCCCCTTGGGTTAAAGTACCTTTCTCTGGCAAGACTCCTTTAATTATTCACGTTACCCAGGACAGGGTGACACATTAACTCATTAGTAGGTATTAATTCCTGATGGGATATTTAAAGAATAAGTTTTGGTAAGAGAGAAGAAGCAAGAAAAAGACCAGAGTACAGTGTTCTGCCCAGGGAGGACAGACTTGAATGGAATACCAGTTGAGGAACACCATATGGCCAAGAGAAGCGTGAGCTCATGCTGTACCATGAGCAGGATGGAGAAGAAAAGAATTTCCTTTCCTATTATAGGGGAGACATAATCCTAAATGTAAAAAGATTAGGGGTTCCATTATGAATAAATTGAGGGTCACTAAGAGGTGTCCCTTCCCAAAAATATTCTCTCTGTCTTAGCCCTGTATGGGGCTTGGTGTTCATTCTGAGAGTCAATTCCAGTTAGTTTTTTCCATCTAAGAGGCATTTTATTGAGCCCTTACCAAGTATATGATTCTGTGCTGGGGGTTAAGACATTGCCTACAGAACTCCTTGTTAAAAGTTTGAGGTTGTTTGATTTCAAATATAGGCCATTCTGAATATAGCAAGGCCTTATAGTGAAAAGCATTCTGGACCTGGAGTCTGGAGAGAGCTGGGTTGGAATCCAATCTCTGATACTCCTTGATTAGAAGGAAAACCATAGGCAAGTCATTAGACTCTGTGCCTCATTTTCCACATCTGTAAAATAGAACTAAGAGCATGTAGCACTGTAGAAATGTGAGGTGTGATTACTATTACCTGGGCTGCATGCCCAAGAAGAGATCTCTTCTTAAAAAAAAAAAATACCCACCTCCAAAACCAGAGGCGTAGATCCACCCTGAAAGGAATGCTGGTTATTGTATATACTTGGGTTTGATCCACCCAGGAGCATGTACTCTGCTGGGACCAATATGTGACATTAATCTGTGTCAGAGCAACCAATGGACAGCTTGTACCTGAAACCCTTGGAAGGTTTTATTGCTGTGGTGATTTGTAGGAAGGAGGTGGGGAGGGGGGAGAGGAAAGGAAGGAAAGATGGCACACAGGGCAAAAGGCTTCCTGGCTGTGCCTCCTGGCCTTTGTCTGTCTCTGTGCAATTCCTGCTCACTTCTAGACTTCCCTGTTAGGGGCATATGTTCTTGCTGGATGAGGTAACCAATGGGAAGCTGGGACTGAACCCCAGCACAATTGCCCTTTGAGGTCAGCCTATAACCTCACCCACTTTAAAAGGAGGAACTTCTCCAGACAGCCTTATTAAGAAGAAACTGGACAGCAAGATCAGAAAATTTTTTTTCCTTCCTTCCTTAACTTCTTCCCTCCCTTCTCCCACTCCCCTGGCTCCTCCCCAAATATTTACTGCCTCCAGACCAGGGCTAGTATATGCATCTTCTGATCCTGAGGCTTGGTTAGAGACTCCCAGATGAAGTTTGTTGCATGATGTTGCCATACTTTCTGAGCCTTTTAGGACAGTCATATTAATAGCTAACATTTCTAGAATGCCTTAAGAATCATAGAGTACTTTCCTTACAACATCTCTGGGAAGTTCAGTGAAAGTGTGATCACCCCCATTTTACAGGTGAGGAAACTAAGGCCTTTGGGGCCCAGCTGGGACCCTTTATTAGCTTGTGACCCTGGCCAGATCATCTGACCTATCTGAATCCCAGCAATACCTGTGCCTTTACCATACACCTTCACCATAGGTAAAGGCACTCTTTTACACACACACACACACACACACACACACAACCACCCTTAAGAAATAGGCTTGGATTTTTCTCAGCAAGTATCTTTTCTAGGGGACACAGCAAATGCAGTGGGAAAAGCCAAGGTTCTGGGGTCAGTAGACTTGGGTTCAGATCCCACCCCTGCCATTTGTTCCTTGTGTAACCCTGGGCATGTTCTTCACCTCCACGGACCTCTGTTTCCCCAACCGTAAAATTAAGAAGTTGGTCTAGATGGCCTGTGAGGTCCTTTTCAGCTTTATACCTATGATCCAGTCTTTATTCACTTACCAAATATTTATGAAATGGCCCATTATGTACCAGAGAGGATCATTCTGGGGAAAGAAACTTATTGTAAAAAAAAAATTCCCCAGTTTTCTGCTTTTTTTTTTTGAGCTTGGCTGCATTGATTTTATTTGTGCAAAACTTTCTTAAAAAATAAGTGTAGTATGATTGCACGCCACCATGGGGGGGGGGGGAAGGGAGGGGAGAAAATCTGAAACTCAAGTGATTGTGGAACTGAATCTTGTAAATTAAAAGTAAATGAGTAAATAAATAAAAAAAATAAAATAAAAAAAATAAATGTAGTAAAAATTATTCATTTTATATCCTAAAAAAGAAAAATGAATAGGGTTTAGATAAGACTTGATCCTTGTCCTTGGGGAGTTTTCAATCTCTTAGGCATTGATACTCAGTAACATATTATGTTAATTAATAATTAATTCATTATTATTAATTTAATTAATGTTTAGAAAGATAACAGAGTACAAAATAAAGTTCATCATTAAGAGGATCCAAGGCCTAGCTAACCAGCATTTATATAGCGCTTTAAGATTTGCAAAACACAAGTGTGATCTCCTTTGATTCTCACAACAACCTGTTGAGGTAGGAGCTATTATGAGCCCCTTTTGCAGAAGCTAAGAGGTTAAATGACAAGCCAAGAACTACTAAGCATCTGGGGTCAGATTTGAATGTAGGCCTTCCTGACCTAGTCGTTTTCTAGATCCTGGGGTGAAAATTCAAGAGAAGGAAAAGATAGCCTAGATTTTGAGCCTGAAGGGACCTCCAAAGTCATCTAGTTCCACTTCGTCATTTTACAGATATGGAACATTTAAGCCTCAGGGAAGTGAAATGATTTGCCCGTAGTCACACAGACAGCAAGTGAGAGAAGCTGGACGTGAAGCCATGTCCCCGGCTCCAGAGCTAGTACTTTTCCCACTCTTGGAGTGCTTGTAGTCAGGCTGCCTTGAGTAAACAGGATCATCAGTATAAAGCCAAGTAGAACCAGGTGGTAATTGTGTGATCCGTAGGCTAAATTTTGCAGGGGAAGGGGGAAGGGAGTTGGTTTTAGAGTCCCTTAAGGAGATTAAAATATTAAGACTCATCAAGTATCAGCAAATTGCTTCTGTGTCCGTTGTCTGGGCCAAAATGGTGAAGTCCAACCCGCAGAATCTCAGAGCTGGAAGGGATCACCAGAGATCTTTTAGTCCAAATTGTACCTGAATAGAAATTCCCACCCACCTACCCATCCCATGGCATCCTTGACAAATAATCCTCCAGCCTCCATTTGATTACCTACAAGGATGGGGACCTCATTCCCTTATGAAGCAAAGCATTCTTCTTTTGGAGAACTCTGATCTTTAACAAGTTTTCTTCTTTTGAACTAAAATCTACTACTCTATAATTTTCCCTCATTTTTAGTTTTGCCTTCCAAGGTCATAAAAAAATGAATCTAATCCTTTGCCACGAAAACCCTTCAGATACTCTAAAATGCTGATTTTGTCCTCCCTAAATCCTCTCTTGTCCAGGCTAAATGCTCTAGTTTTTTCAGCTAGCCTTCATATAGCATAATTTTTTATTCCCCCAACACTCTTTGGTTTGTTCTCTCCCTTCCCCAAAGGTTTTGGGAAGAAAAGCAAAGATGTGCCCACAGAGCGGGATTTCTTCATGAGGATGAAATGCACCGTCACCAACCGAGGCAGGACCGTCAACCTAAAATCTGCCACGTGGAAGGTAAGAGAGGAGCGTGTATGGATGGTGCTCCAAACATGGCACCCTTTGGGGAACTCCCTTGCCCACTTTTCCTCTACAGCAACGGTAACATTCTAGATCTCTTCTCCATCCCCAGGTCTTACACTGCACTGGTCAGGTGAAGGTCTACAATAGCTGTGCCCCCCACAGCCTCTGTGGGTATAAGGAGCCTTTACTCACCTGCCTCATCATCATGTGTGAGCCCATCCAGCATCCATCCACCATGGACATCCCTCTAGACAGCAAGACCTTCCTGAGCCGTCACAGCATGGACCTGAAGTTCACCTATTGTGATGACAGGTGAGGGCGCCTGGGCTTGTGTGTCTCGGAGCAGTGTGCACATGGGTTTGAGTTTATGCACACATGTAAATATGTATATATATGTATATATATATATATACACACACACACATATACATACATATATATGTGTGCACAGAGACATAGGTTTATTTTTGAAACCATATATACGCACAAATTGGAACTTGTATATATGTATACGTGTTAGGGGTGTTCTTCACAGGTTGATTATGTTTATTTTATATGCCTAATATTTTATGTGTCAGGGAGACCTGAGTTCAAATCCTCTCTTAGACAATTACTAACTGATGATCCTGAATAAGTCACTTAATGCCTTGGCCTCAGTTTCCCCATGTGTAAAGTGGAGATAATAATAGCACCTATCTCCCAGGGTTGTTGTGAGGATCAAACAAGGTTGCATATGTAAAGTGTCTTGCAAATCTTAAAGCATCATATAAATGCTAGCCAGTACAAGGTGCCTGTATCTTTGTGTATCTGGGCACATACGCCTGCATTTCTGTAGACTCCTTGTTTGTTTGTTTTTTTGTAAAAGCTCTCCATCTATGCATTTCCAGTACCTGCCTCAGCTTCTCTCCCATTTGGAACGAAATCCAACCCATTTTTGTGTTATGTATTCTCAAATGTTGTGTTAGTATTCTTGAATTGTGTTAGTATTCTCGAATGAACCCAGCACCCCTCGGATACTCCAGTACACTCACTCTGCCCACCCAGTCCCCACCCTCTACTCCAAGTGAAACACCAGCTGGTGGCGTTGGGTTCCAGCCTGGAAACTGTGACCTAAAGCTCCCTGGCGTTCTCTTGTTCTCTTCCTCCCCAGGTGGTTTTCCTCTTGGGCTTTGTTCTCTTCTTCAGACCCTCTGGGCCTTTTGCCCAAAAGCTTTTTAGTCCAGGGACTTCAGCCTGCACTAATCTCTCCTAAGCAGGGCCCCATTTGGGATTTTTTCTGACCCTGAATCTCCTCTTGAATTTAACCTTTGTTAGGACTAAGATTGAAAGTGAGAATCCCCTCATCTCTGGTGCCCAAGTCAGGATGAGAGCTTGGGTTTGGGGAGGGAAGCCACTGATGTCTCAGCAGAGATTCCTGAGAGATGCCCCCTGCGGGTCACTTCCCTCGTATTTTGTCACTCTCTGTGCTCAGTTGACCAACTAAGACTTGGGGAATTAAGGGGAGGGTGGTGTGGAAGGTTAAACAATAAAATGTGCATATCTAGAGGCCTAGGAGGACCGTGAAGACAAGTCCAGCTTATGTGCCAGGCTGGTTCTGGCCCTTCTAAATTATATTCAGTTACAGCTGTAGCTTGTTGCATTTTCCTGTGCAAAATGGCCCATCCCTGCCCCAGCTCAAAAAGCATCTTCTGTTTCTGCTCAGCATGGGGTGGTGGAAAAGAGCAGCAGAAAGCCGGATTCTGGTCCTGACTCTACCACTGAGTAACTGTGAGATAGATCACTGAGACCTTCTGAGCCTCATTTTCCTCACACATAAAATGGAAGACCCATTGGCCAATCAGTCCACCAACCAGTGAGCAGCCATTATGTGCCAGACATTGTGTAAATGCTGGGAATACAGAGAGAAAAATGAAACAGTCCCTTTTCTTGGACTTACATTTTATCAGAGGATGAGTGTACATAAATATGTGCATATAGTATCCATACAAAATAAATAGGAAGGAATTTTGGGAAAGATGGCATAGAAAATAGGGATTTCAGGAAAGACTTCATGTAGAAGATGGTGCTTGACTCGAAGGAAGCAAAGGATCCTATGAGGTAGAAGGGAGGGAGGGCATTTTAGGCATGAGGAACTGCCAGTACAAAAGCTCTGAAGTGGTAAATGAAGGATCATGTGTGAGGAAGAGCAAGGCCAGTTTGACTGAACTTCAGAGTATGGAAGCTACAAAGATAGGTGAAGACTATGTTGTTAAGTGCTTTGAAAGTCAAACAAAAGAGTTTATATTGTATCCCAGAGGCAAATGGGAGCCACTAGGATTTATTGAGTAGGACAGTGATATGACCACTTACATGACCATCTGTAAGGTTTCCTCCAGAGCTAGCATTCTAGAATTTCCCAGCTTCCCACAGTGTCCAGGGGCATCAGTTCCTCAAGAACCTCTAGCTGTTATAGGAGTGTCTAGTCATATAGTTCCCATAAGAACACAACTGTATGCCTGTTAGTTTCCTGTCTCCCCACCTCAGGACTTCTCCTTAGGAAGTCATAAGATTTGTTTCATTAGTCATTAAAATGGACCCTCTGCCCTTGAGCCATAGGAGGGAGGCTTCATGAGTTGCTATGACCAAAAAAAATGGTGGCCAACTTTCTCTTAATAAATCTCTTGTAGAACTTAGTCTGATTTTTGGATGACAGATACTCAGTCTGTTACTTGAGTCCTTACTCTAAAACCTTTCTACCTTGGATAAGCTTCATTAAGATAGCCTTTGAGAAACTAGGATCACTTCTTCACCACCACAAGGCCTCAGAGCACGGGCCATCAATAGAGGGAGGTGATAGTTGTCGTTATCAAAGCTGTAGTTTTATTTCTCTCTCATTCCAAGCAGAGTTAATGTCCCTCTCTGGACGTCTGTTTTCATCTTCTATAAAAGGAAGGGATTGGACCAGATAGTTTCTCAGGCCCCTTCTAGCTCTAAATCTATGATTCCTCAAGAAACCTGAAGCTAGCATTCCCTCGCTGAAGGCTGAATGAAGGGAACACAAACCAAAATAATATCTTCCCCAACCAAAAAAGAAACCACTTAGGAAATAGCCTTTCTCCAGAGCCCATCAGCCCCTCCCTACTCAGCCAGGAGACATAGGCTGTGAGAACTAGTTTATGAGAAGTTTAGACTTCTCATTTCCTAATGGGGAAAACTTCATTTTCTTGGTCCAAATTAATCTCTTTCCTCCCTATTTCTAGCCTGGCCTGGGTACTGATCAGATGACCCTTTGTTCCAGTTAGTCATTCTCCTACCCCTTTTCTGCAAAAGCTTCAACATCTTTGACCCTCCTGGTAGAAATCTACCAGGACCCCTTCCCTCAGCTCCAACCACCTTAGACCCAATCTACAAGCCATTTATAGAACAAATGAAGCCCTCCAAACCTGGTAGGGAAAGCTAAATGCTGTTGCCCCAACCCTTTACTTTCCAACAGATAGGATATTTTTTTAAGCTTCTAGATCTATGAGCATGTATATGTTTGTAGTGTCATATCTTCAAAGGGTAGTTCCATTCTCAAGAGGCCTGGTGTCACACCCCTATAGTTCCTACTCCTGGGATGGCTGAGGCTGGTGGATTGCTTGAGCTCAGGAGTTCTGAGCTGCAGTAGGGGTAAAACACTATTCTTAGCTCAAGGGTGGCTCAAAAACAGGCAGCAGACCAGATTTGACCCTAGGATCATAGTTGGCCCATCCAACTACTATAGCGATATAGATAGATAGATAGTAGATAGATAGATAGATAGATGTGTGTATGTATGTATTGTGTTTCTGTATATATATATATATGTTACACACGTACATACACATATGTGTATATACATGCATATATGTACGTACATAGATATATACTATATAGTGCCAAAGTGTACTTTTCATGTATACAGAATTGGGTGACAACCTTCATAGTATAACTCAAAGGACATTGGGATGGCCCTACTGTCCAAGCTAATATTACTGTTCTGAACTTAACTTTCCTTCTTCCTTGCCCTCCCCCTCTCCACCAATGAAATTCTACCATGAATTTTTCATTCCTTTAGTCTGAGACTTTGATCCCTATTAAAGGATAATTACCCTTGGGAGCTAGCACATAGAGATGATATTGGTCAGGAGAGAATAGCAGGCCTTGTGGGGGAATGGAGATGTCAAGAGAGAGGAAATAGGTGTGAAAAGAAGGGAAAATCTGAACACCAAGCCATGTTCCCTCAGTAGTAAAGAGCAGAGAGCAGATATCCAGACCTTTCATAGCACTTCTGTAACTCTCCAATGCACATATCACGCATAATGGCTACTTGTGTCTTAGCCATGGTGGTAGAGGGCAAGCTTCATGAGAGCAAAGATCTAAACCTGAGTTATCTAAACTTTCCTCCAGTGCCTTATAAAGGGATCTGTACAACATTAATAGTAATTAATCATCAGCACTTAATAACTATTGCTGTCATCATACAAAGGCTTAAGGTTTTGTAATTCACAACAAGTGGAACTACTCTAAAAAGTCTACTGAGTGTTTTGCAATTTTTCCAGCAAGCTTTAGTCTTTCAAAAGACCTAATTATAGGAACTAAACTCTAAATTCAGTAATGCTGAAGTGGTGAGTGGAGAGAGGCATTTAATGACATTAATTGTGCAGTGGGGGAGAAGTTGTATTGAAGTGATTAGCAGATTAGTTAATAAGGGCACGTGGGCAGTTTAGCCAATTTAGCCATAGCCCATGGCTATTTTAAATCCTAATCCCTAGGTATTGTTTTTACTTGCTTGAACTAGGTTTAGAATTTTTCTTTTTTTTTTTTTAATCATCTCTATTTGTTTTCTTGTCTTGCTTTTCCTCCCCATGCACTAAACACCCAGCTCCTTGATACCCAGCCAAAGATGAACACTTCAAAAACCATTGCTCACCTGTATTAGCTAATAAGGAAGGGGTTTGACTCTCCCCTCCTACTTTTGGTATTAATCTGGAATTATACCAGATAGAATGAAATTCAACACACGTAGGAGAACATGGAGCATTTTCCCATAAGGGAAATTAGAAGGAAAATGTGAGGCAGTTTCGAGCCTATAAAATGATCTTGGGGGCAGCCTGGGGCCATTTTCTTAGGCCCAAAGAGATTGTAAATACAACAGGTTGAAGAAGTGGGGGGGAAATGGAGCAAGAAAGGCAGCCTCTGCCTCCAAATAAAGGATAAAATAAGATAAATATTTGTAAAGTGCATTGCATGCCTTAAAGTGCTGTATAAATGTTAGCTATGAAAGAAGCATTTTAAATCACAGGAAATCAAGAGCAAGGGACGCAGATGATTTGGAACCAAGCTTGTCTGAGGTTTACTCTTCTATAGCAAAACCCGACAGGTTCACCATTAATTATCTCCATACAACAGACCTTCTTTAATTGATATGTTGTAGAAATCAATCATGTATCTGTTATATGTATGTATGTCAGACACATAGTGGGGAGGAAAAAGCCAAAGAGATAGGGTGAAAAGTACTCATCATTGACCAGTATTGCAATGAGAAGAAAGTGGAAGATGACATGGGCTGACCCCTTCTACCTAGATGACTGTACTGGGCTCTTAGATGTTTTCCCAAGTTGCTATTCAGTTCATCACTCAACAACTATTTACTAACAATCTAATATGTACCTAACGTTGCAAGTAGTGTGATGTAGTAGCAAGGGCATATGGAGTCAGCAAGACCTGGGTTCATATCGTGTCTCAGACATTTACTAGTCATGTGACCCTAGGAAAGTCATTTAATCACTCTGGGGCTTTTTCTCCCTCATCTGTAAAAAATGAGGGGATTGGACTTGATGGTCCCTTCCAGCCATGGATATATAATCCTATGAAGGAAGAAATATAAGATATACTCCTTGCCTTCTAAGAACTTATAGTTGAATTGGGGAAATAAGAGAAAGAAACACAAAACCACAATGAATAATATAAGACAGTGGTGTATTACTACCCAAAGGGAAGACAGTGTGTGGGTTTTCTGTTCAAGTAGTGTAACTTCAGTTTTCAGTTTAAATTCATGAATAAGAGTCACCTAGTGGAGAAAGAGGTTCTATGGAGAGAAATATGCCTTCTATAAGGCATATTCCCTTCAAGAGGGAAGGGGGTTTGAGGAGCAAACTCTGATGACTAGTTTTCTTCATGCCTAAGATTGAAGGCTTGAAGAATGCTGTTGTTCAGAAAATCCTCCTCTCATTTTTGGTAATCTGATTTCTCCCCAATATCGTAAGTTATATGGGAAATGGCTCACCAAGTAGAAATAAAAACATAAAAAGAAACTACCAAAAGAGAAAAGAATTAAGGGATTCAGTTCACGCTGGCAGTAGATGCAGACATGCTAGGTCCGTAGGTCTAGAGCTAGGAGGGACCTTAGAAGCCATGACAATCCAACCCCCTCATTTTACAGATGGGGAAACAGAGGTCTAAGAAGATTAAGAGACTTGCCTGAGGTCATATAGCTAATAAGTGGCAGAGGTCAAATTTGAATCCAGGACCTCCGGACTCCAAAGTCAGTGTTCTTTCTACTGTGTACCAACCTAGATGATGAGTCCATGTCTGTAGGCTCAGAGTCTATGTCGATGTGGCTCTTACATATTTGTATGCTTCATGAGACCAGTGAATGGCAATCTCAGCTCAGTTCCTTATAGTCTTCAACTAATCTAAAGTCCTTCTATTCCTGAGTCTCAGAGCAGTTAAGTAGTTGACCCAGGGTCAAACACATACAACAAAGTGAGTGTCAGAAAGATCTGAAACCAGGTCTTTGTGACTCCAAGACCAGCACTCTATAAAAATAAAACTTATTGATTTGGAGTAAATGAAAAAAAACTCATTAAAAAATAGTGAAAAGTATCAAGGACATTGAGGAAATACATTTTTACTATGATCTTTCATGATTATTGGAACTAGTCTAATAAAGTTCTGCCTAGTTCTGTCAAAGCCCCAGGATTGGGAGCTGCTTCAATGAATGTTTCAGAACTAGCCCATAACTTAAATGCAAATAGCTTATTTACTTAGCACACTCTTTATTAATAGAACAAAGTTAAGAGCTATGCACTATAAAGAAAGCTGAGTGTCACAGAATCCATGCTTCTGAATTCTGGTGCTGGAGAAGACTTTTTAAAAGTTCCTTAGACATGAAGGAGGTCAAATCAGTCAACTCTTAAAGAAATTAATTCAGACCATTCACTAGAAGGTCAAATACTGAAGTTTAAATACTTTGGCTGCATATTGGGAAGATGGGACTTATTGGAAATAATCCTGATGTTGGGAAAGATTGAAGGTCAAAGGAAAAGGGTACAGCAGAGGATGAAATGGCCAGATGGTGTCCTAGAAGCAATGAACATGAGCTTGGACAGACATTGAGAGATCGTGGAGGATAAAAAGGCCTGGGGTGCTGTGGTGGATGGGGTCACAAAAAGTCAGAAACGACTGAACGACAGCAAACCCCCCAAAAAACTCATCATGGAAATTATTTTAATTCCAAAACAGCAGAGTCTGAATTCTGTGCCATTATCCTATCTCATGTGTCGAAAGATACCTGGGCTTGTCTATTAGGACAGAAACACAGAACTGAGGCCTTAGGCTCGATTTCATTTGGCTTTGGGAGTGTTCTGATCATTGTCATGGTAACACTGAGAATCATTTCCCTCATGGTGTTCTGCCTTAGCCCTCTCATTCAGGAAAACCTCTTTAAAATGTGTCTTGTTTTGTTTTCTTAAGGATAAAGAGTAATTTAAAGAGTTGAGAACAGTGATTTCAAAAGCAATATTGATTTTAAAGTCATCTTTACCAGGAAATAGAAAGTCATAGTTTCTTACTATGTCTTCTCTATTTCTAAGTGCCATTTCATTCTCTTCCTCCTGTTGTTTCTCTCTTGAATTCCACTGTTATGTGTGGGTCTCTTTCTTCCTCTCACCCCACCCCTTCTGTTTCTCTTACTTCCATCTTCCTTCTTCATTTCCCAGTTTAGTCTTCCTTTCCAACCCTCCCCCCCTTCTGTCCATACCGTTTAGTGAAAATAGACTTTTAAAAATTTATTATATCTGTTGAATAAATTTTGGTGTTCCCTGTTTAATTTTCAGTTAAATTGACTGAACCTTTTTACATTTATATTCCTTAAAAAGAAAGTGGGATAGAAATGAAATTGGATGGTTGGTTGTTTTTGAACTGATTTGTGGATCTCAATTGCTTTTTGAATCTTCATAGAGTCAAACTCCTTTCCCAGGGTCTGGCATAGCCCACTTCTTAGAAGTATCCTGAAATGCTTGGAATGCCTTTTCTAGACTCCTGCAATCCCCTGTCCCTGTAAACTGGCGCCGAGTCATGGACATTGAGGGTAGCTACGTGCTAGCAGACAGAGACCGAGAACCAGGAGCTTGAAGCTGGGGTTTCCTGGCTTTGTGAACTTTGACAACTCAAATGGTGGCTGATTGTGTATAAAAGCTTGTTGTATTTTCCAGTTGTTTTTTTTTATGGTAGTCTGTTTTAAAAAATGTAAGAAGAAACATTAAATGTTTATTTTAGTTGACAAGATAAATTGTGGCAGCTACTGGTTAACTCTCTGGCAATCTGAAGAATAAGCTTGTTTTTCTATTTTCAAAACATGTCATTGTACGTCTTTCATTAATTAGATAATGGATATTATATTATCAGCTTGGTTATTATAAACATTTACTTTGAGAGTTTTCTCTGGAGTATATGAACCTTGAAAGAGAATGTTTCAACTCTTCGGGGGGGGGGGGGAGGAAGGGATGTCATTAACTCCTCAGTTCTCCAAATCCTCAATTTTAAGTTCTCTAAGAGAATGCTGTATTTATAAGAGTGCTAGATTAATAAGAGATGAATTTTTATTCTCCTAGCAAATGAGTCTGGCAAGTTACCTTGCTTGTATACTTCCCTCCCCCCTGCCCCCAAAAACCCCTCCTTCCAATCATCAACCCCTCCCCAAATCCAACTACCCCGTATCCCTGGAAAAAATTTTTTTTAAAAATCAACTTTAAAAGAAGTTGGATGTATTGTAAAGAAATTGGGCTCTGGACAACATAAGGACCAGCACTGTCCTGTCCCCAGATGCTCCTTCCATTCCCCCTAGCTATGAGGTACACTAAGCTGATGACATTGGTGTGGGAGGCCAGAGAGCATGTGTGCAGGCCACTCTCTGTTCAAGGCCAAGGGAAGGAAACAAATCCTTCTTAGTCCATAGTTGGCAGCTCAGGGAAAGTAAGTCCCCTGTACTAAAGTTGGCTGGACCGGAATTTCACTTGAGAAACCTCTTTGCCTCAGCCAAATCAGCTGATGCTAAAGCCTTTTTTGACTTAGCTCTGCTGTGGTATAACTTGGCTTGAGCCCCAAGTACCACACAAGCAGAGACTTTACCCTTTCTTTGCCCAGATCTTCTTTTGCAGTAGAAAATCAGAACCTCATTGTGATGATTATTGATGGTGGGTAGATGTGTCATGGTGGTGGTGGTGGTAATAGTAGTAGTAGTAATGGTTAACATTTATGTGACTCTTTAAGGTTGCAAAACACTTTACCAAATATGTTAACTCATTTACTTTTTAAAGCAACCCTGGGAGGAAGGCGCCAAAATTATCCCCTTTTGACAGATAAGAAAACAAAGAGATTAAGTGACTTGTCCAGGGTCACACAGTTAATAAGCATCTGAGACAGAATTCAAATGAGCATCTTCCTGCATGTCCACTGTGCCCCTTAGCTTGCCTCTATCAGCAAATGATAGCATGAGTTTTGCAAGTGAGTTAGGATTATGATTGTTATAGGCAGGTACCAGTGGATAATGGAAAGGACTCTCCCCAAATTTATTCTCCCCTACTAGCCTTGATAGCATACCCTTCCTGGAGCTAATGAATGAATTGGAGAAAAAGCAAAAGACCTTGGAAGGAAGAAAGCCAAAAGTTTCTTTTGTTTCTTCTTTGCTCTTTTCATTGGTGATGTATAACATAGAGAAAGTGCAATTTATCTAAATCATCTTCAACCTCTGACACCTCCAGACTGTGGAGTCCCGGTCAAGTGACTTACTCTTTCAGTCCCTGAGGCAATAGCTTGTGCTCATCTATATTAGAAAAGGGAGTCTTCTCATTGCTTCTCTGCACTGATAAAACTATTCCAGGACTCCCCCCCCCCCCCAAAAAAA
Source organism: Pseudochirops corinnae (assembly GCA_028646515.1). Lineage (NCBI taxonomy): Eukaryota > Metazoa > Chordata > Mammalia > Diprotodontia > Pseudocheiridae > Pseudochirops > Pseudochirops corinnae. The sequence goes on from CM053585.1 coordinate 73,364,252, forward strand.
AAGAATCTCAGATACTCTGTAATTAAAGAACCACTTTAAGGCTAAATTGGGATGTTTAGCCTCCCATGATCTACCCTTTTCTTGTCTCCTCACCCTTCAGATATCTAGTACTTTCCTATGTTTTTTCTTCTTTCTCTCTATCAAATGCCATTTTGACAAGCTTCAGGTGACTGCTAATAGTTTGAGATAAGGACTCCTTCCAGGGGGCTTTGTTCTATAACCCGGATCAAAGCTAAAGAGATGAATCTCTAAAGTAGAATTTCAGACATTAGTCAGTGAGAAGTGCAGGAGAATTTTAGGGCAAATTTTAGGTATCTTGACAATGACCCAGAGAGCACATCATGAAAGCATGTCTTTTCTGTCTACATATAAGGCCAACCTTGTCTCTCTTACATCCCACCCTAAGCATTTGTACCTGTAAGTGTTTGCATGGGAGCTCTCTGAAGAGGGAGCTAGTTTCTAGGAATAGTTTTTTCTACCTCCATGAGATGGTGTTGGAGCAGAGTAGGTTGGTTGATTTGGATCTTATTTTTAATAGAATATTAGTGCGATGACCCACCTGGCTAGCACTTGGGTGGGGGAGAGACAGGGCCTGGATGGAGAAGAGAAGAGAAGAGAAGAGAAGAGAAGAGAAGAGAAGAGAAGAGAAGAGAAGAGAAGAGAACATATGTGTTTGATTGACAGTGATTTGGGATACCCAAAGCTAACAATGGCCACCTGGATATGCTTTCATTTTTGCTAAATCTGTTGGTCTTTTTGTTTGTGTTTTCCATAAACATTTGATTTTCAATGAAGAATTACTGAATTGATTGGCTACCATCCTGAAGAGTTGCTTGGACGCTCTGCCTATGAGTTCTACCATGCCCTGGATTCAGAGAGCATGACCAAGAGTCACCAGAATCGTAAGTGACTCAGTTTCTTCCCCAGTCTTCCTGGATATGGGTTGGGTTGGGCACTAGATAATAAGGTGTGCACTTATAAATTTCCCAAGGGGGGGGCCCTCACCTGTTAGCCCTCCTCTGGGTTATAGGTTAGCAAAGGCCTGAGTATTGGGCCTTATAATCTAGGAATAAGACAGCAGGTACTGAGGATACTGTTCCTTCAACTTAGGGAGAGAAGCCCTTGGATAGGAGAAGCTGTAATAAATGGTGATTTATAGTTTGGACCCGCAGAGAGAGTTGGTTGCAGAGAAAGTCTTTCCTAAGAGTCTAATATATGACTATCCCAGGAAGCAGCAGTACGGTCTCCACCTCAAGTAGCTTCTTATAGTCTTCTTAGAAAGACTGAACATATGGAAAAAAAAAAAGAAGGGACAAGCCAGGGTATAGTGGGAAAAGAACACTGGATTTGGAGTCAAAAGGTCTAGGTTTAAATCCTGGTTCTGCTACTTACTAGCTGTGTGATCATGAGTAAGTCACTTCCCTTCTGATCCTGTTTCTTTATTTGTAAGATGGTACTAAGAATACTTATACTATTTACCTCACAGGTCTGTTGGAAGAATCGAGGGAGGCAATTCCTCTAGGGTATGCTTTGGAAATAAAAGCATTATATTAATGTTAGCTATTAAGTATAATAACAAAATGGACCCATGTGGACAAAAAACAGTGATGACTGGAAAAGAAGTGGCCCGGTTGTGTATTGAGTAGGAGAAATAACAGATGGATAGCTGAGTGCTGCTCTGGTATCAAAGGGAAAAAATTTTTTTTAACTGGAAGAAGTCCTTCAGGGCATGGCCCCAGTTCTCAATCTGTGGGTCGTGATCCCTTTGGGGGTCAAATGACCCTTTCACAGGGATCACAGGGGTTGCCTAAGACCATTGGAAAACACATATTTCTGATGGTCTTAGGAACTGAGACACCGCTCCTCTATCCATCTCCAGGCGGTCCACCCACATGTAGATACGCCCACATACAAGTATTAAAGGGTCATGGCATTAGGAAGGTTGAGAACCACTGGGTTAAGCTTTTTTGGAGGATTTATAGAAATATGTGAACAAGAATCACATAGGATGAGAATGTATGAGGAGTCGTAATCTATACCAATAGAGAAAGTACTCACAGCAATGAAATCATAGATCCATTGAATTATCATGAGTTATAATAATAATAATAATAGAACAATAGCATGATTTTCTATAATCATATGTTCATTATATGGCAGGAGAAGCTTAAAATTTGTTGCCAAAAATGAAAACATTAATATATATAAACAAAATCAGTGTAGCTCAAATTAGAAAGATTTAATTGGGGAAAAAGTCTTTGCAGCGAGTATTTCTTATAAAGGTCTGACAGAAAATCTATATATAAGGAACTGTTTCAAATATTTAAGACTGCCAGCCATGTCTAGTTAATAAGGCTATTAAGGTGCAGTTCTCAAAGGAAAAATAAATCCCACCTATCAACAGGAATATGAAGAAATGCTCCAAATTACTAACTCAAAAGATAGGGGAATGGGGCATGGGTTGGAAGTTGGATCAATTTATCAACTCAAACTGAAGCTTCTGTTTTCTCTCCTTGCTCTCACATATGCATCTTTTGACTCTGTTTGCAAATAGTGGCAGATTTTGGTACCATTTTTCTTTTGCTCAGTGACACAATAAAAAAATCTACTCTGGAAGTTTGTTCTCATTTGCATAGAACTGTATATGAGAGACAGAGGAAGGAAGAGGATACCTTTCTAATGACTGGGGAAGCTCAGTATTTAAAAGAGACAGATAATTGAAAGCTGTCATTTCCAAATGGATTTGTAATTTGTCCCATGTTAATTCTCAAGAGAGGGCTCAGTTGCTCTTTGTTGTATGAGGACATTATGTGCTCTTGGAAAAAAAAAACAAAAAAAACCAGAATCAAGATTAAAGGCAGTAAAAAGCCTGTCTGTGATGTAGCAGGCCCCCTCGTTGGTCATGCCTGCAATGATGAGCAAGTGATTAGAAGACTGATGTAATTATATTGCAGTGACAGAGCAGGCCTGTCTGATCACTAGAAATACAATTAAAACCTTCCCAAAATGCACTGTTTAATCAACATTAACAATACTAATCCTGTACCTCTTCCACACAAAGGCAGGTCTGCCTGAGTTAACAATGGGCTGCTGGAAGTTTGCTAGAATCACTGTCTGCAGCCTAAATTCTGCCAAATCCCGCTTCGCAGACTGAGAGTAGAAAGGGAGTAATCATGGCCATGCCTGAACCATGAGCGAGCAGATGGATCCTTGGATTTGGCCACGGCGCAAATGCTAGAAATTTTGGGTTTTTTTGCAAGAGCAGTGACAAATTAGTCTTTTGGTGATGTATTCAGATTCTAGTGACAGAGAATTCACTGTGCATATTAATATTGATGAAATTCAGGTTAAACTGAGTATCAGAAGTAACCTCGAAGTGGAAAAAAATTCATCAGAGAAAGAGTAACCTGAGGAGGGGGATATGATAGGAGGAAGGGGTGATCCTCCTCCTCTGCTTTGGCAGCATATCAGGATGTATGGGCTGTTTACATGTATGTGCAGGAGGTGAGCATCAACCCTTTTGTAGGACCATCTAACCTGGGCCACCTCCTAATTTGTGCACCTACTACCTTTCCAAGTCACTGCCCCAGCAGCATAGTTATGTGGTTATTATTTATACATGTATGTATATGCACACATGTATGTGTGTATGCACACACATACATAAACACTTTTTCTCCATAACTGTCTTCTGTGGCAGGTATCATTATTCCCTTTTTTTACAGATATGAAATCTTGGAGAGATGAACCCTGGAGACTTGCTCAGTCACACAGCTAATAAGGGACAAAGTCAGGATTCCAACCCAGGTCTCCTCATGGCAAGCCATAGGGCTCTTTCCACTCAACCACACTGCCCACAAAACACCCAAACCTAGGTTAAAAGCATAAGTTCATCCACCTGATCTGGCAACTAGGGAGGGCTGTGGGACTAAAATATTCCTAACTATTTCTGTCCCTTGTCCCTAGGGCTCTTCTGTACTCCACAGTATGATATAGGACCTGCAAGGGCTGAGAGATCAGTGGGTCTAGATATTTCTGTAATGAAATCCAGTGCAAAGGCACTGTTGAGAGAATTGGGGAACAACAATGTACATTTTAAAAGAAGCTCATGACAAGACTGTTTGTACTTGGAAAGGAGCAGGTTTTATCAGGGAGACATCTCTGGGAGATGAATTTGTTACTGCTTCTGGGGGAAAAAATTTCTAGGATGTGCCCCATGGCCAAACGAAATGGCCTTTGAATCATATGTTCTCTTACAGTTCAGAGACTCTTCCCACCCCACCCCGTTCCTACCCAGCTCCCTTTCTGTCCATGCTCTGTGAATCAGAAATTGATATATTTTTATTATTGAGATTTTGTTAAGAGGAGCCATAAATTGTGCAGTTTATAGCCTGGTGCACTATTTCTTAGAAAACCACTTTAAAGAGAGACTGCTTTTCTAAGGATTCTGATCTCATTTATTGCTATGAGGCAGATAGAGGTGATGCCACTATTTTTTTCTCAGCTATGAGTAAGTTAATTTCCCAGAAAAGTCAGTGTTAGGAACTTGAATTCAAAACAAAATGTCCTAGAAATACGGGATGACTGATGTAGCACTAGAAGGGAATTTAAGAGAAAGTCTAGTCCCACCCCTCTATTTTGTAGATGAAGAATCTGAACCTTAAAGAGGTTCACTCAAGATCCCATTGTTGGTAAGTGATAGGTGTGGGATCTCTGTATGTACCCCTAGTCTCTCTCCTGAGCCCTAGTCCTACATCACCTAATAAATACCTCCTGGACTTTGTGGGTAGAACACCCACATCGTGAGCATCTTAGATTCAATGTCCAAAAAAAAAAAAAAAAAAGAACTCATCGTCTTTCCTCTCAAACCCTCCTATCTTCTGAATTTCCCCAGTACAGTCAAGGACACATCGCTCTCCTCCCAGTCACCCAGGTCTGAAACCCAAGTATCATCCTTGATGCCTCATCTTCCCTTATGCCATGCATCCAGTGCATTGCCTGACTGTCATTTCTATCTTCACAATATTTCATATTTCATTTCTCTGCTTGAAAAGCTACCACCTCCTCCTCACCTCTCATTTGCCTCTTAGAATCTCTGGCTCCCTATAATACTCAACTCAAATACCATCTTCTGAAGGATACCTTTCCTGGTTCCCTTGGGTGCTAGATCTTTCCCCTCTGAATTACCTTCTAACTATTCTGCATGCGTCTTGTATATACCCAATTATTGGAGTGTTGTCTCCCTCATTAAGTTCCTTGAGGACAGGGACCATTTTTGCCTTTTTTTTTTTGTATTACCAGCACTTAGCACAGTGCCTGGCTCATTGAAACCTCTTAATAAATGTTTGTTGTTGATTGAACAATCTGTAAAATGATGGTGTTGGACCAAGTTCCCTTCCAACTCTAATATTCTGTGTTCTTCCTATCAAACCAGGATTTCTTCGCCTGTATTGCAAACTCTGCCTAGTCCACTGACCTCTGATTCTTGTTTTGTCTTCAGTGTGTACCAAAGGTCAGGTGATCAGTGGCCAATACCGGATGCTTGCCAAGCATGGTGGGTATGTGTGGCTGGAAACCCAAGGGACTGTCATTTACAACACTCGAAACCTGCAGCCCCAGTGCATCATCTGTGTTAACTATGTCCTGAGGTGAGATCTTCTAAAACTCCTCTGAGGGGGCCTGGGAACCTGAAGATGGACCCATAGCATTCTTAAGTCTTGAGAAACTTAGAATACTTAAAACACATGATGTCCCACACCAGGGGCGGACCTCTCTCATAGTTAGGACCTAAAAGCATTCATGGCAAATTAAGAATTCCAGACTTAATTTCTATACCCTCTTTTCCTATCCCCATCTTATTTTTCTTACAATGTGCATTGTCTGTGATACAGGGTGGAGAGGAAGTTGAGAGAGGGGAATGAGAGCTACTTTCTGGGAAAGGGAAGGTGAAAATTCTTTAGCTAGTATCTTTAGTAACTGAGGAGGCAGTACCAGGAAGACATTCTGTCTCCAAAAGCCATTTCAGAAAACCTGATGTCAGACAACTAGAGACTAAAGCCTGTGTATGGACAGTGATAAAAAGCAGCCTTCACAGTAGGCTTGTGGTTAGGGGATGTTATGATTGTAATCACCTCCATGGTGGGTAATAGAGTTGAATTACACAGTTCTTTGAAGAACCCAGATAAACAGGTTCTGTTCTTCCCCTTTCTACCTGCTGAGAGTATCCTGAGGCAAAGCAGTCAGGAGCCCTGGGGTTCAGGGGTAGCCATACACTTGAACATTTCTTGTAAGAAAACATATTTGAAAGATCTGTGAGTTTGTGACTAAAGGAATTCCTGCAACCACCACAGATCCCAACCCATTATAACTTAGACAATAAGTCAGGGAGTCACCTGAGTCTCAGAGAGATTAATGACTTGCAGATGGCCACACAGTAAATGTCCCAAGCAAGATTTGAGCCCAGTCTTCCTGATATCCCCTCCGCCATGATGCCTCTGTAAAAAGGGACTTGAAGTCTCTTTTTCATTTTATTAGTGAAATCGAGAAGAATGATGTGGTGTTCTCCATGGACCAGACTGAGTCCCTGTTCAAGCCCCACCTGATGGCCATGAACAGTCTCTTTGACACCAAAGTCCCTGTGTCGGAGAAGAGTAACTTCCTATTTACCAAGCTCAAGGAAGAGCCCGAAGAGCTGGCGCAACTGGCGCCTACACCAGGAGATGCCATCATTTCTCTGGACTTTGGTCAGTACCTCCCACCTGCACAAGAAACCTAGAAGAGCCTGAGCAAGGGTAGCTTTCATTTTTCCTTGGCCACCTTGAACATCCTTCTCTTTCTTTTTTTTAATTGAAATTTTTATTGACATCTTTTGTTTTCATATCACCTTAATTTCCTAATGTAGTCTTCTACTTTCCCCCACCCAAAGAACTATCCATTATTTTTTTAAAAGAGAGGAAATAAGGAAGCAGCTTCAGAAAATTAACCAATGCATCAGTCAAGCTTGATAGTGCCTTGTCTTCTGCTTCCACAGTCCTACAGCTCTGAAAAAAGAGAAGGAGGTACATTATCATAGCTCTTTAGGGGGCCAACGCTGGTCAATATAATTACAGTGTTCGGTTTTGGTTTCTGATGTTATTCTTTCAGTTTACATTGTTGTGCTTTTTGTGTGTGTTGTTTTCCTGGTTGTGTTTTATTTTGTATCAGTTCATGTAAATCTTCCCATATTCATCATTTCTTACAGTATAATCATATTCTACTACATTCACATACCACTATTTACTCAACCATTCCCTAGTCAATGGACATCTCCCTTGTTTTCTATTCCTTGCTTTTACAAAAAGTGCTGTTCTCAATATTTTGGCTCATATGGGTCGAGGGAATGGGAGGTTTCTTTCTCTCTTGAGTATCTGAGGAGCGTGTACTCAGCACTGGGATCTCTGCGTAAAAAGTTCATCCTACACTAAGCTATACTCTTTGAATTTTAGGATTAAAAGGGACTTTGGAGACCATCTAGTCTGACCCTCTCATATTATTTAGGACCACAAATTTAGAGCTAGTAGAACCCTTAAAGGGCATTGAGTCCCATCCTCTCTTTTTACAGATGTGGAAACTGAGGAAAAAAGAATTTAAGTGACATTTCCAGGGTCCCACTGTTAGCAAGTCTTAGGTGGGATTTGAATTCAGTGTTCTAGCCACCATATTAAAGAGAGGAGGAAGCTAAGTAACTTTCCCAATACTCTTATATCTCTTCACCTTCAATTCTAATTCTTCTTTGAAAGAGAGATACTAATTCTATAGGTTCCTGACCTATATAATTATGTGTAGAAGAGAGATCTCCATTTAAAGGAATCCTGTAGTAATGAAGAATCTTTCTTAAAACTAATCTTTTCTTTTTGTCTCTGTCTTCCTGTGTGTCTCTGTCTCTCACACTCATACAATTTAAATTCACAAATTTAAATTGTCAAAGGGAACCCCATGACCAACCCAAGACATATCCACAAGGCTTTTTACCTCCTTTCCTTTGTAGTTTGAGATTCTCCCTCACCCCCTCCTGTGTACACTCATAACCAAGATGAGTTAAGTTAGAGCAAACCTACCCTGACTGTTGTCCCTTATCTCTACAGGAAACCAGAGCTTTGAAGAATCATCTACTTATAACAAAGCCCTTCTGACCTCAAGCCAGCCATGGCCTGGAGACATGAAGAGCTGCAGTTCCCAGAGTGAGGCCTCATTCACTGTACCTCAGATGGCTCCTCCTGGCAGCACCACCCCTAGTGCCAGCAGCAACAGTAGCTGTTCCACGGTAGGAGGCAAATCAAGCCAGAAATTATTGAGTAGACAGTGGGTCAACCAAGTACAAAGTGGACAGTTAGGCTCCTCTCTATTCCATTATCTACTTCTTTCCTTGGACAGCTTCAGGTTGCTTGTTGAACAGTTTAGTTCTATACACAAGAGCTAAGCTATTACTTTTTACAGGGGAGATTGCTAGGCTTCAGGAGAGAAATAAGGTTAAATAAGACCACCCCTGCCTTCATAGGACTTACAGTCTAATAAAAGAAGTAATTGTAATACAAATTAGCATATACCAAGTGAATGATGAAGACAAATAAAGATGAGGTCTGAAGCAGGAAAGATTACTTCTAGTTAGTGGGGAACTAGGGAGGTCCTCTTAGAAGGAGGGTCTGTTTTTAAGAGGACTAATGATTTTATCAAAATTACTATCATTAATATCTCATGTTTGGTAAAAACTTTCAAGAGGCCTGCAGATTGCTCACACTTCATCATAAAACATTTTTAGTAAAAGCCACAAGTCCTACTTACTAAGCATGGCATTGTGTTAGGGGCACTTTCAGCTTACAGAAGTCCTTGTTCTCTTTTTGCTTTATGATGACACAGACAGAAAAAATGTAGACATGTGGACTAATTAGCAACCCCTACTCAGAACCCTACCTCGGTCTACAAGTATGGATTGAAGAGCCATTGCATACCTACTCTATGTTAGAGATAAGAGGAGGTAGCTGACGTAGGCCCTTCCCCTCTCCACCTGCCCCATTACAATTTCATGGGAGGGACAGGGCTCATACACATGAAACAATGAGAAAACCATATAAATTTATGAAACACTAGGTGATATAAGCCAGACTAAACATACCATAAAAGATGATGTATGTAAACCAATAATGAGCCTGGCATTGATGTTTCCCAACAGCCATGGTCTAAGACTCCTTGCCTAATAGGGAGAGAGCTGATCAACTGTCTAATAATTAATTTCCTGTTCTATCTAATTCTCCCACAGCCAAGCAGCCCAGGAGATTATTATAGCTCTCTGGATGAAAATCTGAAGATGGAAGTGATAGAGAAGCTTTTTGCTATGGATACTGAATCTAAGAACCAATGTAACACCCAGGTGAGTGACCAGAAAGAGAAATTCCTACCTTCACCTTCATCAAGGGCTTTCTGAATCCAGTAACACCCCACAGGGTCTTAAGCAGGAAAATGACTTTATGAAAATGAACTGCATCATTTTTTGCCCTATTATGACCACACACCCTGGTCAGGATGCTGATCACCTCTTGCCTGGGAACTATTATAATCATCTCCTAAATATTCTTCCAGTCTCCAGTCTCTCTTTTATCTAATCCACAGCTAGAGTAATCTTAGTGCATGGTCTGACATGTCAATGCCTGAGCTTAAAGATCTGTGGAGGCTCCCTGTGGAGTAGAATACAAACTCTTTATCTTGATATTCAAAGTCACATATAAGTTGGCTTCAGCCTTCCTTTTCAGCTTATTTCATCTTACTGTCCTTCTTATATTCTACTCTCCATTCTTTGTTCCCTGATCTGGTTCTGCTCAGTGTTGTCTCCATGCATTTGCACAAGCTATTCCCCATGCCTAGAAAGGATTCTCATCCCCATCCCTACCCTTCCCATCTCCCTGCTTTGAAATCTTTATCTTCCTCCAAGGTTCAGTTTAGGTACCATTTTCTCCATGAGGCCTTCCTTGATTCCCTGCTCCAGCAAGAGGTTATAGAATCATAGAATCATATATGTATGTATATATGTATGTATGTGTGTATGTGTATATGTATGTATACACACACACATATATCTAACCTACTATGTGCCAGCCACTATGATTAGTGCTTTTATAAACATTATCTTATTTGATCCTCTAAACAACTACATGAGGTAGGTGCTGTTATTATTCTCATTTTTCAGTTGAGGAAACTGAGGCCAGTAGAGGTTAAGTGACTTGCCTAGGGTCACACAGCTAGTTAAGTCCGTGAGGTAAGATTTAAGCTGAGATATTCCTGACTCCACACCCAAATAGTCTTTCCATTGAGCCACCCAGATACCTCTTTCCTTGAACTTCTCTAATCATTCTGTTCTACCCCTCCTAAGAAACTAATCATGTTCCAAATAGACTTCCATTGTTGTCATACTAGACTATAAGCTTCTTGAGGGCTGGTGTTATGCTGTTTTTCATCTTTGTCTCGTCCCTAGCCCTATCACACTTATGTATATTTAGTAGGTGCCTGTCAGTCTGTTAACAAGTATTTATTAAGCACTTGCTACATACCTAGCACTGCACCAGGTTCTGGGGATACAAATGCAAGCAGTAAGAAAAATAATCCTTGCCCTCAAGGAGCTGACATTCTAATGGGAAAAGACAAGACATAAGAGGAAACTGAATAGCTTAGGGTTAGGGCTGGGGGTGGTGCCTAAAATGTTTGCTGTCAAATTACATTTCAGGAAGATTACCTTGGTGATGGGATGTAGGATGCAATGGAGGGGGAGCCGAGGCAGAGAGGCAGAATCTGCCAGAGAGGCAGCTTATAGATGATGAGGAGAGCCTAGTCCAGGATGGTGGTTGTGAGAATGAACCAGTTTCTTTAGATTCTTGTTATCCTTGCTCCTTATTTCTATACAGACGGACTTCAATGAGCTGGACTTAGAGACACTGGCACCCTACATCCCCATGGATGGGGAAGATTTTCAACTGAGCCCCATCTGCCAAGAGGAACGTCCCCCACTGGAGAATGTTCAGCCCAGCCCTCAGGCCAATTTCAGTACCATGACCAGCATCTTCCAGCCCCTGGCCCCAACATCCTCCCATAACTCCTTCATGCTGGACAAGTACCAACATCAGATGGAAAGCAAGAAGTCAGACCTGGACCCCCAGCCAATGTCATTCATATTCTTTGATGGCGGGAGCAAGATGACCCTACCCCCATGCTATGGGCCTGCCAATACCCCACTTTCCTCCATGGGAGGGAGGTCCAATACTCAATGGCCCCCTGATCCGCCATTAGAGTATGGACCCATAAAGTGGACACTCGCGGATCAATATGCCAAATCCTTAAGAAGATCTCCCTCGGGGCCCCCTCTGCCACCACCCAATATCTCAATGTATAAGAAAAGGTAACATGTCCAAATTGTTATTGCAAAGAAAACTAAAAGTATTCATCAGGGGTGGCTTTATGTGTAGGTAGACTAGGTGGCCACACTGGTAGGAAAGATTTAAGGGTCATGGTGAAAGTCACTTGGTCCTTCAAAAACATCTCTCTCATCTGTTCTGTGACTACTTCTCTGCACTTCCATGCCCAAAGTCCCTTAAAACCTCTAGTCCACAGCCTGAGATCAGACTTATATTGAAAATCTCACAGATAAAGAGGGAGCACAGTGATGTTTATTCACACCAAAGCATCAGTAACTGATCTTTTCTGAGAGTAGGGGGAAGAGGGGGATAGGTGAGAACAAGAGAACCCTGCCTACCTAAAATGAAAAATATGGAAGGAATGCCAGGGTAGACTCATGGAAAGGAAAAGCTGGGTCCCCAGAAGATAAACTTTTGCTTGACACCAGCTTGACCACTAATAACAATCTACACTTGTAGAGTAATTCATGATTTTCAAAGGTCTCTTTGTTTCTACTTGTATAGCAAAGCAGGCAAAGCTTGTCTTTGGTGACCCCAATCTCCACTTTCTGTGTCCTTCTCCCATCTTTTGGTATCTCACCCTAGTACACAGAGCTCCCATGCTATCCCCAAGCACTCAAGGCTCCCACTGCAGTGACATCTCCACAAAGTCCAGGTTCCAAAAGTCATCAACCTATCCATTATAACTCATTGCCTCAGTGGGATCACTCTCACTGCATTGCTGAAATCTCCGAGTTGATCAAACAATTGTTACTACGGGGTGAGTCATTGATAACTACTGAGTCTTGGATGTCGCCTTTTCAATCAAACGAGATAATATTTCTATCATTACACTTATGTAGCACCTGCAAATCTTAAAGATAGATATATATGTACATATATGCATATATATGTATAAAACTCATCATCATTATCATCATTATTTTCAGAGGTGCTTGAGCTTTAAAAGGGCATTTAAACCCAGTTCTTAGTGGTGGAATTTCAAGCAGAAAGAAGAATGAGGAGAATATCATTGCCAGGCAGCATGAGGGAGGAGCTTTCCACCAACCCTCAGGTCTCACCAGCTCAGTGGCTCTTGCCTATGCTTAGGCTGATTGTATAGTTTGCAGTTAGAGGGGCACTAGAAATGTAGAGGAAATGGATGGAGGGGGAAGTGGAATCAGTGATAGTGGGTTTGTTTTTTATTGGTTTTTTTTTAACATCTTACCAGAAGGAACCTGAGAGGCCTAGATAAGAGAGAAAAAAATTTTTATTTAAATAGTCAAGGTCCTACTTATTTCACTTCAAAGCTTAGTATTCCTGCTCTTTTTGTACTATGGAACATTTTAGAACTAGAGGGACCTTAGAGATAGATCCCCTAGTCCATTCTCTCCGCCCCCCCCCCACATT
>CM053585.1:73377578-73415900 GCA_028646515.1 Pseudochirops corinnae
ACACACACACACACACACACACACACACACACACACACACACCTAGCCATGTGACCTTGGGCAAGTCACTTAACCCCAATTGCCCTACCTTCCCCCCTCCAAAAAAAAAAGAGAAATTCAGTGAATTCCCCACCAGAGTTGGTGCTAGAACCCAAGCCTTTTGACTCTCAGGCCAGTGGTTTAACTCACTTGCTCAGCTAAAGGACTGCTCTATCCCTTTCTGTCCCTGACAGTTTGGTGAAGGGATTGGGGCCACGAGGCCCAGATAAAATGAATCCAGCTGTGATTGCCCTCGCCAACAAGCTGAAGATGAAGCGGCAGCTGGAGTATGAAGAACAAAACTTTCAGGACATGAGCGGGGTGAGTTTGCCTTAAGTTTGGTCATGGGAGGAGGTGTGTGTGTATGTGTATATACATGCATGCATGCATGAGTATGTGTGTCTGCTGTATCTGTGTGTATGTGTATCTATGTATCTCAGTATTTGCGTGTATATGTGTATGGGTCTATGTCTATATCCATGTCTGTGTATGTGTCGTCTATATCTCTGTGGCTGTGGCTGTGGCTGTGTCTACATCTGGGCCTATGCCTGTGTTTAAGTAACTCCTAGAAGAAATGATGAAATTCCATCCTTTTGTTGGAGAGGTGGGGGACTTTGGTTGTGGAATGTTGCATGTGATGTTAAATGTGGTTAATGTGTCCACTGATTTGGCTAGACCATTTTTTTTTTCTCTCTCATAAGGGAAGACATTGCAGTGGGGCCAGGGTGTAGATGGACCACTGTGGTATATAGCCAGAAATGACTGTGAAGTAAAACCAAAAAAAGGAATTAATAAAACTTACAAAAGTAAAGGAAGCATCTCCTTCCTGGCTTTGTGTTTTCTCCTCCCTTACCCAGCACAGGGTAAGGTGTTTGGTGAATGCTTGATTAATAAATGCTCTGCTAGAAGTTCTGATGCTTTCCTGGTGTTAGTTTCTGCTGAGATACCCATCAGTGATCACATTAGCACCATAGAGTACAGGAGAAAAGGAGGGAAGGAAGTAATGCTTGACTTCTCCCAGCTTGAGCTGGGGCTGTCTCATAATTACCTGCTGGGAAGAAGGGGAAAGAAAGGAACGATGGTGTGTGCAGATGGTCTTCACTGCCTTCAAGCTACAAGTCTTCTGTGCTGGTGCAGTGCTGTTTCTGCATGGGAAGTAGAGGGCAGGCTGCCCAACCCATCCCCTGCCTTTGGTTGCCTCAGGGTTGATGGATCCCAGTGATAGCTAGAATGATCTGATGGAGCTGTGCCACTCCCTTGTCCTTGGCAAACTTCTCTGAGGTACCTTTCTTCTCCTCCCTTGGCTAAATCATGGGTTTTCTGCTCTCTGATCCTAAGGGAGATTTGCCTGGCAATAGTGCTCCTCCCCTCATGTGGAAAAGAATGAAGAGTCTCAAAGGTGGAAACTGTTCCTTAATGCCGGAGAAATCCTTGAGTCTGAGTGTCCTCAATGGTAAGTGGTCCAACCTTAAGTCACCCCTAATGTTCTGGTTGAAAGAGAACTAGATTGAGACAGGGCCCTATTGTATATGCCTGATGAGGGCACCTCATCAGCCAAGTGTGAGGATTATTTACCTGCCATGCCTCCGTCACCAGGACACTGTGGGGCTCAGAAAAGGTCATAGATGCGGAAGGCTTGTGGGTTATTAAGAAGACTAACAAAATGTAAAGCAGTGCTTCTAGTCATAGTATTTATGACTTTTGAAAAGGCAGGCAGACCCGGTGAAATGTTCTGATGTCCTTCGTGCTGACTTCCAAACGGTCTGCTTCACCCAACCCTGTCAAGGGTTACACCACTAACTTCTGCTATCCTGCTCCCCTCCCTTACCCCACAACTGTTGTCTGCTTGGCAAGTGTGGGATCCTAACTCAGCCTCAACAGTCACTTCTGAAGAGTCGTAAATGTCCATTCCTGGCTTTTATCTGGTGTACTTTAAAAGCCACAGATACAATGTCAAGTTCAAATCCTGCCTTTTCCAGGTGATCTTGGGCAAATGGTGTTACCTTTCATTTAATCTATAATACACTGACAAAATGGATAGAGCGCTGGACCTGCAGTCAGGAAGACCTGAGTTCAAATCCTGCCACTGACACCTACTGGGTGTATGAACTTGGGCAAGTCACTTAACCTCTCTTAAATTCAGTTCTCTTATCTGTAAAATGGGGATAATAACACACAACTCCTGAGACTGTAGCAAGGATAAAATGAGATAATATTTGTAAAATTCTTTGCAAGCCTTAAAGAACTACATAAATGCCAACTATCATTCCTGTTATCTTATCTCGACGTCCCCTCTGAGCTCTCAGTTCTATATAATTCCATCCCTGCACAAGGATTCTGAGCTTCTCCTTCCCAATCAAATTTAGGAAGACGAACCTGGCAGATGAGCCACATGTAAAAGCTAGGTAGAAGGAATGTGGCACCCTTTATGCTTTCAGGTTTAATGGATTCTTTTAGAAGTCTCTAAAGTGCAGAGAGTCCCCAGGGAGGTCAGAAATTGAAATGATACTCTCCTGTGCATCCCTTCCTCTCATTAGACTATAATGCTTTGGTGACAAGTCTAAGAGGGAAAAGTCATTACAATGGGTTAACAGTCCTGTTCCCCTCCCCTCAGATTGGAACGATGCCTTCACTATGCCGGCCCCAGCATACTTATTCTCAAGCATTTTTCTTTCAGATGAGTTTATTCATAACCCAGCTCTGGGCCTGAGCCAGCCCCTAAGCCACCTGCCACCCCCACAACCACCGACTTCTGTGGGTCCTGGGGAAAATCCGAAAGTGATCTACCCTCCCCAGTTTTATGCTCCTCACTATCAGGATTACAACCCACCAATGGTTCACAAGTTATCAGGTGAGTGTTATCCAATCATCTCAGACCCATCTAGGGGGCTCAATCAAAGCAAAGGGGCCAGAGGGCTAGGAAAAGAACACAGTGCCTCATATTTTTGAGAAATGTTTGGAAAGGGCACTAGGCTTGGTCTCACAAGAGATGTAGATTCAGATCTCACCTCTGAGACCTATTAGTGGTATAATCATAAGCATGCCACTCAATTCTCTTTAGAGTTTCCTCATAGGGAGCCTGGAGATGATCAACATGTCTTCTCCTGTTCACTATGCGTTTGGAGGGTCAAACAAGCTAATAGACTTTATAAAGTACAGTGCAAGCCTTGCAGTTCTTTCTAAACATCAGCTATTATTGACTGAGTTGGGACCAAACACAAAACAAAAGTGTGAAAATCACCCTTCACTTTGTTACTATTTTCTTTAATGGCATGTACTGCAATAAACAAAGAAAGAAAGAAAATCCTTCAATGTCCAGCACAGAGCTGGGCACACAGGCAGTATTTGAAAAACATTCCTGGAATGAATGAAAAAGTGAATCAGTATTCCGAGTCTCTGCCATGGAGATGGTTTCATACGTAGCACTAACTTATAATAACAGCCTTCTGTGACTCCCTGTGGATGGGATCTGTATGATGTAACTGCTCAAAAAATTAATGGGATCTGAGCTTACAGGAAGAGAAGTCCAGTATTCAGACCACAGGAAGTAAGAGCCCCTCTTGTTAAAGCATATCTGTGTAATGTTCTTTTCAACTAAGCACTGCATTTTAAGGGCATTGACAGCCTAGAAAGAAAATACACACAAAGACAAGCTAGGATGATCAAGGTTCGGAAGCCATGTCATATGATCGATTGAAAACATAGAAGAAGCCTTGGATTAGGAGGCTTGGGTGAATCACTTTATATCTTTGGGTCTCACCAGTAAAATGAGAGAGTTGAATAAGATGATCTCCAAGGTCAGGGGCCATCTTGCTTTTCCTCGAACATGTCATTCCATTTCTTGACTCTGTACCTTTTCAATGTGCTTATTCTCAAGCAAAATGGTGACTGTTCTAAAATTCTTGTATGACATCCCTTCTCTCTAGAGTGTTCTGCCTTCTCACCTCCACCTCCTAGCTTCCCTGGCTCAACACTCAGCTCAAATCCCACCTTCTGCTATTGGCTTTCCCCACTCCTGCTGTCTTCCCTCTAAATTTATCATTTGTCTATCTTGTATTGACATAGTTATGCACCATATACATAGCTTGCAAACATAGCTGTTTACACATTGTCTCCCTTATTAAAACATGAGTTCCTCCAGAGCAGGGATACTATCTTTGCCTTTCTTTGTATTGCTAGAACTGAACACCATGTCTGGTACATACGAAGTGCTTAATAAATGCTTTTTGATGTTCCTTCCAGTTCTAAAACCCTATGATTGCTTTGTTGAGTCTGCAGAAGAAAAAACAAAGGGGAGATGTAACTGCTGTTTTCAAGAACTTGAAGGTTGTCATGTTAAAGGAGGAACAGACTCCTGTGTTGCTCTGGAGGGCTGGGGTCAATGAGTGAGAAGTTACAGGGAGGATGGCTTGTGCTTGGTATTGGGAAGAATTTTCTAACAAGCCACCCAGCAATTGAATAGGCTTCCTTGAAAAGCAGTGAGGCTCTAGTACCAGTGTCCTGTTAGTTCGGGTTTAATATTGGAACAAAATGAGGCATTGGTGAGTGATTAAATGAAAGGGGAAGGGTTTTTTTGTTTTGTTTGTTTTTTGGAGGGCAGTTGGAGTTAAGTGACTTGCCCAAAGTCACACGGTGAGTAAGTGTGTCAAATGTCTGAGGCCAGATTTGAACTCAGATCCTCCTGACTCCAGGGCCAGTGATCTATTCACTGTGCCACCTAGCTGCCCCGTGGGGAGGTTTTCTTTACCCTAATCTAGCAAGGATGTAGATGCTCTGCACCTGGTCCTTTTTGGCCCCCTCATCTCCATCTTAAAATGTATCTGATCTGTAAGTCATCAAAGTGTTATAACTCACATGGTGTCAGGCAGCCACCAAGTCTGAGAGTCCCAGATGACATGGGACTGGAGATTTTTATGCCTTTTGACCAGGAAGCTACATCAGGGAAGCTACTAGGAAAATTGTGGCTGAAGGAAGTCCTGTGGGTATTGTGTGTGGGGAGGAATCTGAGTTAGGAAAGTTAGAGCCGTCAGAAGGAGGAAAACACTGGTCCTGTCCTTGGTGGCATGGTCCTAAGGATGTTCTAGAGAACCTTTCTCCATTTAAATGCTTATATGGCTTTTAATAGACAGTCCTTCCCTGACATTGGTAATACTAAGAGAGAGACAAGAGAAACAAGCAAAAACAGAACAAAACAAAATTTTGAAGAATAAGACTCAGAAATTCTAGGCCTCTCTTCCCCCTTTCAGAAGGTCTGAGTCTTAAGTCTTTTACTGGGCAGTATTCCTAGCATGGGCAGTACTAAGGGAAAAAGGAAGAAAATGTGAAAGCCAGGAAAGCCAGGTCTTTCCTCCCCTCCCCCTCCCCTGCAGAAGGAATAAATCACAGTCTCATAGTCTGGTCCATGTGATGAGTGATGTTTCATCTTGAAAGTTCACAGTGTCTTCTAATGCAAAGTGGTGAAGATGAATCAGAGTAACACTAAGAACATCAGTCACAGCAGGGGTGGTGCTGCCTGCAGTGTGATTGCAGATTTCTTCTCCTGATGTAGGTCGATGGTGATGAGCAGCTCCAGGAATATTAGGGCCTCCATACAGACACTGCCAGCACAGTCAGCAATTCTTTATACCATATCAGGGTCATCTGTAGTAAAGTGGCTAACATATCATAAGCCTCCTGTGTGGAACCTGTCCCGGGCTCTAACTTGATACTGGCCTCTTCCCATATTGCCACCTACTAAATCTTTGCCCCCTTAGAGACCTCTGGGAGCAAGGTCTGCAGAGTACTCTGCAGAGAGTTTCATTCTACCCAAGAGAAGTTCTGGATATCACATTTTCACAAGGACACTGATAAGGAGGAGAACATTCAGAGGAGGGTGGCCTTGAGTTCACAGCATGTAAAGATAAATTGAAAGAACTGGAGATATTTAGCCAGAAAAAAGAAGACTTAGTGGGGTGCATGATAGCTGTCTTCAAGTATTTGGAAGGCTGGCACATGGAAGAGGAAATATTAGATTGGTTCTATTTGGCCCTAGAGGGCAGGACTATAAGCCAGGGGTAGAAGTTGGAGAGAGACAAATTTAAGTTTGTTAGTAACAATTACAGGTGTCCAAAGTCAAGCCATAGCAACGAGCATTTATTAAGCACTTACTGTATGCCAGACATTATTCAAAGTAATGGAGATACTAAGAAAAGCAAAAACAGTCCCTGTCCTCAAGAGTTCCCAGTCTAATGGAGGAGACAACATGCAAACTGCTATGCAGAAACAAGATATCGGCAGAGTAAGCTGGAGCTAATCTCAAGGAAGGCACTACCATTTTTTTGAGAGGGCAATTGGGGTTAAGTGACTTGCCCAAGGTCACATGGCTAGTTTTTTGTGTTGAGTGTTTGAGGCTGCATTTGAACTCAGATCTTCCTGACTCCAGGGCCAGTGCTCTATCCATTGCGCCACCTAGCCACCCTGTAGAAGGCACTACCATTAAGGGATACTGGGAGAGACTCCCTGCAGCATGTGGCATTTTAGCTGAGATTTGAAGCAAGCTGGGAGGTGGAGATGAGGAGAGAGAGCATCCCAAGCATGGGAGACCAGCAGGGAAGAGGAAGGGAGCTGAGAGATATAGGGTACCATGTGAAAGTTATGGCAAAGAGGCTGGTGTTGGTGGAATGGGCTGCCTTGGGAGACAGTGTGTTCCCCATCATTGGAGGTCTTGAAGCAGAGGCTGGTTGATCATGTTCTCAGTATATTTTAAGAGATTTGATGGGGTGGTGGTGGTGGTGGTGGTATGGATTGGACTATATAGCCAACAAGGCCCATTTCCATCCCAGAAATTCTGTGATTGTGTAAACAATGAGAAGGGCAGGGGGAAGGAATCAGCACTTATAGAGTGCCTACTCTGTACCAGGCACTGGGCTAAGCACTTCACAAATACTATCTCATTTGATCTTCACAGCTACCCTGCGAGGTAGGTGTTGTTAATTTTCTTCATTTTACAGTTGTGGAAACCAAGGCAAACAGTGGTCAGTTGATTTGCCCAGGATCCCATAAGTAATGAGTGTCTAGTCCCATAGTTAATAAATCTGATTTGAACTCAGGTCTTCCTGACTCCAGGCCCAGTTCTCTATTCACATGCAAGAAAAAAGAAAGGAAAAATGCATAATGGGTTTGTGTCATAGACTTAACAAGAACTTGGAACATGTGAGAGAGGCCTAGATATCTCACACATACATGAGCCACATTTGTTTTTTTTTGCCCTGAGAGCAGGCACTCAAAACTTGTCGGATTGCATTTTTTTACCCACTCAAAAGTGGAACATCCAACCAGATTCTCTCAACAGTGAAGATGGTTCCAAGGCTGGGTAGCCAGAGGACTATGTTATCAGGCTCCTGAAGAATAGGAAAAGGAAATTCTGGAGTGAGGCTTACAGTGTAGGGGGCACAGGGTAGGATCAGCAACTGGTCTGCTCTCTTTCCCTGTGGTGAACAGGGAGAAAAAGCAAAGCTAAGGGCTCTGCAGAGCACTCTCCCCCTTCCCAGCCTGCCATCCTTCAGGGTGGGAGGGCAAAGCCTCCCTAGAGCACACAGCCAACAGCCTTGAGCTTTCTGTTTTCAGAGCTCCTGGCACTTAGTATCAACCTCAAATGGAAACAGGGCCCCTAAGCCACACCTAAAGATCCCTGTTGGCTGACTTAGAAAAACTCATATTAACATTATCTGTGTTCTATGGTACTTTGACTTATTTTGTTAAATATTTCCCAATTATATTTTAATTTATATTGTAATCAGTTTCCAGCAGTTCTAGGTAGTGTTTCCAACCCATTTGACATCTCTGGTCTGGACCACACATTATTTTTAGCCCTTACATATATTGTACTTTACACCACTTTCTGTTTCATATGTTAGTTTTATCTCTATGTAGCCTCTGAGCTTCTTGCAACAGAGGAGACTGAGTCTTCTCCTCTCATATCTCACACAGCCCCTAGGACAAAGCTAGGCAGATAGCCTGAGCTCTTTCAGCTGGGTCAAAAAAAGACACTCTGACATCAAGAAAGAAGGAAGCTTCTACTGTAGAGAGTCTGGTCTGTGCCTCCATGGGACTTTGGGAGGGAAATGAGGCCCAGAAAAGAAGAGGACCACAAGAGCCCAAGGATGAATGAGAGAACAGAGTTTTGTCCTGTGGCACAGGCTGACTTCTTTAAGAGCTGGAGACCATGATGGCTGGGTATCCTAGGGAGGAAGCACACCATTCCCCCTCCCTAGTGCAAAACCCATGTTGCTCCACCCTAATTACAACTCTGAGAGCAGGCACTCAATGCTTGTTGAATCATATTTTTACCACTCAAAAAATGGTACAGTCAACAGAGCTCTTTTTATCAGAGGGGTTTGATTTCGTTCTTTTTGTCTTTTCCAGGCATGACAAGTCGGCTTCTTGGTCCTTCGTTTGAACCTTATTTGCTGCCTGAATTGACCAGATATGACTGTGAGGTTAATGTCCCTGTCCCCGGCAGCTCCACGCTTCTTCAAGGCAGCGATCTGCTCAGAGCCCTGGACCAGGCCACTTGAACCAGGGCCAAGCGGTAGCAACCCCTCCCTCTGCCAACACTCTTTCAACAGCGTCGGTTTCTAAGTCTATTTTTGCAACTAGATTATATTTCTAACACCAAAACACTTTCTACGAGATGTACTTAACATGTCGAATTTGTCTACGTCACCAAGCAATGGCCTTTCTGAATTTACTCACTTTATTACCCATGTTTAAAAAGAGAAATATGTTTGTTTCAGCTACTGTATTTTTCTCTCTTTCAATGAAAATGTTTAAAAAGTTTATATGATCTTACTTCCCTGTTCCCTGTTACTTCTAATTTATAGTCACCATGGATTTTTCTGCAATTTCTATACTAACGAGCTGTGGTGTGTGTTTGTGCCTCTATAGAGAAAACACTTTGGCTCCATTTTATTGCAAAGAATTATTTTGTGTTGTTGTTGCCAAAGATAAGTGAATCAAAAACAAGTCTGCTTCCAAACTGTGGTTCATGGTTCCCTCAGTCCCCTGTTATCTGGTCTCTTCTTCCTAGCACTAATGACCATATTGTAAATGTAATGTCTTTTTTTTTAAAGCTGACTATTCTCATTATGATACCGTCTGTCGGAAACAGAAATGTGAAGAGTGAGCTGTAATGTCTGTGGTTATCTGTGAAAGTGGCACATTGTAGGTTTTCCTAAATTGTGTGGTCTTTTGTTTTGGGGGGCTTTTTCCATTTGGTGGGTTGGTGTTTTTATTATTATTATTGTTGTTATTATTATTATAATACAAAAGCATACCTGAGGTTTGTATTTTTTTTTTTAAGAAAATTGATATCTGGGTTAAGTGTTTATCATATATATTGGTACTTTGTTATATCTAAAAACTTCAAAACCGAAATGGAGTCCTGCTCAGAGATCACTTTCAGAGCTTTTTGGTTTTTTAAACTGTTCATTTTGTCTGTCCTGGTGTTGCCGATATTACAGGATTGTACATATCTTTCCCATAGGCTGGCACTAACATTGCTTGCTAATTGTCTCTCCTCTAATGTTAGCCCTTTGTGTGTCATTATCTGCTCTAGGCCTGACTACAAGTCAGTCAGAAGTCAGCAGAATCATTACACTGATGCATTAAAAGACATATTTCCCTTATATTTTAAGTATGTATTATGTATACATTATTATTATTAATTATTATTACTGCTGGGCCTGATGTCATGGGGTGAGGGGTGGGGAGAGGGCTGGAGAAAGCTGAGGGTGGGGGTGGGGAGACACAACTTTTCGTAATCTCTGGGGTTTTGTTGTTAATAGCCCTTCAAGTTCCTGGAGTGATGTGACTCTAAGGGCATTCTACCTGAGGTATTAGGATGCTTTCAGGACTGCCATTAAAAATGGCTTTGATGTGAATTGAGGAAAGGAAGCAAGATTCAGGAAGGAGGTTTGTTATATAGAGCATGGTAACAAGATTCAGAAACAAGGTTTGTTGTATAAAGCAAGCCAGCCTCTTGGGGTGCCACCTTTGCATAGGCACGGGTGAGTTGAGGGTCTAGGTGAGGACCCAGGGAGGAGCTGGGGCCCACCGTGGCCCAAAAGAGCCTAGGCAGTCTGCAGTCAGGCTAAGCTGGAAGGGAGGACAAAGGACAACCCTGTACCCAGCTAGGGAGAGGCAGAAAGGCTGAAATTCCTGCTGGTTTTCTCCCTGGAACTGCCCACTCACTGGTGACCGGCCTGCCTGGCAGCTTCCAAGCCTCCTCTGTGTTGTCTTCTCTAACTTGCACTGACTTGCTCAGAAAGGGAAGCACTGTAACTGAGTGAGTGTTCCAGAAATACTCGAATTCACTGTATATAGGAAAGCTTACTTTTTTTGGTTTGAATACACTGAACATTTAGAACCTTTTCTGTCATGATGGGAGCATTGAAAAAACTATCAAAAACAAACACATGTATGAAAAAAATCACAACGGGCCATAATTTGGTGAGCCTGGGAAGACTTGTTCAAAACAAACATATAAAGGAAATTAACTTTAAAGAGGAACTTCAGTGCAACTTGAATGAATGTTTCTAGCATCCATGTTGGATGAGTATCACTTTGGACAAAGCAACTTTGACAAACCTGCATATTCTGTGAGTACTTGAAGGGTTATTGACACATAAACTCTTGTTTTATTTCTGTTTTTGTTGCTTCCTCATAAAAGGGCATTTTTTTTACCTTTGCAGTTTTACTAAAAACACTCTGAGAACTATTCTAAGCTTCATATTAACCTGACCTGTTGGCATAGAGACTTCATAAACTATTATATTGTTGATTTCTTACTGATGACATTATAAGTGTATGGGAACTTTAACTTTATAAGGAACTGTATTTTGCCACTGACACCTTATTAAAGTATACTGATCCTACCACTGTGGGTGGCTCTTGCTTACTATGGATCTACCATTGGATGTACCATTGTAAAATGAAGTATTTATTAAATTATTTCTAGAAAACTAAGGTTTGCAATGATTCAACAGATTCAATTCAAGAAACATTTATTGAGCGCCTGCTGTGTGCAAGGTACTGTCCTAGGGCTTGGATACATAAAGATAATGAATGAAACTCGGTCCTCAAGGAGTTTAAGATGTTTTACTGAGGGTCAGCATTGTGTACGTGAATTGGTAAATACCACGTATACATGAGGCCATGCAAAATAAGTTCAAAAGGAAGAGAGTGCAAATGACTGAACAAATCAGGAAAAAACTCCAAGGGAGGCTTTGAAATAAGCTAGGGAGCCCACCAGGGAGTGGTGAGGAGGGGACTGGACTTTAGGACGCCATACAACATATTCAACACCTAGCCTTCAGATAACCGGAAAGCAAAGCTGTCAATACTTCCAGGATATTCCAGTGATCACATGTTTATGGAGTCTCTCTCTGACCATGAAGGTCACAACCTCCAGCTTGGTAGGATCTGTTGGAACTTGTGTTCTGCTGGCATGAACTTCAAGAGCATAAGGTCATCTACACCACACAATGATGCATGGGAGAAAGACTGCAATGGAGGATTTGTACCTTCCAAAGATCTAAAACAGGAAAGTTTTCCCCACCCCAAACATCTTTGTGTTTTGTCAATCAATTAATTCAAGTTAATTCAGTAAGCATTTTGTTAAGTGCCTGCTGTTACCCATATAGTATATAGATAAAATATTAATACTTGAAACAACATGATGAACAGTCTCTCTGAACCTGTTTCCTCCTCTGCACAAGGAAGGAGTTGGAATAGATCCTTTTAGTTGAACTTCCTATAATTTTATATAATCAAATGATCCTTCAGAGTGAGGACTTAAAAAAAATCTTGGTAGCTCTACCCCCGAGCACAGTGCCTTGCATATAGTAACCACTTAATAAGTCTTTGTTGAATGGAATTGACTTGCTAAAGTGTGTTACAAACTCTAAATGTTATAAGAATTCAGAGGTGAACTGGAGTGATTTGGAAGACTTCGTCAAGGAGGGATTTGAATTAGGCTCTGAAGGATGAGTAGGATTTAGATAAGTGGAAAAGAGGAAAGAGGATATAAAGTTGGGAATAAATATGATGTGAGAGTGGGGCAGTGAAGAGACTGACCTGGTTAGAGTGAAAGGGGACTTTAAGGTTGGTGAGGATTCCATTTCCAACTTATTAGCCCAAATCTCTTTCCACCTTTCTTTAATCATGTATTTCTTCCCTTCTTCCTCAATATCCTGGACCATCGATTTAGAGCTGGGAATGGGTTTAGAGATATTTTAATTTCTATGTGTTTATTTTACAGAAGAGAAAAGTTTATGAGACCCAGAGAAGAGAATTGATTTGCCCAATATCATACAGGTAGAAACTAACAGAGCTGGCATTCAAGCCAAAGATCTCCCATTTCAGACCCCACTGTTCCTTCTACTGTACCACTCTACCTCTTGCCCTTTGGGCTAACCTTTCTTATCCCTGCTCACCATTGTGTTCATCCTTCCCTTCCCATTAATACTGTCATTCCTGGCAACATAATTTAACCTGTATGCATCCTGTTAGTTACAGTTTTCATCTACCCTACAGATTTAGTTTTCTTAGGATCATCTATATATTTAAAGCTAGCAGTGCAGTTAGAGATCATTGAGTCTTCATTTTACATATAAGGAAGGTAAGGCTGAGAGGTTAAGAATCTTGGCCAGGGTCATATAGCTAGAAAATATCTTAGGCAGGATCCAAGCTCAGGTGTTTCTGATTCCAAGCCTAGCACCTTGGGCCACCTCACAGAATTTAGAATTGTATTAGAATAGGTACAGGTCAGCATGGTCTGGCACAATTCTAGCCCCAACTTGTGGGATAGCCCTGCTTCAAACCTATTTGCAGAGTCATAGACACTTTGCTAACATCTTCATTTAATAAAATAATGAGAGACCAGAATCTCCCCGTCCCACAGCGGTTCTCAACCTGTGGGTCAACGACCCCTTTGGGGGCCAAATGACCCTTTCACAGGGGTCACAAGGGTCGCCTAAGACCATCAGAAAACACATTTCCAGTGGTCTTAGGAACTGATACACCGCTCCTCTGTCTCCAGGCATGCTTGCCCACATGCAAATACACCCACATACGAATATTAAAGGTCGAGGCATTAGGAAGGTTGAGAACCACTGTTCTAGACATTGTGGTGAAACGGGGAAGAACAAGGCAGGTCCCTATTTCTATTAATATCCAAATTCTCTATAGCACCTATTGGGATGAAATTTTTAAAAAATAGGTGTGTGTGTGTGTGTGTGTGTGTTTGTGTGTGTGTGTGTGTACACACACACGTGCACACATGCCCAGGTATCTCAGTATTTTAATGCAAATGCCATGAGAATGGCCAGCACTGCTCCCCACTTAGATGGAGAGACCTCCATTACAATTGAGAAAGAAAGCAATCTACATTCTGCCTTTGGCTAGTCCATCAGAAACAAACATTATTATACAAACAGTTCTGGCCAACAGAATTCTCCTGCTAATCAAAAATTCCCCCTAACTCAAGCAATTTGCATTTCACATTTGATGATAATTACGAAACAGAAGATGAAGAAATTCTACAATAATGACAGAAAAATACAGTTATGGTTTTGAATTATTTCCTGAAGGGAACAAAAATAATATTGGGCAAATCCTTAGGGAAGATCTGGTTTCTCCAAAAACTAAGGAAATTCCCTTTCTTGATCTGTTCTGACTTCTCAAACGTTAAAAGTAGTTGCTCTCAAATTTTGTTGTAATCATTGATTCAAGGGAGACAAGAAAGACCAAAGATACATTAAAACATGAATTCCTAATTTTTGCAACATAGTGGTGGGGATTTTAGTGCCAGTACCAAGGGTAGGGGGGTGGTTTGGCCAATGAGGGAATGAGAGATGCTTTTGAAGTGATCTCTTTGCCAAGTGGTCCTCCTGGCTGTCTTTGCCACCTGTTGGGGGTGATGGTGGTGGTTTCCTACTTCACCCTTTATCATTACCAGAAGCCTAGGCAGGTGGGGACTACAGCAGCTAAGGAGAGAGGAAAGGCTGCTGAAAACATGGCTATAGTCCTGGTCCCTTATTGGAACTGATAGCGTGAAGTGGCCAAATGCTGTCTTAGATCAGAGACTACCTTCATCACAGGCCACTCTTCACTGCCATTAAGTCCTCCTAGACCTAACATTGGACCCTCTCAAGGATGTAAAGAGTAAAGTAGCTTTTTAAAAATCACTGTTTGGGAAATGCCTGGAATGAGTGACCTTTTCCCCACAACTTTCCCTTTCCCATTACTGTAGATCATCTTTAATCAGCTTTTCAGTTGAGGTCTTAGGGTATAGAGAATAGAGTATTATATTGAAATCAAGAAGACCTGCGTTTTAATCCTGTCTGAGACACCAGCTGTGTGACCTTGGGCAAGTCACTCAATCTGTCTGCCTCAGTTTCCTCATCTATCAAATGAGAGAGTTGGATACAATGACATATATGTTACCTATTAGCTCTAAATCTGTGATCTTATGATCCTCTGTATTGGTATTTCCTGCTTTCTGCTCTCTTTACTGTTATGATCCAGAGCTACCATTGGCCAAGGCAAAAGCTTTCTCTTGCTACCTCTCCCTGGAATCTCATCCTTATGCTGTGCCCTCTTTGCCTGCTGGTGAGTTTTCTGAAACCCTTATTCTACCGTTAATATTTACCTCTTTATCCTAGACAGTAGGATGTCCATTTCAATTTCCATTTCAAGGCACGTCTAAATTTTCCTCAAAGAATCTCCTTTATCCCTGGTCACTTTCTTCTGCACTGGTTACCTGCCTCTCTCTCTGGCCACAACACATCCCCCCATATACCATGCTAAGAGAATAGTTGATATATTCCTTACTCCCTACTTCCACTCCCAGACCTTCTGTCATCATCCTTCATCAACTTTTGTGAGCTTATAGTGCATTTTCAGCTTTCACTTACTGACCTTCAGGGATGTCAGCTACTAGATCACAGTCATCTCCCCTGTCATATCTGGGCACTTCAGTATTCACACTGATGCCCCTGGGAACACTCTTGCCCCAGTTCATTCACCCTCTCTACACTCATGACCACCACGCTGGTCTGCAGCCACCCACTGGAATGGTCACATTTTAGACCTTGCCATTCCTCTAAAAATGTCCCACCTCCCTAATCCTGAACTCTACACTTCTCCTCCTATCTTTCCATCTCTCCTTCTATCACATTCTTCATCTTTCTCATCACCTCAAGTTCCTCTCTCACTTCTCATTCTCCTCCAATTCTGGCCTCCCATTACGCCCTTCATTGTCTTGACCTGCTCAGTTACATACTTTCTTCTACCTTTCAATCATTTACCTTCAGTTTCTACCAACTCTCCACCTGGGTTCACTCCCAAAAACTACCTTCTCTGCTCCTACTGCCAAATAGCTAAATAGAGTCCCAGGACAATTTATGTTATCTCATCTCAACTGATTCTTTGCCACTGCCAACCAATCCTTTTTCTCTTCCCTGTTTGATTCTATCATGTTTCCTCAGGTTTCTGTTCTAAACGTTCTCCTCTCTCCAACCCCCCAAAGCCATTCTCAGCTCCCTTGCTCATAGTTGATTACCTTGCCCACTACTTTATCAAGAAACTCAAGGCCATCCCTTTATGAACTTCCTTCTTTCCCTAGTACACAGACTAAATCTCTTCCGTTTCTTCCCCTATTCTCTCCTCTTTTGCTCCACTCTCCCAGAAATCCTTCTTGACAAGGAGGATGCCTCTATTTTAGCCCTTATCTCGCCCTATCCCCTTCTGGAAATTTTTCCTAGATCAGTCCTTCTCTCTCTCATCCTCAAGACTCTAGCTACTTTACTACTGACTATAAAAATGTTCAAATCTCTTTCCTTCTTAAAAGCAAAACAAAACAAATCAAAATCTTTACTTGATCCCTCAAGTTTCTGTCAGTTCAACAAATTTCAACAACCTCTCTATTCAAAGAAAGCACTGTGCTAGGAATTAAGGAAATCTCTGCCCTCAAAACAAACAAACAAAAAAACTAGCATGTTACTGAGAGGTTATTACCCAAACTTAACATGCCAAGAACTGGCACAAGCTAGTACAATTTATACAATGACACATAAAATGTCAGTAAGTGATGGGGTAATGGAGAGGAAAAAGTGCTTAGGAAATTTTAAGGAGAGAGTACCAACAACTGAGGAATTCAGGGTGACTTCACAGAGAATTTGGAACTTCAACTGACCCCTAAAGGAGGGAGAATATTTTTTAAAATAGCATTTTATTTTTTCTCAATTACACATAAAGACAATTTTAACATCAATTTTTTAAAAATTTCGGGTTCAAAATTTTCTCTCTCCCTTCCTCACTTCCTCCTTCCCTGAGGCATTAAGCAATTTGATATAGGTATACACGTATAATCATGCAAAACATTTCCATATTAGTCATGTTGTGAAAGAAGACAAAGACAAAAAGGAAAAAGACATACAAAAGTAAAAAAATAGCATGCTTCAATCTGCATTCATACTCCATCAGTTTTTTCTCTGGATGTGGATAGTGTATTTTCATCATAAGTCCTTTGAAATTGTCTTGGATCACTGTGTTACTGAGCAGAGAGCTAAGTCATTCACAGTTGATCATCATACAATTTCGCTGTTACTGTGTATTCAGGGCCATCTCCAGTCATCCTGATTTGTATTTTGCTACTGGACTCAGATGGCTCCTGAAGAGAAAATGAGACTGGTGACTTTGCAGAGCCCTCCCTCACTTAAATCCATTTCACTTGCATGTTGTGGCATCACATCCCTGATGGTATGGTCTTCTTAGAGAATGAAAGACAAACAACAATTACTACTACTGTAGACAATGTTCTCCTGGTTCTCCTCACTTTACTTTGCATGAGTTCAGTAAGTCTTTCCAGGCTTTTTGCAGAGCATCCTGCTCATCATTTCTTATAGCATCACATACCACAACTTATTCAGCCATTCCCCAGTTGATTCCCCAGATCAATTTCTAATTCTTTACCACCACAGAAAGTTGCTATAAATATTTTTGTACAAATAGGTCCTTTTCCTTTTTAAAAAATCTCTTTGGGATACAGACCTAGTAGTGTTATTGTTGCATCAGAAGGTATATACAGTTTTATAACTCTGGGCATAGTTCCAAATTGCTCCCCAGAATGGTTGAATCAATTCACAAGTCCACCAACAGTGCTTTAGTGTGAAGGAGAAGATTCTGAAAAGGCAAGATAAAAAGGAAGCCCATTCTAATCAATCAGCTACCAAGTATTTATTAAGGGTTTGATTGGTCAGGCATTGTGCTTGGCTATAGGTGTATAGGTTTGATTGGTCAGGAATTGTGCTTGGCAATAGGTGTATAGAGACTAAAATGAGGCAGTGGTACCTGACCCCAAGGCATTTACAGTCCATTGGGGAAGACAACACGTCCATGAATACAGACACACACACACACACACACAGTAACTATAAGTTAAACTTTTTTGTGTGAACGGCACTAGGAAGGAACTGTGGATGGATTCTGAGAAGGTTGCATGTAGAAGGTGTTACTTAAACAGAGTTTTGAAAGAAATGAGGGATTCTAAGAGGCAGAGGTGAAATGGGAGCATATTCCAGATTGGAGGGAGTACAAATAAGTACAAAAGCAGGGAAATGGGAATGGAGTGTTGCATAGGGGCATGGTCCTATGACAGAAGGGTCAGGATGAGCTGAGACTGCAAGAGAAGCTCAGAAAAACAAAAAGAGTGTCTCCCTTGCTCCCCCCCACTTTGGTTGGTCTGTTTTGGTGTGTTTGGTTTTGAAGCTACATTGAGTAAAAGAGGAGGACCAAAGAAGAGGTGGAGCCTCTGCTCAGGATGGATGACACAGAAATAATGGGTGATAGGGAGAAGACTTTGCTGCTCAACTGTCACTTTGCTTTTGTTTTCTCTGCCAAGGAGAGTGATCTCTGGACTGGAAAGGAGGATAAAAGTGGCAAACAGGGAGTCGATACCTAAAATAAGTGATAAGACAGTATTCGAGTGTCTAGATGGCCTTGATACAGATGAGCTACAGTATAGGCCACTGAAGTGATTGGAAAATGAGCTTGGTGAGACATTGTTAATGGTATCTGAAGAGCCATGAAGAGCTGGTGAAGCCCTGAAGGATTGAAGAAGGGCAGATACTCTGATTTTCCAAAAGCAAACAAAACAGAAAGAGCTGAGGGGGTAGAAAAGAGTCTACAAGTAAAAGCCAATGAGCTTGACTGACTCCTGGCAAAAGTCAGCAATTATTTAAGAGATGGTGAGTGAACAGCTGGAAAAGGGAGCAGTGATTATAGAAAGATAACATGGCTTCATCAAGAACAGGTCATGTCAGACAAATCTCACTTTTTTTTAATAGGGGGAAATACTCTAAATCTACTTAACCACCTACTCATTGGTGAGTCCCACATTCACCTTGGTGGTTTCCACATCCTGCTCTGGAGCAGAAATACCAAGTAAGTGCTATTCTTAGAATTCCAAGAGGGTCTGAGTGGCAATACAGGGTGGCAATACTCAGAACCTAAGGGTGGGGAAGAGAGTGTGAATTTGTGGGTATGCCCAATCAGAACAAGCCCAAGCGCCAAGCTGCCAAGTGAATTTATATAAATATATACAAAATATATAAATATGAGGTGATGTAGGAGGGAGGGCACTCTCAGTTAAAGGGATGGGGAAAGGTTTCATTGCAGAAATTGGTACTTGAGGAAGAGATGGATGCTATGAGGCGGATGTTAAAAAGGAGTCCCATCCAAGTATGTAGGATCATCAGAGTAAAGAGATGGGAGATAGAGGGCCATATGTGAGAAATGCCTGGATCACAGAGTGTGGGAGGAGTAGAAAGATTGGGAGCAGGGAATAAATGTAAATATATACAAGGAAAAGGTGAAGACCTTTAAATGCGAAACAGTGGAATTTCTATTTGATCTTAGAGGCAATAAAAGTTGGTTGGCCCTACATGACAAAACTAGATGAATTAGGTAGAATTTTCAAAGAGGCAATTTTTGCCTCGGTCCAAGAAAAAAACTTCCTAACAATTAGAGCTATCCAACAACAATATAGGCTTTTTTGGGAAGGTCTCCCTCATTAAAGGACTTCAAAGAAAAATTGTGCAACCACTAGGCAGGTGTGATGAAGAGGCAAATCTCATTTAGGTAAGGCATTGGACCAGGTGACTGTGGAGGCCCTTCCAACTCTGAGGTTCAGTGCTTCTATGAATTTAGAAAAAATGGAGCTCATTGTGGGCTACCATTGTTCAGGTAAATCTCTGAACTTTGTTCTTCCCTCAGTACTCAGTGCTGGGTTGAATACATGTTTATTGACTTTATTGTATTGAGGAGACTTGAACTGGGCTTCAAAGGATGAATCTGAATATCTGAATCCAAGGCCCATTCTTGGTTTTTATTCCCTCCCACCTGGGATCATAGGAATTGGAGCTGGGAATGACCTTCTCCAAACCTACATTCCAAACCCATATTTTTCAGATGAGGGAACCAAAGCCCCCAAAAGGTTAATTGATTTGTCCAAGGTCACAAAAGTAGTAAGTAGCAGAGTGAAGTTTTGAGCTCAGATCTTCTGAGTTAAAATCCATTGATCGTTCAATTAAATTAAATTCATTGAGCATCTATTAAGCACTTCCATACCTCTCTGCAAAAGAACAATTGACACTTTAATGAATGTTCATCCCTCCTCCCCTTGGCTTCTCTGACACTGTAATGTCCAGCCTTCAGCCCTGTACCTCTCAGCTTCCCTCCCCACATACACCCTTGGGACCATGCTGATTGGAGAGGATTCACTGCATCTAGCTAATCTCAAGTACCCTGCCAGACCACCCTCTTGCCACAGACTCACCATACTTATTACCTCTTGCTCTGGAAACAATATTCAAATCAATACTACCATTGCTTCTAGAAAGGAGGTATCATTGATTTCACTATAGATTCACTTATCATCCCGATAATCTTCCTTGGCCATCAATCTCTTATATGTGGTCTCTTCCTATTAAAATAAAAGTTTCTTGTGGGCAGGGATTGTCTCTGTATTTGTATCCCTAGCAAGCATGCAAAGAATAGTTTTCAATTCATTCATTTTCCTCCTACCTTTTTTATCTTTCCTTCACTGTCTCTTTCCATAGTTCTTTTCTCCTCTTGTCCCTTTAATGTCAGTAGTCTTTGGCCCTCTTTTCTTTTCCCTCTACATATTCACATCCCTTCCCTTAGTTTCAACTATCTCTTTTCTGCCTATGATTCCCCAAAAGCACTGTCTACTATGTTCAAAGCAACATACTAGACTCTGGAGACGTGGTAACAAATAGGACAATAGAATTGGGAGCTAGAAAAGAGGGGGAGAGGTTCAGAGATCATTGAAATCCAGTGCCTTCATTTTATAGAAACTGAGGCTTGGTGGAAATGATTCACCCAGGGTCACATAATAAGCAGTGGAGTTAAACTTTGAACAGGCCCGATGACCTTATATATCTTACACCATGCTGAGAAGATGGATTTTTTTATGCCAAATTCTGTCCCCAAAGGCAACTCGATATAGTGGGTAGGTTTCTGAGTCTTGCTCTGTGACCCTGGACAAATCTTTTCATTTTCATATGCTTTAGACAACTTCCCAATGCATCTACTACACTCATAGAGAATTGACCCTTTCCTATTTTTCTTTACTCATTAGTCTTAACTATTTCTTAAATGATTCCTGAAGGAAAGAGGGAATAGAGTGGGGAGAAGAATTTGGCAGCTTCCAGAGTCCTAATCTCCTGTAATTTGTTGGTTTGGAGGAATTACGCATAGAATCCTAGAATGTTCCAGTAGAAGGAACTTCGAAGGTCCTCTCATTCAAACTTTTCATCTTATTGGTGAGGAAACTGAGGTCTAATGAGGTCAGGTGTGCCCAAAATACCACAGTTCTTCAGCAGATCTGGAACTCCCATCTCTTAACTCTTACTATTATGGTCTCAGCTCAAATGTCACCACCTCCATGAAGCTTTCCCTAGCCACTGCCAACCATATTGGTCCTTCCACCCCCATCCCCAGTATATTTATCAGCCATACATACTCTAGCAGGTCTTGGTGTTCCATGAGAGAGTGGCTTCAATTCTCAAGTTAGACTATAAGTGTATCACCTGTATTATGTTTTTCCTATATCTCCCACAACTTATATAAATGTCTGCCCCCATAGCTCCATATTCATCATCTTCAAAGCCAGCAGTCACATCAGCCCAGGCCCAGATCTTGCAGATAGGGTAGAAATAAAATTCAGCAGCCCAGCACATCTGAACCACCCTCCAATCTACTTACTGGTACCTCTTAACATCTGAACTGGTCTGTCTGTTGGACAGGATGGACAGATACCATATCACTGTAGAGCTGAGATTGCATCAGGCAGTAGGACTGTGGCATGTAATTCCCAAAGAGTCTCAAACTGTGCCCAAATCCCTGCACAATCTGCAGCTTTCACTGGGGCCCCTGATCAATGAGGCATGAAAGGAGCTGTTCATTTGGGGACAGCACCATGCTGACAGCCAGCTAGAGAAGCACAGAAACCTCATTGTGCCCCCAACCCACTGCTGGGGGCTAGGGCCTCTGCCTGACTTCCCAGAGTGAGATGGGAAAAGCTAGGGGAGCAAAAAGAGACTGAATAAAAAGGAAAAAGGAAGGAAATGGACTAAAAAAGAGGAAGAAGGTTGAAAAAAGGGGAACTTATCGGTAGAGAACATGAAAAAATCAACAAATTATAACCCCTAGTTGGGCAAGTGGTTTCCAGGAAAAGTGACTTCATTTTAAGCATCATAAAAAAGCTGTGCATGAGTAGAATTTTTATAAGTGAAATCCTGATTTCTCTTCTCATTTCCCCTCCTTCACCAAAGATACTGCTTCTTCCTCACTACTTCACTATTTGTGGTACGGGGAGGTGGGAGGGAAGAGGAGATCTTAATATTTCAATGGTAAAAGTCTCTGAGCCCTTTACACCATTCTATTAGCCACACCAAACTCATTCTTCTGTCAATGATTATTGACCTATAAACAAACTCCTAAATACAATAGAATTATTCATTCAAAGAAGACTGGTGAATCCTTTTATAAAGTGAAGAATTTTTCTATGTTATTAATAATGTTCACCACCCTACCACCACCCTTCTATTCCTATTTGAGCATATGGGGCAAGGTAGAGTTGTCTTGAGTTTGGATTTTATGTTTAATTGCCAGCTGGCCCTGATGAGAAAGGCAGGTCAAGCTATAAACCTTAGAGCAGTGGGTTATGTTCAATTTGTAAC
The DNA here is from genome assembly GCA_028646515.1 of Pseudochirops corinnae. NCBI lineage: Eukaryota > Metazoa > Chordata > Mammalia > Diprotodontia > Pseudocheiridae > Pseudochirops > Pseudochirops corinnae. Next base: position 73,399,922 of record CM053585.1, read on the forward strand.
AATGAAAATACATCCTGCATATCAGATACTTACATTACAATTCATAACAGTAGCAAAATTACAGTTATGAAGTAGCAACGAAAATAATTTTATGGTTGGGGTCACCACAATATGAGGAACTGTATTAAAAGGTCATGGCATTAGGAAGATTGAGAACCACTGCTAGAGTTTAGGGTGGGGTTAGAAGTGGGACCATACTGATTTTGAACGTTTATAAGGACTTCTTTTGTCTCTGTCCACTTTTCATGATTCCCCACACATGATTCTTTCTTGCAAGTGATTGTGTTGCTATTCTCCTTTCCCCTAACGCCTTCCAATCTGACCTTGAAGTCACTTAGTCCACCACCTGGTCAAGTCCAAACCACTAGAGCTTAAGGAATGCCAGGGGAAAAACTTCTACCAACACCCCTCTTTGCCCCTACTCCATGCTTTTGTTGGCAGGGCTCCAAAGATAAGATGTCTCAGATCAGAAAATAAGTCTTAGATTTTTCTAAACACAGAGTCAATAGAGAGAAGGTGGGAGTACCTAAAAACTTAGTCTACTCTGATATTTAAGTTTATCTTTTCAGTTGGTGATATGGGTGACAGACAGACATAGAGGGATAGAGACAGAGACAAAGACAGCAAGAAATTAAGGAAAATGATAGAACAAAAATAAGGAGGATACGGAAGTAAAAGAAAGAAAAGATGGAGAATTAGAGAAGAAAAGAAACAAATGAGAATGAGTGGTAAAGAAAGACAACCAGCAAGAGCATTAGGAAGAGAGAAGAAAATGGAGAAATAAGATGATGAGAGAGAAGAAAAGATGAGAAAGAAAAAACAAGGAGAAAAGTGGTAGATACCAACAGAGATAGAAACAGGCAAAGAAAGAGAAAAGGGACCAATGATTAAGACATGACAAAAATAGAGAATATTTCAATCACAGAATCTCAAAGTTGGAAGGGACCTCAGAGTTACCTAGTCCAACTCATGACAGAAGCAAGTGTCCTTTTATAAGCAACCATCTAGTTGAATGCCTCTCAGGAAGGGGAATGGGCCATTCCAATTCTGGAAAGCTAAAATTATTGGGAATTTCTTCTCCCCTCTGGTCAAATTTCTGTCCAGCAATCATACCCACTGACTGTTTTCTAAACAGCCTCAGTTCCTTCAATCAATTACACAGAGCTTGATTTCAGTACCACCATCTAGACACCCTCCATTTTGTTTGTTCATGCCCATTCTCTGATGTCATGGTCAATGCTGGGGTACAGGTGAGGAAAAGGAAAAAGAGAAACCCCAGAGATTTGGCTCTGGAATACTCTAGACCTGAGCTTTTCCACTACAACATTAGTTCCTCAGTTGACTGAATTCACTACTGGACTGATTACTGTTTTTATACAGTCAGAAAGCTTTTCTGATATTGAGTCTGATACGAAGAAAGTTGGCATCTTTGTAGCTTCCTCTGAGTACTCCTAGTCTTGCTTTCTGGGGCCAAACAAACAAGTTTCATCTTTCTTACACATGACAGCCCCTAAAAATACTTGAAGACAGCAATCGTGTCTCTCCTAACTCTTCTTTTCTCCAGGATAAACATCTTTAGGTCCTTCTTATCATAATCAATCAGCAAGAATTTATTAAGCAACTGTGATGTACCAGGCACTGCACTAGCAGCTGTGGATACAAATACCAAGAATGAAACAATACCTAATTTCCAGGAACTTGAACTCAAATGAGGAAGACAACAAGCAATGATGGGGGTTAGGCAAATGATTGCTAATATACTTCCCAGAGGACTGGAGGAGCTCAGAGCCGTCAGCACATAGGAAGCTACCAAGAAGGAAAATCCAGTTAACCAAGACCTGAATTGTTATTATCTCTAGGTAATAACAGAGCCCTTTCTGAGAAGGAAACTGATCTGATAAATCGGCCATCAGAAGTTGCCTATTTTCAAACCAGTCACTTTCCCTACACCATACCTGGAGCTTATGCCATGAAAATGATCATTGTCTTTTTTTCTTTTTTTTTCTTTTTTTTTTTTTTTTGCTTTTTGGAGAGGGAAGGGAAGGGCAGTTGGGGTTAAGTGACTTGCCCAAGGTCACACAGCTGGTAAGTGTTAAGTGTCTGAGGCCAGATTTTAACTCAGGTCCTCCTGATTCCAGGACCAGTGTTCTATTCACTGAGCCACTTAGCCACCCCCCAAATGATCTTTTTTCTGTAGGTTACCAAAGAGTGATTTGCTAGAATGATTTAAGCTCTTGATGTTCAGCATGTGCACAGGGAATACAGTTATACTTTTTAAAGCCTGAGCTTGCCAGTATTGGGAAGACATTGGTTTTCTGGGGACACCAAATATCGAACTAGGGTTTGAGAATATAAGAGTCAGGGGATCTGGTTTCAAGTCCAACTTGTCCAAATATCCAGAACACATTTCAAGTTCCCCAGTGTTGGGAAGGCATATTGACCTTAAAGAGAAATTCTTTGACTACAGATTGGACTTGATCATCATATGCCACTGACTGCCACAGAGAGGACATCTAGATGGCACAGTGGATAGAATGCTGGACCTCAAGTCAGGAAGATGAGTCTTTCTGAGTTTAAATCTGGCCTCAGATACTAGCTGCCTGACCCTCAGCCCACTTAACCCTTTTGCGTCAGTGTCCTCATCTGTAAAATGAGCTGGAGAAGGAATGTCTTTAATATTTAATATTTAACACTTTAATATCTTTGCCAAGAAAACACCAAATGGGATCACAAAGAGTCACACATGACATATTATGATTAAAGTTGATGTAAGATATCTTTGACTTAGAAATGAATTAATGAAACATACAGTGATATAGTGAAGATGGCGTAGGGGGAGTTTTTCTAATGGGTGTTGCTTAGGTTCTGTTGACTAGATGTTCCCAAGACATGTAGTCTAACCTCAGCCTACACTTTGGCACAGGTACCTTTGGGGTGTGTATACCTGTGTGTATACACACATACTCTCACTCTCTCATCCATACAAATTCTCTCCTCTCTCTCTCTCTCTTTCTCTCTCTCTCTCTCTCTCTCTCTCTTTCTCTCCAATTTGTTACACAAGTTTAACAAACACATTGTTTAACAAAATTTCATGCCCATCTTTCTCAGTGCTTTTGAAAACCTACAATAACACCCCAAAAATAAGGAAAAGAAATTTAATTTTCTCCCTTCAGAGGGAAATCTAGGTTCCTATCAAGTTCCCAGTAGGGATATAACAATATGGTACAAGTTGCAACGTTGACTAGAAATCACTCCCTCACTTTCAGATGAGAACTTGTGCTAGAGAACATTTCTCTGATTCCCTGCAACACACAAAATGATGTAACTGGAGACTGGGAAAGAAAACTTCCTCTGGGTCTCTGAAACATAGAGACCACCTGAAATTCCTCCACTGGACCCCTACAATATGTAGGGCAAGTTTCTATGAGGGAGGGAAAAAGGAGTCGATATTTACCACTGAATATGTATAGGCTCAGTCTGAAACTCTAGGCAGTCGCCAAAGTCTACCTCCTTGCTAACTGGCTCCCTGGATTCCTCATGCCTATCAGGTCAAGTCAGTGAACTCAGCAGAAGTTTATATTTTTCCTTTTCTGAGTCATTTCCTCCTTTCCAAGCCTCCCTTTTCCTCTCCCCATTGCTGACATATAGTAGGTGCTTGATAAGTATTTTTTAACTGACTCATTCTGTCTCTCTTCCACTAAGAGGGAGAGTGAGAGAATTCCAGGCAGTTCTGAACTCATCCCTCACTAGGACAGAAACCTGATATCTTCTTGTTTTAGGGAGCTCATGAGTCCCCATGAGTGTGCATCCTATTCATAGTCAGCCAGTAGAGTCAATCCAGTCAAAGCAAAGGCATTAATAAGACGGCGTAATAAAAAACAGTAGCCACAAAATATTCTCCCTAAAAACTTGAGGGACACTGAAGTAATATGAGAGACCATGGAAAGAGAACTATGTTTGGAATCCAAAGACCTTGGTTCAAAACTTGGCACACTATTTATGTGCCCTTAAGCAAGTCACTTCATTTGTCTGGACCCCAATTTTCTCCTCTGTAAAATGGGGTGATTGGACTACTTCACTCCTAAGGTACCTCCAGTGTTCCACGATTGTGTAACATACATGTTAATCCATAAATTCTGCCCTGACGGTTTTTCCTGTGGTGATCAGTGGCACATAGCAATCAAGTCCAATCTGTGGCCAAAGAATTTCTCTTTGGGGGCAGAATGCCTTCCCAGTACTGGGGGGGCTCCAAATGCCTTCCCAACAGTGTGGGACTCTGAATGGCTTCCCAATGCTGGGGGCTCAGGCTTTTAAAAAGTAAATCTGTATTCTCCATAAACACACTGAACACTGCGAACTTAAGTCAAACAAGCAAAATCATTCCTGGGTAACCTAGAACAAAAGATCGCTTGTTGGCATGATGAGCTCGAGATACTGGGAAAGGGAGGTGTCTGGGTTGAAAACAGGCATCTTCTGGTGGCCAATTTGTCAGTCAGTGCCTTCTCAGAAAGAGTTCCGGGATGGTACAGCAGTCCAGAGGTAAAATAACAATTCAGGCCTTGGTTAGCTGGATTTTCTCTTTCATTATAGGTTTAAAAACTGGAGATCATCTTAACAAGCCTCATTATTACAATAATTGTGTAATTGAGCCCTAAAGAAGGAAGTGGCACACAGGTGCCAAGGACAGAATTTGAACCCTGGTCCTTTGATTCAGCATAGAAAAGGTACTAGCTTTAGAATCAATGGACCTGGGTTTAAATCTTGCCTCTGACACTTATCTGTATGACTTTGGGCAAGTCCTTTCACTTTTGGGGGGCCTAAATTTCCTGATTTGTAAAAAGAGAAGGTTTGACCAGAAGACTTTGTAGGTCCCTTCAGCTCTAAATCATAGCCCTGTGAGCTATGATCCAAATCCAGTGTTGTTGATGTCCTATCAATTCATGCTGGGCTAGTTTTCCATTGGTTACCCACTGCATCCTGTGCCATAACCAGTCATCTTGACTTTCGTTTTGCCATTGTACTTGGATGACTCTAGAGGAGAGAGTGAGGCTGATGACTCTGTGCATCTCTGCCTCACTTAAATCCAATTCACACATAAGTCAAGACATCACCCTCACATCATTGGTCCTTTTCAAGAACAATGGATGAACAACAAGGAGTTTTCCATTGAGTCTACACTCTTTCATTGGCATCAAATTCCTTTAGCACCTCCTACCACTTCTCTCTTTATAGATGAGGAAATGAAACAACTTGCTTGAAGCCATAGGGCTAAATGGTGGCTGAGGTAAATCAATCTGTTCTTCCCTCTAGAGAAGTGTGGAGAGAGGTAGTTTCCTTTCCCCAAACAGCCCATAGAAGAGGTCACTTCATTGGTGCCTTGCTCTCCAATGTCACCTAAATTCCTGTCTCTCTCATTTGAGAGGCGTTGCACATTGGCCCAGAAATTAAACAGAACAAATGAAGACAACTGCCAACAGACAAGTGCATATTGGTTTTGAAACAAAGTGGTATTTTCCTCTCAAGCCTCATTAGTGTGATTTGTCACTTGGAGGCAGAGTAGGGAAGTGAAGCATAAACTTTGACATGAACTCATTTTGCTAAGTTGGCCAAAACTACTCTCTAACCTAAGGATTTCAACTGGGTTGAGTGCGGGGGTAGGGAGTCTAGAGAACTTGCGGGGAGGGAGGGACGGAGACATGAATAGAAAGGGCCATAGATTCTGGATAAGTCATAGGGGATGTCCACTGTCCTTTATAAAATTATGGGGAAACTATATCAGCTCTAAAATCATAGAATAGAATTTTAGAGTTAGAAGGGGCCTTGGAGATTTTCTAGTCCAAGTCTCTCATCCTACAGATGCTAAAACTCAGAGACATGCAGAGAGTTTGTAATAGATCAAAAACTGGACCAAGATCTCTGGTTCCCAGGCCAGGGCTCCTTCTATCCAGCCACACTGTCCACTTTTGAACCCTTGATGCTTGTTTAGTGAATGGGCAGGGGAAAGGGAGGAAGAAGGGGTTGTTAATTAATACTGAATATGTAAAGGATCATCCTCAAACTCCAGGCAGTGGTCAAAGCCTGCCACCCCTCCCTGCTGCCTAGCTCAATGAATACCTCCTGCCTGTCAGGCCAAATCAATGAACTCAGCAGAAGTTTGTATTCTTCCTTTTCAGAGTCACTTCCTTCTTTCCAAGTCTCCCCCTTTCTCTCCCCATTATTGGCACAGAGTAGGTGCTTGATAAATATTTTTGAGGGACTTATGTTGTCTTCCCTCCATTGAGGATGAATGGGAGAATTTCAGGTAGCATGGAATATCAGGATAGGAGACACTTTGGTGAAGAAGAAAGCCCTCAAATCACTTGATGCAGATGGGATGGAATGTGATCTCCAAGGCTTCTTGAGCCCATTGGGGCACTTCCTTCAACTGGGGCTCCCACCTATCTCTATGGACATGAGCTTAGATTTTTGGACCTTCCCTTCATTCCTCTCTCTCTGCTCTACCGCCCAATCAGTTAGTCAATCAACAAACATCTAAATTTAGTGACTGCTATGACATTGACTTATTTATTTATTTAGTGACTATGATTATCAGACACACACGGTTAGGATCTGGGGTTGACACTAGGAAAGGAAGATAGCCCCTCCCTGAAGGAGCTCCTTCTCCTAGGGGAAGACAACACACATGGGGAGCCGGGACCGGGGAAGGGAGCTTTGGTCTAGGCAGTCACAAGAACAGCAAGTGAGTCATAAAGCTGTAGATTATCCTTGCCATACCCTTTCCAGCGGCTACGGATCTATAATGTTGATTTGATTATTTCTCTCCAAGCAAGAGGAAGAAAGGGGTTGGGTAAAGGGTAGTTGTGCTAACAACAGTAAGGTAAATGGAAAGATACTTGGGCAGTAAGGCCCTGGTGTCTCAGCAGACACAAGCATTGTCTAGGGAGCCAGGGCTGGCTGGCAATAGAGAACAGAGGTGAATATCGACTCACACTCTAATCCAGGCAGCTCTGCCTACCTATGCCCAGCTTTATGAATCTACCCTTTGTACTGCAAGAGAGTTTAATACTGGATTGCAATTTTTCTTTTTTCAGGTCCAGAATAGGCTCACTTTTCCCTTATCTTCCTACTTTTGGGGGAGTTATACTGACTATTCATGGAATTCAGTAAGCTCAGAGCCCCCAGACTAGAGAAAACGTCTTTTCCTTTCCCTACTCATCAGACAGAGACTGTTCTCTCTACTCTTTAGAGTACAGTCTGACAAAAATCTCCACTCATCACTGTGTTTCCACTTCTAATACCCTCTATAGCAAACTTGTGCTCTAAATGAACATCTTTATCTGGAGACAAAACCCTTATGAAGGTACAGGCAGCAGATAAAGAAGGTCCTGAATTAGCAAGAAACTCCAAAAGGTTAAGCAATGCTGGTTCACCAAGTAGCGAGGAGGCTGGGGGTGGGGCAAGGAAGGAAGAGGAGAACAGATAATTTACCAGGTCCGGGCAGCATTAGAAGGCAGGGACATCTAGGCCAACAGCAGGCTCTGAACAAGCAGATCAGCAAGCCAAACAGGGCTCCAACTGCCCACAATTACAGTCACTCCTATTATAACTTCAGGGTAGCTGTGCTCCTTATTTTCAATCAGCTCTTAACACCAACTTAGCATGAGCTACCTAGCATTTCTACAATACTTTAATGGTTGCAAAGCACTTTACAAATATTAGCCCCTCAAACCCCGGGAGATAGCTTCTATTATTATCTTCATTTTTAAAATAAGGAAACTGAGACACACCCAGGGTAGATGACTTGTTCAGGGTTATACAGCTAGTAAGAGTCCAAGGCTGGATTCAAACTCAGGTCTTCCTGACTCCAGGGCCAGGGCTCTAGCAGACTGTTCCACCTAGACACCACCTCTCTAGATTGGCTAATTTGGCTCTTTCCCTTGATCCCTTCCCCCCCCTGTGTGACACACATCCCAGTCATATAACCTCTCTACTTTTGTGCAGTGGGTTGTAGGGTCATGAAATATTAAGGCACACAAAGCCCCAAGAGATACTTCCCCATTTTACAGATGTGGAAACTAAGGCTCAGAGAAGAGAAATAAATTGCCCCAGATCCAGAGAACAAAGGCAGAATTCCAAGCCTAGGAGACACAGATGGGATGAAAGAGAGAGATGAAATGTGTCACATTTGCCAAAGATTTTAAAGATGAAGAGTGTTCTAGGGGCTCAGTGGTGACATAAATCCATCTACAATTCTCTTTCTGGGCAGCTGCAGTATCACTGCTCTATCTGCACTCACATAGAAATGCGGCTGAGGTTTTACTGAACAGTGGTTTCCAAGACATTTAGCCCAAGCCCAGCCTACACTTTGACACAGGTCCCACTGGGGAGTGTTATTAGCCCATGTGTATGCACACACACTCTCACACTTTCATATATATTCTCTCTTCTCTCTCTCTCTCTCTCTCTCACACACACACACACACACACACACACACTCTCCCTTTCTCTCTCTCTCTCTCTCCTCTCTGTCTCTCTCTCTGTCTCACACATACACACACACATTCACTCTGTCATATGCATGTGCACATGTTCTTTCTCATATATACATACTCTCCTCTTTCTCTTACATACTCACACTCTCATATACATACTTCTCTCTGTCTCTGTCTCTCTCTCACACACACATGTGTACACCACACACACACACACACACACACACACACACACACACACACACACACTTAGCTGAGTGAGTGCCAGCAGCCTTGGGTCATGGAGCTTCAGCCAAATCCATTCTGAGCTAACTGAGTCTCTCTTGACAGAACAGCTTCACAACAGGTAATCTTCCCAAGAGCTACAGGTTTAGATGAGACTTTACTGGCTCAGTCACTTGCCTAATGAGCTTAAAATTGATCAAGAGGAGAAGCCTCTACATAACGCCTAGGTATGCCAGGGCTCAAGACCCAGAGCAACACTTTCACCTCAAAGACTAGGACAAAGAGGGAGTGGTCAGGGGAGAAAGAGGGAAACAAATAGAAAGTATGGAAAATCCCTCTCTCCTTTCTCTCTCTCTCTCTCTCTATGTACATATATACGTATCATATATGTACATGTTTAAATATATAAATATATTTACACACACATCCTATACATTTGTATATATTTAGGTACAAGTATATTTAAATATGAATACACATTATGTTGATTTATTTAATCACAGAAGCAGATTCTCTGAGTTTGGCCATCTCTGTAAATATAGCTGAGGGATCCTCTTCATGGCAAAGAAATTGCTTCTCATCACTGAGATGAAATGCAGATCATTGGCTCCTAAATCTATTAATCTGGAAGTGGGCTTCAAGACCATCTAGTGTAACATCCTAGTTTTACCACTAAGGATATTGAGACCCAGAGCAACTTAATGTCTCGTGCTATTTGAATACTAGCTTTGTCCTCCACACTCCCCACCCTCAGCCCAAATGCACTGGGTTCTAAGTCCCATGACTTCAGAAACTGTGTCTTGCTCATTTTACTCAAATCCAAAAGAGTGTAAGCTCCTTGACGGCAGGAACTATATTATTTTTTAAAAATGTTTTTAATTTTCCCCCAATTATATGTTAAAACAGTTTTAAACATTTTTTTTAGGTTTTGAGTTCCAAATCCTATCCTTCCATCCCTCTGTCCCCTCCCCCCTTCCTGAGATAATAAGCAATCAAATATAGGTTATACACATGCAATCATATAAAATATTTCCATGTTAGTAATTTTGTACAAGAAAACTCAAATAAAAATGGAAGTAAGTAAAAAATAGCATGCTTCAGTCTCTCTTTAATCAATATCAGCTGTTTCTCTGGAGACAGATAGTATGCTTCATCTTTAGTCCTTTGAATTGTCTTGGCTCATAGCTAAGAGAAGAGCTAAGTCATTCACAGTTCTTCATCAAACAATGTTGCTCTTACTGTGTACAATCTTCTCCTGTTCTATTCACTTCAGTGCATCAGTTCATGTAAGGCTTTCCAGGTTTTTCTGAAATCATCCTGCTTGTCATTTCACAATAATAATCCATCACAATCATATACCACAATTTGTTTAGTCATTCCCCAATTGAAGAATATCCCTTCGATTTCCAATTCTTGGCCACCACAAAAAGAGCTGCTATAAATATTTTTGTACAAATAGGTCCTTTTCTCTTTTTTTATGTCTTTGAGATATAGACCTAATGGTGATAATGCTGGATCAAAGGTTTGCACAGTTTTATATACCTTTGCGCATGATGGCAGAAACAATATCATTTTAAAATAATTTGTCTCTAGTACCTAGTACAGTGCTTGGCATAATAGGTGTTTAGCAAATTCTTGTTGGTTGATTGTATTCATAGTGCCTTGCATATAGGATGTTTTCAATGATTGTCTCCCATACCTGGAATGCTCTTCCTCCTCATCTCTGCCTCTGGCTTCCCAGACTTCCTTCAAATTCCAGCTAAAGTATTACCTTCTACAGAGGAAGATTTTCTCTATCCCCCTTAGTGCTAACTAGTACTTTCCTTCTCTTGATTAGCACTCATTCATCCTGTATGGTATATAGCTTGTTGGTACATAGCAGTTTGTGTGCTGTCCTGACCATCAGACTGCAAGCTCATTGGGATCAGTCTCTTGCCTTTTTTAACCCTTATTGCCAGCAAATAGTACAGTACATGGCACATAGTGGCACTTAATAAATATTTTTTGATTAACATATTAATTCCCTCCATACTCTCTAAAAAGGCAGCAAAGTGGTTCAGTGGATAGAGTGCCAGGTCTGGAATCAGGAAGACATGAGTTGAAATCTGGCCTCAGACCCTTATTAGCTGTGTGGCCCTGGGCAAGTCACTTAACCCTATATACCACAGTTTCCTCATCTGTAAAATGAACTGGAGAAGGAAATGGCAAACCACTCCAGTATTTTGTAAAGAAAATCCCAAATGGGGTGACAGAGAATCTGAAACAACTGAACAAAAATGCTCTATACTCCAATCTGACTAGACAAGTCTTTTATTATCCAGCACTCCTTTCTAACTTCCATCCCTGCTAATGCAGTTCCCTGTGTCTGGAATATTTATCTCCTTTTTCACTTGTAGAATTTTTTCTGAAGTTCAACTGAAATGGCACCTCTTCCATGAAGTCATCCCTGATCTCTGGAGTTACTACAATTTTTAAAAACTTCTCTAATTTCGTATATGAGACAATAGTGTTGTAGGAATAATCAGAGACAGTGAGGAAGCTAACTCCCTTCAAGTTCCTACCTGGTAATAGCTGATAGACATATGTAAAAATTCAGGAGCTTCCTCTACCCAAAGAAGATTGAAATCATCTGTGACTTACCTGAAGAGTCACCTGATGCATATAGATAGAGGTTAAGTGACCTGCTTAGGCTTACCTACCTAGTAAATATTCAATGTAGAATTTGATCCCAGGTCTTCCTTAGTCCAAGCCTACCACTCTATCCATTATGCCACATCACCTCTATATTGAATAGTTTAGCATGAGAACAATGGAAGTTTTGAGTTAGAAGATTCTTTGAGATTATCTAATACAGCTCCTCCAACAGGCAGATAAGGAAACTGGGACCCAGAGAAGTTCTATAACTTTTCTAATATCACATAACTGAAGCAGCACCATGGCCAAGAATAGAACCTAAATATCCTCATCCTCACTTCAGGGCTCTTCCCCACTTTTTTTTTATCATGAACAAACAGTAGTCAACAAACATGAACACTTTAGTTTACAAAAATAAAAAGAACCAAAAGAAAGAGGATTATATATGAAACTGAGAATTTAGTTTATAGACTTTGTTTTTTAAGTGTATAGTAAATTTAACACAATAGTAATAAAATTGCCCTGTTTGAGTCTCCTTGTGAACTTTTTTTCTCCTAAATATTTTAAAATAGTTTGTTGATACCTTTTTTTTTCCTTCTGGGTTGTTTTTGTTTTGCATCTCTACCATTAACACTTGGGTAACTAGGTTATACAACAGATAGAGTACCAGGCCTAGAATTAGGAAGACCTGAGTTCAAATGTGATCTCAGACTCATACTGGCTGTGTGATCTCAGGTGAAACCACTTGACTGTTTGCTTCAGTTTCCACATCTGCAAAATGAGCTGGTGAAGGAAATGGTAAGATGCTCCAGTATCTTTGCCAAGGAAATCTTAAATGGGATCATGAAGAGTTGGACACAACTGAAAAGTTGAACAACGATACCACTACCACTACTTCAGACATCCCCAAAATAGAAGATCTCCCTTGTAACAAATAAGGACAATTAAATGAAACAAATCAATACACTGTCAATTTCTGAAAATAGGTGCCTCATTCTGCAACTCCTGTCTTACAACTCTGCCAAATAATGGGTGGCATTTTTTATTACCACCAGTCCTCTAAAATCACAATGGGTAGCTTTCAAAATTGTTTTCTCCTACATTATTTTGATCACCATGTAAATTGTTTTCTTGGTTCTGCTCATTTCAGTCTGCATCAGTCCATACAAATCTTCCCAGGTTTTTCTGAATCCGTCATATTCATAATTTCTCATATTGATTATCCTGGCCTTCACTGCCTAGAAGACAAGGTAGAAGAGATCTCACCCCTCCCCCTGGGTTCTCTGATGCCCTTTAGGGAATTGAAGGTTGTCTAAGTTCTCTGCAAATGGCTATAGTCCCCACCAATGTTGTTCCACTAAGTGTAGGGGGGGGGGGTCTCCTGAACCCCAGTTCCATCTAGCCACTAACTGTTGTACTAACTTTTACAAAGAAATATATGCTTCAAAGGTACAATCATAAATATATAAACTTACTTTCCAAACATGTGGAAGGCATAATCCCTCCCTTTTGTACCACCTTAGTCTATGGGAAGGAGAAGGTAGTTAGTTCTATAACTCAGCTCAGTTTCTATACACAGTCTCAGTTTCAATTCCCAAAACCCATGTTGGGCTTGAGCCCCAGACACCCCACTTTCTCAGGGCTTCCTTGCCTGCCTGTCTGCACTATTCTGCCTGGAATCCTGGCTCCAAGGTCATTATGGTTTGAACTCCAGATGCAACACTTGAAGTGGAAAAGAACAACATAGAATAGAGATCCCATGACCATTTCTCTCACCCAGAATAAAAGAGGGAGAGAAGGAGAAGGAAGTCTTTCCCCTCTCACTATCTCAGTATCACTAATTTTAAAAATATAGTGCTGGGCAGCTATGTGGCACAATGGATAGAGCACTGACTATGGAGTCAGGAGGACCGGAGTTCAAATCTGGCCTCAGACACTTAACACTAAACTGTGTGACCCTGGGCAAGTCACTGAACCCCAGTTCCTATAAAAAGCATAGCCTTCTCTGGTTTTATAGTAAATTGGTCTTTAGCATCCCTTCCTCATCTTTTGATATTCTTTGCCTCCTCCATGGCAAAATGTTCCGAGTGGCACAGACTCTGCAGTCTTCTAACTCCCTCCATCTACCTTTCCACCCTTTCTGCTCCTCCAGATTCCCATGGCACTCTAGGCTCTCTGTTGCCTCTTCTCAGATGTTCTCAGGAGAGGTTCTGATTTTTCAATGACAATATGGTGTCATGGAAAGTGCCTTGGATTTGGAATCAGATAACCTGGATTTCAATCCCATCTCTGTGACCTTGGGCAAGTCAGTTCATCTTTCAAAATCCCTTAGTGATTCCCTCAGGGCAAAACAGCTGAAGAATAACAGACATAGCACCATCTTCATGACCATAATGAGGTAGAGATTAGTTGGATTGACAGCAAGAGAAGGTAAAACTTCCTTAGAAAATGGTGCTGGGGTGGCTAGGTAGCACAGTGAATAGAGTACCAGACCTGAAGTCACAAGGATCTGAGTTCAAATCCAGCCTCAGACACTTAATACTTTCGAGCCGTGTGACCTTGGGCAAGTCACTTAACCCCAATTGCACTTCCCTCCCCCCTCTAAAAAAAAAATAAAGAAAAGAAAATGGTGCTAGTCTGTGTTAATATCTATTCTTTTATCCAGTTCCCATGTTTCAGGATTAATAGCTTACATAAGGAGGTCATTTTAAGAAGCCTCAATTGCTTGCAATATGGTCAAATTTTTATTCTTTCTTCCAATCTATTATTTAATCACATCTTTGTTCCAACAGTTCAGATGTCTGACTGTTGACTCGACCTCTGGATTTTCTGGCTTCTTTCAAATCTCACCTAAAACCCCACCTTCTATGAAAAGCTTTTCCTGTTCACTTTAATATTAGTGCCTTCCTTCTGAGGTTATCCCCAATTTATCCTCTATGGAGTTTGTTTGTACATAGTTGTTAGCTTTAGATTGTGAACTCCTTCAGGACAGGAGTTCTTTTTGCCTTTATATACCCAGAAGTTAATACTGTGCCTGGAAAATGGTAGTTACTTAATACATGCATGCTGACTTGACTACATAGATAGCTAATTTGGAAATCATCCCCACATTAATAAGTAGTTATTTTCTGTTTGCCAAAATAAAATCAATTTCATTTTTGTGATACAATTCAATGTTCACCACACCCAGTGCTTGCTTTCTTCCTTAAAAAAATTAATTGGTAGAAGCAACAAGGTTCCTCAGCTCCCACATAGCCACCTCAAATACCCATAAAAGGTGACTCTAAACAAATTTTAGGGCTCCAAAATTCACAAAAATACAGAAAAACACATCTCCTGCTGAAGGCAGCTTGGCATTGCAGCACGCTGGGAGCCAAAACCAGTTCAGCCTGAAACCACGGCTTAGCCCCAGGGTGGCCGGGATGAACTGCAGCTGGAGCCTTCAGGAGAGTGGATCAGCAGCAGCTATAGCAGTTTCCAGAATTATCAAGTCATAAGAAACAAGGACAAAGTGAAAGGTCAGTGGAACTCAGCTAAATTTAAGGGAGAAAAGTAGTCTGACCAAACTGCCTCCTGAGCAAGGAAGTGGCAGAAGTGGAGGCCCTGAAGCTGCCTCTATGTGGCTGCTTTAGAGCTCCCAGCCTGCAGACTGTGGGGGGCCAAGCTATAGTTCAGAGGCTAAGTGTTCTTGCGTTGAGTGGCCTGGATCTGGATAGTGGTCTTGGGTGGTGGTCCTAGGGTATGTTTTCAGTGAGTCAAAGCTAGTGGGGGCTGCAAAAAAAATGGCAGCATCCCAATAGCTCCAGCAGCTGCAAAACCCCCCAGCAGTTTGGGACAGAGCTTTCCCCTCTGGAAGCAGAGTTCCACAGAACTAAAAAATCAAGTAATTGACTGGCAACATGAAGAGGCAAAGGAAGCAAAGTAAGAACAGCAACTGAACTTTAGATTCCTTCTCTGAGGACAAAAAGGATCAAAGCATGAAATGGGAGGGAGACAATACAGCCAGAACTCCCACACCAAAAGCTTCCAAGAAACATGAAGACTTCCTACAAGCCATAGAGCAGCTTAAGAAGGATTTTGAAAACCAAATAAGAGAAGTAGAGGAAAAATTGGGAAGAGAAATGAGAATGATGCAAGAAAATCATGACAAAAGAGTCAACAACCTGGCTGAAGAAAATAACACCTTAAAAAATAGATTAACTCAAATGGCAAAAGAGACCCAAAAAGCCAATGAGAGAAGAATGCCTTAAAAAGTTGAATTTGCCAGATGGAAAAAAATCTCAAAAGCTTTTTGAAGAGAATAATTCCTTCAGAATTAGAGTGGAGCAAATGATTTTATGAGAAATCAAGATACTATTAAACAGATACAAACAAATGAAAAAATAGAAGGCAATGTGAAATATCTCCTCAAAAAAAACCACTGACCTGGAAAATAGATCCAGGAGAAACTATTTAAAAATTATTGGACTACCTGAAAGCCATGATCAAAAAAAGAACTTAGAAAGCATCCTTCAAGAAATTCTCAAGGAAAATTGCCCTGATATTTTAGAACCAGAGGGCAAAATAGAACTTGAAAGAATTCACTGATCACCTCTTGAAAAAGATCCTCAAAAGAAAATTCCTAGGAA
>CM053585.1:73416400-73433722 GCA_028646515.1 Pseudochirops corinnae
CCCCCCCCCCCCCCCCCCCCCCCCCCCCCCCCCCCCCCCCCCCCCCCCCCCCCCCCCCCGCCCCGCAACTCCAGTTCACAAAGAATCTCTTCCTTCTCTGTACAACTCAGGGCTCTTACTGTTTGAATTCCCCATTTAGTACCATTTAGTACATGGCATATCCTGGCCTGTGCCGGGATCATAGAAGGGAGACATAAGATCATCCATTTCAATTTTTTCATTTTATATGTAACTCAGTTCCAACCTACCTGTGCTACATGCTGCCTGCAGAACATGACTTCAGATTGCTGGAGAGATCGTAGACATGAGGCTATGGACCAGCATAAGGGATAGGATTGAGGTCTCCATAGGCAGCTAGGTAGCAAAGTGCATAGAGCACTGATCCTAAAGGCAGGAAGACCTGTGTTCAAATCTGACCACAAATATTTGCTGGCTGTGTGACCCTGAGAAAGTCACTTTACCTCTCTTTTCCTTAACTATAAAATAGGAGGAAATAATAACATCTTTCTCCCAGGGTTATTGTGAGGACCAGGTGAGTTAATATTTTAAAAGTACTCGACTCATAGTAGGTACTATATAAATGTTTATCACCTTTTCTTCCTCTTTCTTTCCTTGGACAAACAAACATGAATGGTACTAGAAACACTTTGGAACATATGTATGTATATGTATATGTGTGTATGTGTGTGTATATATACATATTGTATATATGTATGTATACACACACACATATATATACATATATGTATATATGAATATGTATTACTTTCTGAGTTTCTGTTTACCTGAATAAATGGATTTACATCCTATTCACTATTTGTGATGGTCTTTTGTGTAATTAGCATTTGATAGGAAGGAGTTAAATTGGTGGGTGTAAGTATATGGGACTTCTCTCCTCCATAAGTTAAGAGTTTAGCAACAAGAGTACTAGTAGTCCTCAACCAGCAATTTCTGAGGGGGCAAATTGATATAATCTAGCCCTATGTCCCTCTTAGAGACAGTAAGGGGAGAAGTCAGTGCACAGCCATGACATTTCTGTTACCCACACAGTGGAAATCACAGTTTACTGTGGAGAAGAATGAGCTAGACCTCAAAGATACCTATTCACACCCCTTGTGACCCATGTTTTAGACAGCCCATGTGGACGTACACATGGGACACATAAAGCTTACATATCATTGAAGAAACTGAGGCCCAAGGAAATGAATCCATTTGTTCAAAATCATACAGGCAGTAAGCATAGCAGAACAGGAATTTAAAAGTAGATCCTCAGACTTCAAATCTCATGATTTTTAGGAAGGAAGGGGGATACAGAATTAGTGTTTATGTAGTACCTACTGCATGCCGAGCACTGTGGGAGCACTTTACAATGATTATCTCATCTATAAAAAGTAGGTGCTATTATTATTCCCATCTTACAGTTGAGGAAACTGAGGCAGACACTTTAAATGACTTTCCAAGGGTCCCGCAGCTAGAAGTACCTGAACCAGATCTGAACTCAGGTGCTCCTGATTTCTGGCCTAATGCTCTATCAGCTGTGCTGCATAGCTCCGCCCAAGTAGTCTGATGTGGTGGAAAGAGCATTGAAATTACAACCAGGAAGCCCATGTTCAAATCTCACCTTCAATATCCAGCTAACTGTGTGCCATCAACCAGTCAGTGCATCTCTCTGATCCTCAGTCTCTCCATCTGCAAAATGGTGCTATTACTTTCCCCCACAACCTGACAATGTAGTGACAAAAACATTTCATGACCTTGAACGTGAAATATTATTTCTGCTACTATATGGCTTCTAATTACACTTCGATAGCTAAGTGGCTGCGTACACTTGACGAGGTCACTCCCCTTCTCTACACCACGGTGGCCTCAACTACAAAGAGAAAATTATGGACTAGATGATCTTCAATGTCCCTGCTCCGAGGAGAACTTAGAGATCATTTAGTCTGGTTGTTCT
This sequence comes from Pseudochirops corinnae, assembly GCA_028646515.1. Classification (NCBI taxonomy): domain Eukaryota; kingdom Metazoa; phylum Chordata; class Mammalia; order Diprotodontia; family Pseudocheiridae; genus Pseudochirops; species Pseudochirops corinnae. The sequence continues at coordinate 73,418,355 of CM053585.1, forward strand.
CCATGTTTGCTCCAATGATTCCCCATAGTCTAGAACCCCCTAGAAATCAAAACTCAATAATACTTATCACTATAATGTTATTCTTCAGTCCTTTCAGTCACGGCCAACTCTTCATGATCCCATTTAGCACTGGCATTTCCCATTGGCAAATATACTGAAGAGGTTTGCCATTTCCTTCTCCAGCTCATTTTATAGATGAGGAAATTGAGGCAAACAGGGTTAAGTGACTTGCCCAGGGTCACACAGCTAGTAAGTGTCTGTTTGAACTCAGGTCTTCCTGACTCCAGGTCTGGCACTCTACCCACTGCACCTCTAAGTGCCCGATCATTATAACACATGTTTAACAATATATAATAATACATAAGTCTCAGTAATACCAAGATGTTTTCATTTTTAATATGGATAAAACCTACATAAACAAAAGTTCTTCAGGGATAATTCTTCTACTATGGATAAAACCGACATAAACAAAAGTTCTTCAGTTCCTATTATTCTCCATAATTTTTATGAGTTCCAAGAGGTCCTGAGACCAAAAAGTTTGAGAATTGCTGAGTCTAACTATTTCATTTTACAGATAAGGAAACTGAGAAATGAAGGGACTTACCCAAGGTCATCTAGGGAGACTCTAAAATTCTTTGATCCTATGATTCTAACTCTGCTGTTCTTGTAAATGTTTCTGTGGTTTTGGGAAAGGCAAGAGAAAACAAGCTGTGTGGTTGCCAAATAATGTACTATCTGGTGTTGATGGGAAAGATTAAGTACTTACTGGATTAGTGCAGAGGCCTACAGAGAGAACAAAGGGAGAACTGGAAAGGGGGAGGAGGACAAGGGTTAGAAGAAAAGAATAGAACAGGGAAGAAGGAACAAAAATAAGTAACAAAGGTGCTCTCTGGGTACAGGAGAAGAGACATAGAGCTGGCGACGCTCCCAAAGCGAGAATGCCCTTTTGGGAGACGCCCAAACCTGTGGACAGAACTGAATGATGGAGAGGAAGGCAGCTGGGGAAAGGCAGAGGAAGACCTAAGGCTTGAGGGGGACTGAGAAAACATGGAGGAGGGAAAGCATGTGGTGAAGGAAGTTCTTGTGGACAAATACTTTTTGTTGCCTTGAAGAATCTTTCCAGCTTTGTAATTTGCCACCTGTATGACCTTGGTAAAGTAATTTCTGTTCCCAGAGAGTTGGTTTCTTCATTTGTAAAATAAAAGCATTGCAAGAGAGGGAAAGGAAGATATGTTCAGAAATTAAGATGACATGAAAATAAAAGATATCAATACATTTTAAAATATAAAAAGAGGAAATTGGAACAGATGGGTTCCCAGGTTCTTTCCAGCTTTAAATTATATGATTCTGTTAGTTTAACATCTAAGAGTAAAGGGACCAAGGAATGGGACATATTCAAACATTTATGGATGCTTCCTATGCAACAAGCACAGAGAATTTTAAAAAATAAACTTTCAACACAGTAACAGCAATACTGTACAGTGATCTGCTGTGAATGACTTAACTATTCTCAGCAATGCAATGGTACAAGACAATTCTGAAGGAATGATGATGAAAAATGCTATCCATCCCCAAAAAGAGAACTGATGGAGTCTGAATAAAGTTCGAAACATACTTTTTTCATTATTTTTCTTGTTTGTTTGTTTTTTTCTCTTTTTTGGTCTGTGTTCTCTTTAGTAACAAGGCTAATAATAGAAAGACGTTCTACCTGACTGCATAGATATAATCTACATCAAAGTGCTTGCCTTATCAAGAGGGAAAAGATGGAGGAAATTTGGAACTCACAAATTAAAAAAAAATGAATGTTGTACTAGTCCTGGAGTTCAAATCTAGCCTCAGATACTTACTAGCCATGTGACTCAGGATAAGTCACTTAACTCTTAGCTTTTAAGAAAAGAAGAATGATAAAAATTGTTTTTACATGTAATTGAAAAAAAATAAAAACATTCTTTAAAAACATAACCTTTGAGACATATCCTAGGCCATTAAGTAGAAAACCATTTACCCAAAATTTAATTTAGTTCAACAAATACTTAAAACTTACCATATATAAGAAATACAAAGATGAAAAGTAACTCAGTCCCTGAATTCAAAGCACTTACAATTTTGAGAGATGGTAGGGTGGGACGTGGTGAACAGTCTGCACAAGTAATGATGATATAAGTTATAATGAGATGGATGAATAGAACGGGACAAATAGAAAAGCATTTGAAATTGGGAAGGAGGAATTATCTCTAACTGGGAGTAAATCATAGAGAAGGGGATACCTAGGTTGGGCCTTGAAGGAAGGAAAGAATTTTACCAGGTAAAGATATCGAGTAGATACATTCTAAGAAGGGGAATGCTTGAACCAGCTCATAAAAATTGCTTATTAAATTTATTATTAATGATTATTTTTATTATTAATTTTAATATATTATTCTTAAATTATTAAATTTGTATCATGAGCTTTTATACCTTGGAATTTGGCAGACACTGCAAATCAGAACCTGATTGGTGTTTTTATTGCTTGCCTAGACCTAAGAAAGTGGTGAAGAAAATGTCACTAATGCGTTTAAAAGGGTACTGTGTATACAGTTGGGGTTTTTTTGGAGAGCTACGTGTTAAACATTTACCAGCACACCATTGATTTTAGGCCTGGAGAATAGACTGCATTCATTCAGAAAGGTGAAAGAACATAGAATACCGGGTGGCTAGGAGGCACAGTGAATAGAGCACATGCCCTGGAGTCAGGAGGACCTGAGTTCAAATGTGTCCTCAGACACTTAACACTTACTAGCCATGTGACCTTGGGCAAGTCACTTAACCCCAATTGCTCTACCTTCCCCCCTCCAAAAAGAAGCAAAAAAAAAATAAGGAGCACAGAATAGAAACAGGAAACATATATACTCTAGTGTGACTTGATTGCAAAGTTCATGAAAGGCAAAAGGATGAATTAAGTTTGGAAAGGTAGGATGGAACCCAACTTTGGAGAGTTTTGACTATAAAATTAGGATTTTATATTTAATGTGATAGTCAATTGGGGAGCTACTGAAGATTTTTTGAGCAGGGGAGTGATATGGTCACATCTCTATATTAAGAAGATTGTTTTGGGGGTGGCTAGGTGGTGCAGTGAATAGAGCACCAGCCCTGTAGTGAGGAGGACCTGAGTTCAAATCCAGCCTCGGACACTTAACACTTACTAGTCATGTGACCTTGGCAAGTCACTTAACCCCAATTGCCCTACCTTCCTGCCTCTGAAAAAAAAAGAAGATTCTTTTGACATTTTTGAAGGATGAATTGAAAAGAAGAGAGTCTGGAGGCAGGAAGACCAGTTAGGAGGCTTTTGAAATTATCATGGAAGTTGGCAATAAGGACAATTTCAGCTGGAATGGAAATGAGGGAAAAGATGCAAGAAACAGCAGATAGTCTACATTGACAGGACTTGGAAAGTGATAGAAAATCAGAAAGGGAGGGAGAGAGAAGAGTCAGTGACTGGGGATGGAATTTAGAAGATTCACTTCATCTAGAGATAAGCAATGAAGCCATGAATCAGAAGGATTAAGAGTGTAGAGAAAGAAAAGAAGAGGGCTGAGAACAGACCCTAGGGAGGCATCAAACAGTTAGTGGGAGAAAGACTAGACATGAATGAACAAAGGAGGTCATCATCCCTGGTGCTCACACCATGTTCATCTCAAACCTCAGGGATGTTTGTGGTCCTTCAGTAGAACAGACCAGACCTTTCTGCTTTCAGATAAGTGGAGACCCTATGATTGCCCTATGTCCTGGAGAAATGGAGGCTGCTATCCACCTATTGATTCTGATTTGGCAAAGCAGACTCACCAAAGCCCCAGGTGAAATTGTCTATGGCTCATCCGGTTGGCTTGGCTGATCTGGATGAATTATTGTGAAAAATCTCTGGGAGGTATTTTTTTTTCCATTCACACGTGGGCCTTCTGGACTCTGGAAGCCAAGAGCCCCACGCCTTGCTGATGGATATCTGTCCCTGTCAAATCCCAGTTGCCAGGGATAGTTTTATGTTCACCACACAACTTCATGGCACTCTTGCCTTTCTCAACATTCTCAAAGCAACATTTACTGTAATTCCCCACAGATACTGGCTCCAGCGGTTGCCAGAATTCTAAAACACTATCTGATTATCTTAGGAGTGTTCAAGGATCCAGGTACATTTTGTAGTGAGTCCTCTGCAAGAAATGTAAGGACAGGGTTTTTTAAAGTAAACAATTTGGGCTGTCTGAAAAATCCATTTAAAAAAATCATCCAGATGTTTTGTTTATATAATGCCAAACATCTCAATATTTGGAGATACCTTAAAGGCCTAGAGAGACAGAAATGAAATAGGGAGGAAGAAATTATAGAATTTCAGAGGTGGAAAAAGCCCAGAGGCTGACTAGTGCAATGTTTATCTTTCATTTTTAATTCAATTTCATCTTTTTTTCTATTCCAAATTCTCTTCCTCCCATACCATCTTCATTGCCTTGCAGGGGGAGGAAGGGTTGGAACTCCTAGGGGTAACTGGCAATTGGGAGAATGAGAAGTCATGGACCCAGGGAGGACATTTTAGGCAAATGGGTATAGAAGATGACCAGGAGAAGGGTGTAGATTAGTAGTGGGCAGCATAATCAGGGATGTGGAATAAGAAAACCCATCTTACCATGGGGCAATGTCCTCTCTGTGACCTGCAGGAATTGGCATTGTTCTAGGAGTGAGGTGCAATGGAAAAGGGGCATCTTCAGGACAAACTCTATAAGAAAGCAGCAAAAACTGCCTAGAGAGGAGAGCCCAGAATGAATACCTTGAAGGCTTTGATTCCATGAGGAATACAGAGAAGAGAAAGGGATTAGACAATTATAGGGATCATGAACCCTATGAGTTTAGAATAGAGAGAATGAGTTTAGAATAGAGAGAAAAATAGGATGAATAATGAAGAAAGTGAAAGAAATCCTCTCTGAAAAGGGGCACAAAAAAGTAAAATTTAAAAAAAAACTAATGAATAGGATTAGTTGAAGAAGAGGTAGGGAAATCTAGTTGACTGGCTGAAAGGAAAAAAGAGGAGAAGAATCAAATAACCAATTATAAGCAGGAAAGAAAATGGAATTAAGCAAAACTCAAAAGCAAAAGGGGTAACAAACTGGAAGGGTAATCTTGGGTAAGTGGAAAAAACCAGTGCACTAGACCAATAAGACCACCTCTTAAAAAAGATTAAGCTAAAGCAAATGAAGAGTCATAGTACTGTGTTTGCAATAGAACAAGAGCAAATAAAATTGTAAATTAAAAACTCCAATATTAGAGACAAATTGAAGAAAATATAAACTTAGCTTTCATAACTTTAAATGTGAATGGATTAAATAATCCAATAAAATGAAAAAGAGTGACAGATTGAATAAGAAAACAAAACCTTACAATCTGTTGCTCACAAGAAACATTTATAAAACAAAGACACACACAAAATAAAAATGAAATGATGGAGAAAATAATTTACTATGCATCAAGAGAATCCAAAAATACAGACATTTCCATCATTCTAGCTGACAGAGTAAAAACAAACATTCAAAAAATAAAAAGGTATAAGCAAGAAAACTTTATTACACTAAAAGGAACTATAGACAGAAAACCAATATAAATAATAAACATATATGCTCCAAATGCCTTAGCATCAAATGCACAAAGGAAAAATTATCTGAGCTACAAGAAGACATAGATAGTAACCTGACAGTGACTGGAGACTTCAATATTTCTCTCTCTGTTAGATAAATCTAACAGAAAGATAAAAAGAAAGGAAAATATAAAACTGAATAAATTGCTGGAGTAACTAGAGCTAAAAGACTTATGGTGTCTTCTAAATGGGAAAGAAGAAAGAGAAAAACAACAACAAATCTATATAGTGCTTATTGCATTCCAAGCACTGTGTTAAGTGCTTTACAATTATTATCTCATTTGATCCTCAAAACAACACTGAAGAGATAGGTTCCATTATTATTCCCATTTTTAGAGATGAGAAAACTGAGTCAAAGATTAAGCAAGTTGCCCAGAGTCACATAGCAAATAGGTGTCTGAAATAGAATTGGAACTCAGATCTTCTTGACTCCAGGCCCAGCACTCTATCCACTGTACCATCTAGGTGCCCCAAGAAACATATTTCTCTTCACCACATGAAACTCTGACAAAAATTGACTGTATTTTAGGGCACAGAGATATTTCAAATACATTTAAAAAGGAAGAAATAATAAATACATATTTTATAGATTACAACACAAAAAAATATAAATTGTTTCATAGATCATAAAAGACACAGGCCCAATGCAGACTTAACAATAAAATCCTAAATAATGCATTTTGTTGTTATTTCATTGTTTTCAGCCATAGTTGACCCTTTGTGACCCCTTTTGGAGTTTTCTTGGTAAAAATCCTGGAATTATTTGCTATTTCCTTCTCTAGTTCACTTGGTTAAATGACTTACCCAGAGTCACACAGTTAGTAAGTATCTGAGGATGGATTTGATCTCCAGTCTTCTTAACTTCAGGCCTGGCACTCTATCTACTGTGCCATCTAGCTGTACAAAATAATGTGTAGGTCAAAGAAAAAAATCATAGAAACAATAATTAGAGGAAATAAGGTGATAATGATGAAACAACATACCAAAATTTCTGGGATGCAGCTAATTCCATCCTCAGGGGGAAAATCATATCCCTAAAAACATATCAACAAAATGGAAAAAAGAGGATTAATGAACTGAATACACATTTTAAGAAATTAGAAAGCCAACAAATGAGCAAACCTAAAAATAGACATAAGGGAAGAGATATTAAAAATTAGAGGTGAAATAAATTGGAAACCAAAATACATAGAAATGATAAATAAAACTAAAAGCTGGTTCTATGAGAAAACCAACAAAATTTACAAATCTTTTAGTTAATCTGATGAAAATAAAGAAGGCAGAAAATTAAATTTATAAGACAACAAATGAGAAAGGTGAAAACACAATAAAACCAGAAGGAATTAAAAGGATAATCAAGATATATTATGCATAGTTGTATGCTAGCAAGATTAAGAACACACAAAAAACAAACCCCTAGAGGAATGGCTTCAAAAATATAAAATACCCAATCAGAAAACCAGATGGAGATCTTAAATTACCTGATCTAAGAAAAGTCAAAATATCTAGTTTAAAGCAACTCTCAAAGAAGAGAAATTTTGGGTCCTGATGGAGTCACAAGAGAATTCTCTCAAACTTTAAAAAAAATAATTAAGATCTGTATTTAACAGTTTATTTTCAAAAACCAAGAAAGAAGGCACCATGCCAGAATTATTTTTAAGAGACAAATATAATCCTAATGCCTAAACCTAATACCTAAACATAAAACACAGAAGGAAAATTATAGGCCAATATCTTTAATGAATATTAGCGCAAACATTTTAAACAAATCTTGTCAACCAGTACATAAAGATTTATCTAAGAAATAATTCATTATGACCAAGTGGGATTTATATCAGGGTAAGGAGGGTTCAACATTAAGGAAACCAATTAACATAATTAACCAAAGTAGAAATCAAAACATTCAAAATTCCATTATTATCTCAATAAACACAGAAAATATTTCTGACAAAGTTCAACACTCATTTATACCCCCTAAAGCCTCCAAAGTATAAATACAGAGGGACCTTTCTAATATCATAAAATACATCTACCTAAAATAAAAAACAAGCATCTTAGTCAATGAGGACACGACAGGCTTTCCTAGTAAATATAGGAATAAAGTAAGGATGCCCATTCTCCCCACTTTTATTTGCTACAGTTCTGGAAATACTATCAGGAGCAAAAAGATAAGAAAAAGAAATTCAAAGCATAAAGGTAAAGAGAAGAAAAAATTATCCCCATTGGCTGATGATACAATGAAAAATTTTAAAGAATGAGAAAATATACTAATTGAGACAATTAATAGCTTCAGCAAAGCTTCAGGCTACAAAATAAATACTCAAAAGTAAACAGTATTTCTATATCATATTACAAAACCTAAGAAGCAACAACAGCAAAGGACATTCCATTCCAAATAACTATAAAATTCATACAATTTCAGGATTCAGCCTACAAAAGCATACAAAATACTTGTATAGATTCAATTACAAAGTATTAAAGAAATTTTTAAAATAATTTAAATGCTAAAGGTATATTCAATGTTCCTGGTTAGACTGTGCCAATAAAATTAAAATGACAATGCTTCCAAAATATAAAAAGAGGCACTGAAACTATGAATCCATCTACTAGTAAAAGGGGGTGAGGAGAAACTACCAGAAGAAAGGAATAATACTGTAGCTTTGCCTAGTAATATCTATTAATTACATATTATTAGGTAATTATATATTAATTACTGATTCATTATTTCAGAGTCTCTTTTTATTCACTCATTTCTTCAGTTTCCATGAGGTATTCTTTATACAGATTTCTTTCCTCTCCCCGATTTTGATTGTTGTTCTTTTAGTTTTACTTTTACTATTTTTGCTCTTCTGAAGTGCTGGTCGGGAACTGAGCTTAGACATGATCATTTACTCTGTCATGTCAGAAGTTCCCTCTGGTCTAATATGTCCTAGATAATGCATTTTTATATTACTTTCAACGTCATCATTGTTGAGAACCTACTGTACACCAGGCATTGTCTGAATGCTCTTACAAATATTGTCTCATTTGAACTTCACAACTTAATATCAACATTTTGTAGCTAAGGAAACAGAGGTAGAAAGAGGTCAAGTGACTTATCCAAGGTCACACAGCTAGTAAAGTGTCTGAGGTCAGATTTGAACTCAGTTCTTTCAGATTCTGGACCTAGTATTTTATCCACTGCACCATCAAGCTGCCTAGCAATATGTTTCTATGGAGCCTATCTACACCAATGATTGGTCTCTCTATTGTCCTTTGAGTCACCTGCCATTTCAGGGGTCAACTCTGAAAAATTCAGATGCAAAGCCATTAGCCACTGAGAGTTGCCTTTAAAGTTTATAATAAAAAAATACAACTCCAAAAAAATAATTGAAATACATATTAATTAAAACCATCGAATCTTATGCTAATCCTATTACCACTTATGGTGTCTCCGTAGGAATCACTAAAACATGTCTGAAACCTATGAGATCAAACATTTCTCCCTAAAGTTTAACTGAAAACTGCCTCGGTTTCTACGCATTAAAAAAAAAAAATAGGAGCCGATGTATAATGTGGAAGCATATGTAAACCCTCTTTTAAATTTAAGAAGTCACTTTTTCTTTACTTGACAATCCTTTCCTGACTTTTCCTTATAAGAAGTATGTAAGGGGTCAAGAAAGAAATCTGGGGCCTCAGAAAAATCAGTGAAAAGCAGCAACCTTAGAATCTCTGTATAGGTTTGTCTCTATTTCAAGTCAAGTCAGGAAACATTTATAAAGTGCTTACTGTATGACAGGCATTGTGCTAAGCACCAAGGATACAAGAAAGGCCTAAATAGTCCTTGCCCTCAAGGAACTTAAATTCTGATGTGAGGGTCGACAGTAAATTAGAGGCCATCTCAGAGAATAGGTGCCATCCTTAAGGGAACCTGAAAAGGCCTTTCTAGGATTTGAGCTAAGAATTGGGGAAGCCAGAGAGTAAGTGTATATGAGCAATATTACAACTGGAAATGGGAATGAGAGAGAATGAAAAGTCAAAAATGAGACCTAGGTTGCAAGTTCAGCTTGATAGGGAATATGGTGGTGTCATATGGTGGTGTCTTGAACAGTCCTAGGGAACTATGGAAGAGAGGAGGTGCTGAGAGGGGAAACAGTTCAGTTTGGGGATTGTTGAGTTTAAGACACCTATTGGGACATTCTGCTCAAGGCATTCCATAGGCAGTTGGAGATGTGAGAATGGGAAAAAAATTAGGGTGGATAAGTAGATCTGAAAGCCATCTGTATAAAGATGATTGAATCCACAGGAGCTGATGAGACCACCAAATAAGACTGTGTAAAGCAGAGGTATCAGACACAAGTGCTGCCTGAACCAGATTAAAAGGTAACTGGAAAATATTTCATGAAATAAATAAAAATACAATAGAAGATAAATCACCTTAATATGTGGTTTTCTAAGTCAATATGAAGGCCATTGGGATCTTTATGTACAGTTTTCTATCAGAGTTTAATCGAGGGAGAAGAGGAGGGGACTTAGGACAGGACCTTGGAGGATACCCACAGCTGGCAGCCATGACTTGAATGAAGGCCCAGCCAAGGATACTGAAAAGAAGTGGGCAGGATCTTGTGTAAGGTCTTAAACCCTACAAAACTCAACCATGGAATCAGTGACCTTAAGAGCTAATTGAGAGCTAATTCACCTGGGGTATCTATTCTGCCCAAGGCTCTTGTAAAAAAGGGGCTTGGGAGTAGAAAGACAGAAAGTAAGAGCCAGGACAAAGCCTGGCCATCTGGCTCTTTGTCTCACTCCACCTGGCAAAGATCACCCAAGCACTTGCTGTAGGACCAGAGGTCAGGCCCTTGCAATCTACTTCACAATGATCTTTGCTCTAGAGGTAAAAGGGCCCTCAGAGACCACCTAGTCTTCTGACCCCCTCATTTTATAGATGAAGAAAGTAAGACCAACAGAATTTAAGAATTTGTTCAGGTTCTCCAAGGTAGAAAGCCTTAAAGACAGGATATTAACCCAGGCCCTCTGATCCCAAAGCCCTTCATCTTTCCCCTGTGCCCAACTATTTCTATCTATTGACCCAAGTCAGCTTTTGGTGTTGATCTGATTTGGGGGAGGAGGGAGAGACAATCATGCTCTCCTCTAAGCCCTTCTTTGTTGCTCTTATCAAAGATGGAGTTTGGGGGTAATGGGATCATGAGTGTGACTCAAGAGGACTTTGAATGAATATTCTATTCTATAGACTCCTGGTAATTAGTCTATGGCATCACAAAATCAGAATTTGAAGAAACCTAGTTGTCAGAATCAACCCCCCTCATTTTATAGATGAAGAAACTAAAGCCTGCAGGCAGGATTTGAACTCAGGTTCAATGCCTCCAACTTCAGTACTTTCTCCACCTCACTACTACCTCCACCCAACCCCTTTTCTGGGGGACCTCCACGAACTCTTTCTGATCACCATTGGTACTTTGAATTTCATCTTCCCCAGATCTTAACACATGGACAGACTCCTGCAAGGAGACATCTTGTGGTTTAACCAGAATGAGTTCAACACACATCTCCAAATCATAAAAGACAGCTCTGGTCTGAGAAAGAGGGGTGAAATACAAACCAACTTTTTTTTTAAACCCACAAATCTTTTGTAATATCTGAGAACCATTATCTTTGAAGGTAACCTTGCTCCTGTGCCTTCAATTTTTTTCTGATAAGTGAAAAAAGAAAGTTCTCAGAAAGCACTGGTGGGTCTGTATTTTTCTTAGCCTCCTCAGCAAGTGCCCATGGTTCTCTATCATTTTCCCCTTTCTCTATAAATCTCAGGTGGACATCAAATTTGATTGTAGTGACCTTGACATAACCCTGCTCCCAAAGGACTGTGAGCTAGACTGGGACATCAGTAGAGGCATCTTTCTCCTGGAGACCTAACTGGTCTGCCTGGCCCTATCCTACCATCAGCCTGTAAAGAGAAGATAGGTAGGCTGTTCTGGGAGACTAGATTTCTTTCAACCAGTAGGAAATAATCCAGGAATTTCTACCAAGGCTAAAATTAACTATTTTTATCATGGAGTCCTTGGTTGTCTATACCATACTGTGGACCCTCTATAGAACCTGTCAGAGACCTGGGCACCTACTAGATTCTCACTATGCATTTGATGGTTGGCGGGTTTCTTGTGTTAAATGCTTCGTGAAATACCTCTCAAGTACCTGTGACTTTATTGGTATGGATACTTCCTTCATCAACTGGACCCAAAGTCAAATCCTGATTCTGCAAATTAGTACCTGTGTGACCATGGGCAAGCCATTCAACCCTGTGGGCCTTAGTTTCTTCATCTATAAAATGAGAGGGTTGAACTAGCTCACTAATTTCTCACACATCTAGATTTAGAGTCCTATGAACTATGGGTCTTCACTTGTAAAATTAAAGGGTTGGACTAGGGGATTCTTCTAGTTCTAGGCAATTGGTGAAGTGGATAGGGTAGTGGGCCTGGAGTTAGAAAGACCTGAATTTAAATCTAGCTTCAGACACTTACTAGCTGTGTGATCCTGGACAAGTCACTTAACCTCTGTTTGCCTCAGTTTCCTTAACTGTAACATGGGGATAATAACAGTACCTACCCTCCCAGGGTTGTTGTGATGATCAAATGAGATAATATTGGTAAACTGCACGTAGTAGGTATTTAATAAATGCTTGTTTTCTTTCTGGATCTATGAACTCCTCTATGTTGTAAGTTGCTGTGGCTAAAAAATTTCACCCTGGATAACTTTTGGATGATCTTATCCAAACTTAGAAAGAGTGATTTTTCAGACAATAGGATTACAGTCCATCACCAGACTCAAAATTAAAGTTTTTCTATATTAGTTGGACCTGTCAGATCTTGACCTCCGTTGGCATAACCTTCAAACTCAAGGGTCAACTCTATTCCATGATGAGATTATAAATAATAAAGGACCAAAGGACACAGATTCTGAGAAATACATAAATTTGAATGGCTGTATTCCAAACGAATAACATTTCTCGATCACAGCTGTGTTCTTGTTACTATAGCAGGTAAAGTGATGAGTAAGACATGATCTTATAACCTATAACCTAATAGAGGAACCAAGACATAAACACATATAACTAGAAAGAACAAAGCAATAGGCAATAATAGGTAACATTTATATAGCCAGGCACTGTGCTAAGCATTTTTCCAATTCTTATTTCATTTGATCCTCATCACAACCCTGGGAATCAGGCCTTATAATTATCCCCATTTTGCAGAAGACACTGACAAATAGAGATTAACTGAATTGCCCAGGGTCATGAAGCAAGTAGGCATCTAAGGTCGGATTTGAACTCAGGTCTTCCTGACTTTAGGCCCAAAGCTCTATCTACTGCTCCATCCAGCTGCCTCATTTAGGAGAGCTATATACAAAATGCTTTAGGACTTCAGAAGAGGGAGGAATCATTTTCAGGTAGGGACATGAGGGCAGGTTTCATGAAAGAAAAAGCATTTGAGTTAGGCCTTGAAGGATTTCAATAGGTAGAGATTGGTGTAGAGGATGAGTTTGTTCCAATAAATCAATGTTATTGTTGTTGTTCAGTCACTTTTCAGTCATGTCTAACTCTTTGTGGATCCCATTTGGGGTTTTCTTGGAAAAGATACTAGAGTGTTTTTCCATTTCCTTCTCCAGCTCATTTTACTGATGAGGAAACTGAGGCAAATGGGGTTAAGGGACTTGCCCAAAGTTACATAGCTGGTAGTAAGTGTGTGAAGTCATATTTGAACTCCAAGTCCAGCACTTTATCCACTATGCCACCTAGCTGCCCAATCAATCAATAAACATTTATTAATCATGTACAATGTTAGCCACTGTGCTAAGCACATAGAGAATGACATGAGTAAGCATACAGAGAAGGAAATGTACAAGACTAGTTTGAGGACAAGTAAGTAATCCAATCTGACCAAAGTGTAAGGAGTTACTGAAAGTTAAAATTGGAATGGAAGTCTGAGGGCAGATCACAGAGGCAGATCACAATGCTGTGCAAAGGAGTTTGAACCTTATGCTATATCCAATGGGAAGCCAATGGAGTTTTTTTCAGCAGGGAGAAACACAATGAAAGTTGAAAGGTCAATCTGGTAGCAGTATATAGTAAATACTTAAATGATGAACTTATATTTTCTTGGTTCCAGGACCCTGAGTTGACAGACTAAACTGAAATAATCACACTCCTGGTCTTTGAATAAGATGATTTATTTGAATAAGAAAGGAATTATGGGTAAAAACAGATTTTTAGGTGAAAACAGAATTATAGGTAAAAACAATTTTAGAACTAGGTCCCCACAACCTGTGACGCAGGCACATCTGTGAGAATAGACAAGGACTTGGAAGACGTTGTTAAAGAAATAGCCGTTGCTGACAGTCATCATAGTCCAACAATTTGATAGTCTCTATGTCTAAGACCTCAGGCAAAATGCAGTATAGTCTAGCACATAAGACTTCCCAGAGGATGCCTACCACAAAGGAGAACATATAGACCCCAAAAGACTTAGCGCAGTCTCTCTTTGTCTGCATATCTCTATCTCCTTTTCTGTTTCTCCCTCATTCCTTCCTAGACAATCCATTCAGCTACTTTAGTACAATAGGCCATCACATAGCAAATAGCAGTACTGAGATATTGCTTATGTTCACAAAATTAGTAAATGACATAGACAAGATTTGAAATTGTGTCTGCTCTGGCTTCAAATTCAACTATCTTTGGACCATAACACAATTTGGATCTTTAAAGATGTTGAAATATCCAGATGAAAACTAATCTTTCATCAGATGTCAGACAGAACTTAGACCAGCCTTAGAAGTTAACCCTGTCATGCCAGGCTTACACTACATAGTCACTGTCTAACTCGAGAAGACTTTAAACGAATTTTCTTACTCTTTAGCCTTTTGACAGTGAGTTTCCAGGATTGTAGATTTGAGTTAGATGTTTTAGTGGTAGATAACAGACATATGACCTGACAGTCACATGGGTCCACATAATAGTAACACCTGGGAGATGCCACATGGGAGTAGACACTGAACTTCACCACCATGCCTCAACTGCCCCAAAGCCCCATTCTTCCCTTGGTGAATTTCTCTCAAGTCCTCCAATTTGAGAAAGGGTCCAGGACAGCCGTCCTTCATTCCTCTCCCAATTCTGCTCCTGTCTTTTCAGTTGTTGCCACCATTCTCAGCTGCCTTCTCACCTAGAAGATTTCCTCATCTCCTGAGTACTGCTTACCCAGGAACATCCCTCCACTCCATGGCCTCCTTCTCCCACTAGTGAGTTCATCATGGAATCTCCATTTAGAGCAAGGGCCAGGGCCAGCTGTCCTTAATTTTTTTCTCAGCCCCAGACTTTGCCATTTTCACCTTCCCAATAACCCCTCCCCCAGCTTTTCTGTTTTTAGAAATGCTTGGCACGTAGCATGTGCTTAACAAATGCTTGTGGACTGAATCCATGTTTCTATGGATTCGATAATCATTTCCTCTATCATATACTAGCCTAATTTCTTTCCTGGATTCTGTTTTTATATATCCAATTGCCGGCCGGACATTAGCCTCTACATCCTACCAGCACTTCAAACTGAACTCATCCTCTCTCTCCCTAAGACTGCCCTTCCTCTTGACTTCCTTATTTCTATTAAGATGGCCACCATTTTTCTAATCACCAAACCTTAGAGTCATCTTCATCCCTTTCATCTCCTCC